>JADLZN010012194.1:0-138432 GCA_018155175.1 Sinocyclocheilus anophthalmus
GCGGTGGAAGCGTGGTGAGCCAAGGAAGTTGTTTTTAATGGAGTTGAGGCGTGTTCTCCACGGCATGCCTCCAATAGAGGGGCTGGGGGGTGGCGTAGGGCTAGGGGTTCCTGCTGGGCTCTCCTTAGGCGTGTGCACCGGCGTTCCTTTTGGAGTTGGCAATGGGCTGCCCCTGGGGGAAGGGTGAGGCGTAACCTGTATGGTGGGGATAGATTTGCCGTTGTGGTCAGTCCCGGCCAGCGGGTGAAGGTGGTGAAGCCGGATGGGTGAAAGGGGGGAAAGGGGAACAGAGAGTTTGGGTGGCACCGTGAGCAGTGGCCGGCGCACTTTCGGGCTGCCGGGCATCGGCGGGAGCAGAGGTTGGCAGGGCGTAGAATGTTCTGACCTGGCCGCAGATGGCACGGCCATCATGTTAGGGAGTGGGTTGGACCTGGTGGCCTGCAGGGGCTTGTCTGCAACTTTGGGCTTGGCTGGAAGGGTCTGGGTTTTGTTGTTGGACTGAAGGGCAACTGTCTTTGGTTGAAAGGTTTTGGGGGAGTGGGGGCCTGTGCCGTTCACCCGGGACACAGGCACGTGGGTGGGGCTGTGGTTGGGTGACTGTGTGAGTTCTGCGGATTGTGGCGGAATGGCAAACCGCCGCATGGGCTGTAAGAGCGCATGCACAGAGTCAGCAGCATAAAAAGAGCCAACGCAGCCCATACAAACAACACACAGCCCCGTAGTCAACAGGCATTACGGCGCAGAAGCACACACACACCGACACCAAACATGAAAAGATGGTGAACAAGCCACCGGTGATGAGAAGTGAGGGAGGAAATGCAGAAAGAAAGAAAGAAAAAACATGCCATTAGCACAACCAGCAAAGAGGCAACAAGACCGTGGAAATAAAATGTTCCCAAATCAGTGTTCCCAAAACAAATCAAAATCAGCAACAGAAATTAGCAACAAAAAAGCTCTGGGTTGTTGTTGGGATGAACTTAAAAGAGGTGTTGACAGCACTGACTAAGCAAGCAGGAAATGTGTACAAGGCACATGAGCTTTGCTTTAAAGGACGCTATTGTCAGAATGCCTCATATCAATTGAAATAATCATCATAAATTAGGTAGAAATTACATGTGATATTGGCCAGCTAAGTCTGGGATTGGCTACATTGTGAGTTAAGCGAAAAATTCTATGCATATTTAAAATAATTAAGGGATAGTTCACCAAAAAATGAAGATTGGCTGTGATATTTGATGGGCACTTCCATGTGCCCGGGATGGGGCCAGGTGAAGTGGATCGGTTCACTAGTTTTGTAGGGGCCAAGATAAACGCGTGAAACGTGAATATAGGTCTGGCACGAGATAGTTAATTGAAGGGGAAGTCATATGTACCGTGGGAACGGGATATATGTTATGTGGTCACAAAGATATTTTGGTCGACGGCGAACGGCCCATCCTTGTGGTGGCCTCGGATGCTATGTTGAGGAACACCATATTGTTATAGTGGCCATGAGTTTAATGCGTAAACCACCTGCGGACCATAGCAACACGGGATATCAGAGATGGATTTCATTTAATTATTTTATTATTTATTATAGAAATTATTACATTATTAAATTATTGTATTAACCATAGGCCTTGGCTACCGGACTGTAATACATGCGATAGTCAGTATTCAAATGAAGTTTATCATGAATAAATTTTACATAAAGTGCATAATATAAAATAGGCCTACAAAAAAAAAATGTATCCATCCTATACAGTCTTGTAAGTCCATTAACTTATCGTCTTTTTCCCGTAATTTGTATGTAGTTCTGTATTATATTATTTTAGCCTAGATTCTTAGTAGAGTTTTATAATTCGTTTTATATTTAAATTTTTTTCCTTCATTTCGACCTCTGTACTTAATGTTCTGAATACTTTTGTAAATAATAGCCTACTGTAAATGCTCGACATGCTAATAAAGCTTTGATTTTGCTGATTGGGATTTTTGCTGGAATGCAGTTTAAATTTAATATATATTTCATTTTATTTCTGCAAATTAATAATTATAAATATTATAGTGTTTCGTTGAGGAATGAATCATTCATAAATGTTTTTTTATTGACGATGAAGCCATGAAGCCTGAACACTTGCAGGGATGTATTAAAGCATACAAAACACCTGTTGGGTATCAAAAGATCAGAGAATTTGGTTTTCTCATATCATGATCACTTTAAAAAGAAGCTTTTAACTTGTGCTCCTCACAATAATTGAGGGTCGTATGCAGCCAAACGATCGGTCGTGCAAGAGACATTTTACAACCTTTATAAAACAGACACGTTTTGCACATTTATGGTGTGTTTAGTATATAAATTGCCTATATATGTAGTTTCAATCAGACAATTTGTGTCGATGAACTGGTTCAAATAACCGATTCCCCAGTTTATGTAATCAAGCTTGATTACATAAACTGGGGAATCGGTTATTTGAACCAGTTCATCGACACAAATTGTCTGAAAGAACCAGTTTGCGAAAAAGAAGTGGACTTCCCCGTTTTCTTGAGGCTCTGGATTACAGATAATGTTGTAAATTATGTTCAGTTTATTGTACAGACTGATCATTTCACTTAAAAAACTCAATATATTCAGTCAGTAAGCCGGGTATTAATTTGCCTGTATATGCTTTTTTGACTTCAAAGTGATGGCAGCCATAGACTTGAATTTATGAATCGCCAAGGACTACGGTTTCAGCTAAATACCTCCTTTACTCTATATTACTAAAGAAAAAAAGGTCACTTACATCATGTAGGATGAGTTCATTTTTGGATAAACTATCCTTTAAAGTGCTTATTTTACCCTATTGGGCAGGCCATTTATGCTGCCGGCGCCCGGGGAGTAGTTGGGGTTTAGGTGCCTTGCTCAAGGGCAATACAAAGACTAAGGGGCCCTTGAGCAGGCACCGAACCACCAATGCTCAACGGCGCCCCCCGCAGATAAATGCCTGCCCAATGCTCGGGTTTGTGTGTGTTCACGGTTTGGGTGTGTGTTCACGCTGTGTGTGTGCACTTTGGATGGGTAAATGCAGAGCATTAATTCCGAGTATGTGTCACCATACTTTGCCACATGTCACGTCACTTGTTAAAATTCGGTTAAGGACTATGTAGGACAAAATTATGACTAGTAAAGATCAGTGCCATATGGTGTGCCATTGATGATTTTCATCGACGAAACTCTGCATGGCACAAGCTGGCATCTAATCACCCAGCCAATGAAACGACATGCATCCTATGCCTCTTGTCCTGGTTGTGTGGATGAACTTACATATTGTTTTGATTTTCAGCTTAAACATGCTGAAGTGGTGGAAGAGGCAGATGGACACCCAGACGACTGAGTGAAAGAAGACAAAGACATTGTACTTTTGAGCCATTGTTTTTTATTTGTTTTCATTCCAGTTAGTTTCCATATTCTTTCTGTTCAATTGTTACAAGAGTGAGTGAGTGTATGTGAGGCAGATTTTGTGGACAAAATTGTGTAGCCATTGTGATGGTTTGGATGTTTAACAGTAAGTAGAACGAACATGTATATCAGCTGAAGGAGAATGTTACGCTAAGCTCTTGAAATAAACTCATGTTTGTTTACTGTCACCTGTATGCATAGTATGAAAGCTTCTCCATTTCTACCTTGATAAGAGCAGGTTACCATTAGTTATGCAAGCCACTTCAGTGTTCATGACCGGTAATGAAATACACTCACAGTATTAAATTATTTGTAAAGAAATTGGCCCTGAAACTATATGAATGAGTGTACAAATATCCGTTAGTTCAGCAGACATTACAAATGTATCTTACCACAAACCAATACACTATACCTTGCAGCTTGTGTCTGTGAAGGTCAGAATTAAATAAACGTCCAATGATTTGTACAAGTAGAGGCACATTTGTGAATACAGTGGTTCACTTTTGTGTAAATATATCAACCAATATTCCAATTTGAACACAAAATGGTCTGGTGAAGAGTTTACCTTCTAAAAACACAAACAACTACCAGTGAATAGTAAGATATATTTGCAACAATTATCGAAATTATAGACATTTGTGCACACAATTAAATATTGAGACTAATATCTAGTCCTCTCTTTACAATAGTCAAACAATGCTGAATAAAAAACAAACAAATGTATCTACATTCCAATACATTTAAACTAAGACATTTAGTAAATAGAAAAAAAAATGTTTAATGGTTAATTGAATTTTTCTAATAAATAAATGGATTTAAAATCAAACCACAAAAATAAAAACAAGAAACACAGAACTAAACAGCCAAATATTTCAGTCATGACAATTGGGAAAGTATTTTGATTGTCAAAGGTACAGATACAAACGTGAAACTTCACAATAAATAACACAATAAATAAATATAATAATCTGCAATACAGTCTTACTATCAGAAACACATTTACTTTACATGCATGTTAATGCATAAAATTAACGAAAGTTGGAAATAGCTGCATTTAAAATGACTTTTAATAAATACCACGTTCTTGTGTATCAGTTTTACTTGATTCGGACTCTTAAGCAAACGGTTCTTTTCTCATATCACTGGAATGTATAGCATCATTTCTTTGCAGTGACATCAGAAATGTCTGCACAACAATGACATTTTTTGAAGATATAGAACAGGACTGCCCAAACTCGGTCCTGGAGGGCCGGTCCTGCAGAGTTTAGCTCCAATCCTGCCTTAAGTTTCTAGTATGCTAGTTAAGAGCTTGATAGCTGGTTCAGGGTGTTAATTGGGGTTGGAGCTAAACTCTGCAGGACACTGGCCCTCAAGGACCGAGTTTGGGCAGCCCTGATATAGAATGACCTGAGTCGATTAGTTTGGTGCATTCGGCTAGCAGGAACAGGAACCTTTATAGTTAGTATACAACAACAATCATGTACATTTGGTAGCAACTGAGCACAGTATCACTTTAATCAAATACATTTATATTTTAAGCACTGTTTATTTTGTATATCTTGACACACTGATTAGTTACATATGGCTTTAAGTAAAAATAGACTTTTCTTCAGAATGTTCCTATTGCACAGCATGCACAACTCATTCAGCCCAGTTGGTAGGGTATGGGCTTGCAACGCCGATATTGTGGGTTTAATTTCACAGGACACAATTCCTTAAATGGACATTTATGTTGCTTCGGGTAAAAGCATGAGCCAAATGCATAATTATAAATGGACGTTAGACGTTCAAGTGCCAGATTGTCAGCATTCTTAAAGGGCTACATGTTTACAGAGAGCCTTTTGATACTATATTCAATTTAAATTGTTTTTTTTTTTTTTGCACATTTTGGCCTTGATCTGGAGCTTGCCTGACAATAACAGCCAGCACTGGTGCATTGTGGGTGAAGGGACAAAACTAATGTGTGTAATTGAAAGACTGGTGTAAGCAGCATCAGTCCACGGTTTATCTATATACATACACACACGTACACATTCCTCCTACAACTGGAGCTCTAGATTTGGCTTTTGGCTCCAGTACAGATTTTAAATATCAAACTGTATGGTGTTTAGGGAGTGCTCTGATGTCCATTGTGTCGAGGAGAGTCAAGCCGCATGATTTGCCGTGGGGTGCCGTACCCTACCATGCCAGATTGAGATGCTCCACGATTGCTTCCCATTTGCATGCCGATAAGACTGCGACCTTGACGCAGCTGCTCCTCAGAAAACTCCCTCTTGTGGACCTTGGCTTTCCTAAAACATAATAAAAACATTAACATGCAGGAAGTGTGTGCTTAGAGGTTGCATGAAATGGCGCAGCTGTATTTGATTTAGTCCCGTAGATCCAGACATCTGACTGTTGGCATAAAGTCTGGTCCAAGTTGCAGACAACAGCAAAGAAATTTGGGTTGATTTTCTTTGGTCTTTCGTTTGAAAAATAACAAAGATTGTTTTACCACTGATAACACGACAGAATGTATTTCAAAGATCCAAAGCCACTAATTCTCTACATACATGCTCATTGGCCTTTTGTAATGTTGCAATTGTGACACTTGCACAACAAGACCAGTGAGACACTCTACTATCTTGTGCTCTATGCGAACACATGCCAGTCCACATAAAGTACAGAAGTTGTGTTGAAACACTGAATTTCAAGTATAAATTAAAACTGCTTTTTTTTCTTATTTTCCGCCACTGATTTTGGTCTTTAAGTTAGTTTAAGCCAATGCTGTGCCACTGGTTGTCTTTGCAGTCTAAAGAAATCTGATGATCAAGACATGAAAATGGTATATGCTAATTTTTGTCATGTAAGAAAAAAAAATAATGCTTTGGTAAAAAATTATTGACATAAAAGGCTGAAATTAGAGATAAAAAGACATAATTATGATATATAAAGTCATTATTATGACATGACATTAAAAAGTCATGAAATAAAAAGTCTAAATTGACAAAAAAAAGAATGACAAAAAAGTCATAATTATGACTAGTTGAAATTATGAGGTAAAAAGTCAAATGATTTATCTCATATTTCAACTTTTTATGTCATACTCGCAACTTTTCATCTCATAATTATGCGGACCTTGAGCTCGATCGTGTCACCAAAAGGTGCATCTACACTATTGTTTTGCTGTCCACAATGCTATGGATCTGTCACAAAATCCTATTTTAACTTCAGTGAATCATAAATTGGATACATAGGCAATAGCCAGTTTAGATAACACCAAAAGCACTTACCAATGATTATTTGAAATGAAAATAATCCATTTGTAATGAAACAGCAGTTCTTACAGAAGGTCTCTTGCACTGTTCACACTCTAATTACCTACATCCCTTAATGCGTGACTGACTTAAAGCCAGCTAGATAGCCTCTGCAAAGACTGC
The DNA here is from genome assembly GCA_018155175.1 of Sinocyclocheilus anophthalmus. Taxonomy (NCBI): domain Eukaryota; kingdom Metazoa; phylum Chordata; class Actinopteri; order Cypriniformes; family Cyprinidae; genus Sinocyclocheilus; species Sinocyclocheilus anophthalmus. Next base: position 6,838 of record JADLZN010012194.1, read on the forward strand.
ACCCACCAGGTACAAATAAAACAATTTGATTGGCTGATGAATCTGAATTTAGATTCTACTCATTTGCACTGTTAGTAATTCTGCACGGGCTGCGATTGATAAGATCTGATTAGATAAACTTTCTCCACTTATCGTTTGTATGCTGACAAAGCCTCAACGGACATAATCAGAAGCTGAAAGTGACTGGATATACATAGGAAATTAAAGTTAGGTCAAATGTATTTTTAGACTTTTTTTACACCAGGAAAGAAGGCTTTGCTGCAAAAGCCCAGATAGTTTGCTGACCGGGGGTCTCAGTCATAGTGCTAACGGGTAACACCCTTCTTTGTTCAGCTCACCTATGAAACCAGTCTTTGTCTCCATGGTAATGTCCATCATCCTTTGTCAGAGCTTCACTTCCCAGAGCCATCAGTGTCCTCTGGACTGCAGCCATGTCCTTTCCTTTAAAGCAGAGCGAAAAGCCTCATGAACATGATACCTGTGACACAGTGCTTGCCAAAGGCATCTTGTACAGTCCTATATACACCAACACCATGTAATGACAATAGTTAAATCAGAGTTCTCAACTCGACTCTCGAGGGTCACTTTCCTGCAGAGTTTAGCTCCAACCTAATCAACCTATGAGGATTTTTGACAAGAAAATAGATCATGAATTAAAATTTACATCTCATTCAGTCAAAATGATGGATAAGGATTATTTGTAATGCAACCTTATGATTTGAAATTATAGACCTATATTACTAAAGTAATATATTTGATTTAAAGGCAACGCATATCTGTCCTATGCGTGTTGTCAGAGATAATGAAAATGACCGGACTGAATAAAGTAGAAACAACATTTTGGGTTTTAGACTTCGTGTTATAACTGATAGGATAAGAAAGATGACTGATAGTGGTAAATTATACAGAATGGTTATGTTAGATCTCAGAAGGCCTTTGATACTGTAGATCATTCCATTTTACTGTATAAATTAAAGGCAATAGGTTGCAATGAAGAGGCTATTAGGTGGGTACAATTTTATCTTGAAAATAGAAGTCAGAGAGTAAATGTTAAAGGTATATTGTCTAGCATATTACCAATTACTTGTGGTGTTCCTCAAGGAAGCGTTTTAAGTCCTTTATTTTTTCTAATATAAATGATCTTAAATTAACATATTTGGTGGAACTCTTCATTCAGATGATGCAGCAATTTTAGCGTCTCATCAAAGCAAAAGGGTCCTTGAGGATAGAAAATCTTGTCAGTTACAAGAGGTGTCCACTTGGTTTTTGGGTAATAAACTTCCCTTGCATTTAGGTAAGTCTCAGTCCATTCTGTGTGCCTTAAGAGGGAGACTGCATAAAAATGCTGATTTATGATGAATTTTGATGATAAGGTTATAGAATCAGAGAATGTTGTTAATTATTTAGGGTGTCTTCTTGACAATAATTTAACAGGTGAATTTATAGGTAGAAATACTCTTAATAAAATATGCGGTAGAATTAAATTGGATTTACTAGATGTTCATACCTAAAGTTGTTGTCAGGTGCATCGATACAACCTCACTTCAATTATGCAGCCTTTTATGGTACAGTAGTTGTTCACAGAGTATGAAAGATAAATTGCAGAAGGCTCATAATAAATTAGTAATTCAAGTAATTTTTTGTATGTGTTCTTTTGGTAATTTTTTGAAGGTATAGTATGTGATGGTTGTGTTATTTTAAAATTAGTATAGGATAGGGATATTGTGATAACATCGAAGACCTTATTTTGTTTATTTTATTTTATTAGTTTATTTGAACAGTTTTTAAATTGTATGGGATATTTGTGTGTTTCTTGTATAGTTTTGTAAACTTGCCAAATAAGTAAAAATCAAATAAAATCATACTTTAGGTCAGGGTTCCTCAAATCTTACCCTGGAGGTCCAATGCGCTGCAGAGTTTAGCTCCAACCCTGATCAAACTCACCTACCTGTGATTTCTAATGATCCTGAAGACATTGATTAGCATGCTCAGGTGTGTTTGATTAGGGTTAGAGCTAAACTCTGCAGGAAAGTGGATCTCGTGGGCCAGATTTGAGGATCCCTGCTTTAGGTAATGCACTTACTTCTGGGGGCCAAAATGTCTTCACTATTTCAAAATGAATTAATGAAGTGAAACGTGTTATGAAACAGTAAAAATTATGTTCATCTTTAAATCTACTGATGTACACAGTTTGGGTGCTAGTTTAGATATAGTGGCAGGGAAGATGCACTTGTGTGTGTGTGTTACCTTCCCAAAGATCAACAGTTTGGAATATGTCTCCTCTGTTGACACCATAATCTTCAGCAGCCTGCAGGAACTGAGAAATCTTTTCCATTTGCTTAAAGACCATACTAGTTTCTGTAATTTTCTTAATTGGTTCCTCACCACTGGGGTACAGACTGTTGATGAGCCGGCAGAGAATCTGGCAAGGGGTTAAGAGACAGGAAGAGCGAAGAGTGAAAGGAGAAATATATTTAATTTAAGTTCTGCCAGATAAGAGACAGAAAGGTGTCTGTGTCTTATACTTATAAAGGTGTCCTGTAAAATCGCTCCATCTCAGTTTTTGCATATTATGGGTCTTAAATAGCTGGAGCAAGATTACAATTAGTGCTTCACAAATCATAGTAGTGTTTTTCAAGCATGTTTGGATGGTGCACTATTTCCGGTGCATCTGTGAAGTGTGTATCCATGCATAATTGTTCAGCTAATACTACCCAAAATGTTTTTCAAAAACACAAAAGTGGCCAGGTTTTTTTATACCACAAATTGAAGTAAAATAGCATGATAACAAATTTAGTTAGATGCTTAATGCTTACATGAGAATGCAACAATAGGGAGGTGTGTGCTATCAAGAAGACAATTTCATGGCAAGACAGTGTCCTAATACGTTTGCGCTGTCTTTTTACATATTCAAAAATGTGTTCTTTCCCATCATCAGCAAAGTTAACGCTTTTAGCGCACAGTAATTGAGATTTGAGAGCATATTAATTGACAATATGGTACAAAATGCCCTGAATACTTGAGTAATATTAGGCCACTTAAGTAATTTGACAAGAAAAATACTATTTGCTTTCTACTTCAAAATTTTTTCTGTGAAATGTCTGAAAAAGTTCTAAACCTATGGGTACACATTCACACCAGCCACAATGCCTTTTCGTTTTGTACGGAGTCACAATCATCATGTCACATGATTATTTTATTATTCCGCAATGTGATTATCATTCCAGATTATGATTCCAGCTCTCAGATGTGTAAGATACAGGAAAAGGTTTACCAAAGGTTCCCCATGTTAAAAATTAGTTTTTTTATTTTAAATGACCTCTTAAACACCTCCCTTCCTCCCTCATATTCAGCACCTACTGTTCCACTCATGAGCCATTTCTGGAAGTTCTGTTTGCCAGGTTCAGGTCGCTCCAGGTCGCCACCACACTGGGCCACGATCCATCCCACAAGCCGAGCCTCCAACTCCGCAGCATACTTCTGTTCAATCTTGTCTTGGACCTCACGGCTGAGCCCATAGCTTGGTCCCCTGTTTGCCATGGCGGCACTCAGACATTAACACCAACCTACACTGGTAAAAAAAAAACTCAACCCCTATAGGGTGGAAACACACACAACATGTCTTATATTTCTTATTTTAAACGACTATATGCCTACTAAAACAGATTGGCTACAGCAGCTTAAGCTGTGACTAACCATACTGACATGAGAGTTTATCAAAATCTCCAATGCTATTTTCCTGTTTCTCTAACTAGAACTTAATATTGCATTGTAAGCGATTGATACATTTAATTTGTTTATCCATTCAAAAAACTAACGGGCTATTCGTCCTCCACTGGGTGATATATGCAACAAACGAGTCCCTCCTAGACATGCAAGAGCAATACCATGATATTGACGCTGTTAAATAGACTCCAATGACCAGCGTTTCCATTTGATCACGATTATCAACAGCAAACTGACATAAATGCCAACTTGTGTCCCACAGACAACAAGCAACTACATCGCTAACCGATTGTTTAATATGCCCTAATTTATCCACAATGCAGTGAGGTATTATGCATCAACTCACAAGTGATGGAGGCTGTTTGTTGTTTTCCTCGGCCGTGTAATGTCCGTCTGTTGGCACCGTGGAGGACCATTCGTATGGAGCGGGGGTGTGGGGGAGAAACAGCAGCAGAGCAGAGCATCACGCTGATGGAGCTCTACAGTAAGTGTTGCGTAACACTGAAGGTTGAGCGCATCACTGTATGTAAAGCGCGTCTAGCCAAAAAGGCATTGAAAGCCGTTCGGAAGAATAGCAGAATTGTGTGCATGAAAACATCAGTGTGCGTACATAGAAAAACAGGCCATGATTAAGAACACGGTATCATAATATAGTCGGGGATGATGCAATAATATGGTCGTGTGTGAATTGCTGCGATCTTCACATTCCTCAAATGCTGATCTTTAGTGATAGGCTATTTATAAAGCAATTCGGATAAATACAACAAAGGTGTAAATGCACAATTCTTTATTGTTAAATAACTGCAAATATACGGTGTGTCATAGCCTACATACAACTGAACATATAAATAGGAAGTTGGCAAATGAAACATAATAGGATAAACCTTTTCAGCATCAAGAAAACAGACTATATGTAAAAAAGGAAAGGAATGTGTATTTTAGTTGCTGACATCGATTTCTATTCATTTTTTATTTTTATTTGTAATAACCTTTTAGATTTTTTTTTACAGTTAACTGTCAGTCAAAACGAAATAGTTTAAAATAAGTTGCTGTGATTGACATGTCGTGTCATCTATGGAAGGCTGTAAGTGCCACTTAAAAATGAAACCAACAAAAAATAAAAATGTAAATAAATAAATGTGCAAATAGCCTATAAGAAACATAGATTTATTTAGTTTGTTTGATTTGTAATAATAGTAATAATAAAATGAATTGAACAATAATTTTAAAGAAACTTTGTATTAAGACAAAGCATTTGCTAAACACTTTTCATTACCGGATACATATTTAATAATTAATACATTGATGATTCCTTCATTTTATTTTTAAGTGCTCTTCTAGTCTGTATAAGCATTTTATACTATGCTGAAAAGCATTGCTGCAAGCAATCTCTGAGAGAACTCGGCAGCTAAAATTTGGCTGCTGCTCTGCTCACAACCCTGCAGATCAGCAAAGCTGCCTCAGCCATCGCCACTGACTTAATCAGTCAATCGGTTTTGTCAATATCAATCACTGTTTGCCTGTGTGTGCATCCAGCTGTGCTCTTACATCCCTCAGCATGTCCATGTAGAGCCTATTGGTCTCACTATGGAGAGAAAGAAGACATTTAATTCCTTTGAATTGCTCTCAGTATCATAATTTAAACTATTTAGGATACTCACTCAGCCAGAGAACGGTCAAACACCAGGTTTCCCATGTCCATGTAATACTGTGCATTTGTTCTCAAATCAGTCCAGTATTCATTTGCCTGCCACATAGACAACATAATGCTGCGCAGCGATACTAATTACTTACTTAGCCTAATGTCATTAGCAACAGATTAATTTATTCATTCTTTTATGTGTTGCACTATATTTTAATTTGTTTTCCATTCATTTCACTATAGGCTATTAAAAATTTAAGACTGATTATGTCTTGAAGGAATAATTCACGCAAAAATTAAAATGTACTCACCCTCCAGCCATCCGAGATGTAGTTGAGTTTGTTTCTTCATCAGATTTGAGGAAATTTAGCATTACATCACTTCACCGTTGGATCCGCTGCAGTGAATGGGTGCCGTCAAAATAAGAGCCCAAACAGCTGATAAAAACAACACAAAAATCCACAAGTAATCCACACAACTCCAGTCCACCAATTAATGTCTTGTAACACGAAACGCTGTTTTATGAGAAATAAATGCATTATTAAGACATTTTACAAACCAATCAAATTGGCTAAAATACAAGTCCTTCATGCATAACATTGCTTTCGCCATCGAAAAAGTTGTCTTATCTGAATTAGGAGAGACATTTGCACAGATAAAGCACTGCTTACAAGCGAAACCAATCCAAAAACAGTTCTAGACAACATGTGGATTTGTATGTGAGAGGACAACAGGGGATGGACTATTTCCCTGGAGGAAGATTTATTATGGACTCATATTTTGTCCAGAAGGGATGGTTTAAAGATAAAACGCATGAACAATGGATGTTTCTCCTACAAACACATAGCTTTTTAACTTCACAAGATGTTAACTGATGGACTGGAGTGATGTGGATTATTGTGATGTTTTTATCAGCTGTTTGTACTCTCATTCTGACGGCACCCATTCACATTGCTGAGCAAGTGAGGTAGTGCTACATTTCTCCAAATGAACAAACAAACACATCTACATCACACAAACATCCAGGATTAGTCTAAATCCAGACAATTATATTTCATGTTTAGAACCTCTAAAGAGAACAAATAGAACCTTTTTACCAGGCTACAGAAAAACCTTGAGGGTTCTTTTAATTAATGCAAATAGTGCTATAGCTTTTAGAGATTTCAAATATGATTTTAGGTCCATTTCACTCATACATTTCACTCATCACATCATACAGTCACTATAATCAGCTGATCAATGCAAGTAGCTTTTACCAAACACATTCAGTCTGAGGCTAGTGTTGCTAGTGTTCACCTGCTCCTATAAGGTGTAACCCCATTGGTTCTGGGCATAATTGGGGTCCCAGTAGCCAGACTGCCTCTTTAGACGTAAACATTTCTTGGCCTGCTCCCCCTTCACAAATGGAGCGGCGAACGCACCAATGAGAAAACTTGATTATTAATTCGTTAACAAAACGAGTCAAATGCAATTCTCATTTACATGCACACAATGATGAGTTCTTTCAAAAGTTCTTTGCTGTATTCAGGCAACATTTACTCACCACTTATGAGAGTCATCAGAATCACTATATGCCTCATGCTTTTCATTTTTGCACAAGCAAGGAAAATGCCTCTGTGGTCTCTACATAAATAAAATCCATATACATTATCAATACACATTTTAAAATGGTGATCTACTCTGTATGTAGGGTTTCTGCAGGATTTTTAAGCTCAAAATTAAGACTTTTTAAGACCTGCACAAACAAAATTAATACCATATGAGCGGGGTAAGGCAATGTCTATAGTACCATATTAAACTGTAAAATGATTACTGTAAAAAACTATTTAAAGTATTCAGATACAGGTTTTCACAAAAACAAAAAGATTTATAAAATGATAAACCTTACATTTTAGCCTTTAAACCATTTTTAAGAAAAGTGATGAGTCAAAAGTATCAATTATTATCAATTAATTATTATATCAATTAAATAACATAAATTAGGGGTGTGCGACATTAACAAAAAATGATATCTCGATAATATTCTGGGATTTTATCAATAACAATAATTAGACAATATTTTGCCGAGTGTGTTATTGTGCTGATATCTTAAAGACTACCGTGGACAGCTGACTCCTGAATTTTTTGATATTCTTCATATTTTGTGTGGTCAGTTCACAGCAGTGATAATTTCCAACAAGTTTTATGGGCATGTTTACCTTTAAGCAATTTTTTCTAAAATTGTGCACCATCTTTTGAGTCAAATTCTTGCATTTGGGCTGTTACCAAGCAAATGAAATCAGTATCAACAAAGTATCTTTGCAATGCAGCATGCAGTAGAGTGGCATTTAGATGCATTTACACACAATGAGGGACATTAAATAATTTAACCTGCAGTTACAAATGCATAAATGATGTTTTGATATTTTAAACATAAAGTGTTGAATACTGATATTTGAAATTATAAAAAAAAAAATGAAGAAGGTATTTTAAATGTGAAATTAAAACTGCCAGTAGATGTCAGCAAGTCGCTGTTAATAAGTGAGTTATTGCGATTTAACCAAATCATTTACACGGTTAATTCATTCAGGAACAAAAGTCCTGAGTCCTGTCTAAAACGTAAGTATCTTAAAATTAACTACTTGTTTATTGAACAGTTGTATAAAATCAATATCACTGTAGGGTTTTTATAGCTCAAAAAGGGAAATATTTATGACTAACTATAACTGGTTATGATCAATAATAAATATTTAGATTATATCTTCGAATTAACTGTAGCAGAATCAATATTACAATTATTTGATCTGTCCGTCCACCGAGCAGACAATATAATCATTTATCAATTCAAGGAACTATTATTTTCCTGGCCAAGGAAGAATAAACGGTCCTTCTTTATACAGTGCTAGCAGTAATTTAGCAAATGTAGCAAGGGTTCAAACATTCATTGACTTCAAATTGTGAGCAGCAAACAGAGACAATCCGTTGTGAATATAAGGGATTTAATAAATGAAACTATATCTAACATCTAACTAAGCAAAACACTTCTATATACACAGAATGAAACAAAGTAAGGAAAAGAGAGAGAATAGAAAAAGAATGGCAGTATTTCACATCACTTAACCACAACCTTTGAAAATCATCAAAGAATCAAAAAATCACCTTAAAAAGGGGCTGAAACTTAAACACGCATCTAAATAATTTTAAGCGGTTACTTGCATTGGTTTCGACTGCTGAAGAAGAGTCCTTATGCGGTAGACACCAGAGGTCTTTTGATGAGTTCGTGAGGAGTCAGCTGGAAGTTTTTACTTCTGGTTCTTCTGACGAAGGAAAAGTCCACAGCGACTAAAGTTACTTGAAGATAAAAACTGCCGGAAAATAAAACTCAAGAGGAAGATCTTGAGAGTCTTGGAAAAGTGTTGTCTCAAACGAAGAGGGTTTCTGAGCAAAGATCATTTTTGGCTAATGCCTTTTTATGGTTCCTATCAACACCCACCTTTTGGGTGGAATGGCCAATCAGAGGCATTAATTTTTGCAGCTGGGAAGTTTGCTTTGTTTCCCTCTATGGCACATGGGGTGTGTGTGTGAGGGGAACCGGGTCACATCACAGGAGAGTGAACTGACAGTCAGGAATCATATCACGTCAGCTGTCTTAACCGCGGCTTGTGTACTCACTGTGTCTGTCACGCGACTCTGTTGCCCTTTCAGGCTTGAACTGATGGTAAAACTAACGACATTATTAACTGTCTTGATATTTACTTTGAAAGCTGAAGCTGCGATTATGGTAAGGGGCGTTACATTTCCGACGCCTGCTTGCGGTGTTCGGCCAATCACAAAGCACTAGGTCAGCTGGCCAATCAGAGCAGACCACGCTTGTCAAAGGAGGGGGCTTTGTAAAAAAACGAAGCGTTTGAGAGAGGCAGGACAAAGAGGACCTACAATAATGTACAGTATATGAAAAATAATGTGTTTTTTTGAACATTAAAGCATGTCAACATATTCTGTTACACCAAATACACAAAATAATGATATTTAAAATAGCATCATATGACCCCTTTAAGACTTTTTAAGACCCCGCGGAAACCTTTTTGTGGGTTTTTTATGAAAAAGCACCGTCTAACTGAAATCATAAGCATATTATTATTAGTCATATCACTAAAGTTCAAACAAATGTAAACATCAAAATATGCACATGTAAAATTATTTTGGAGAGCTGGCTCCCAAGAACATACTTAAGTAACCAACATTACACTGACCACAACTATTGCAAGTCACAAGTTCATGCAAAAAATAAAAAGGCACAAACGAAAATGGTAAAAAAAAAGAAGAAAAAAAAGACAAAAACAAAGACTAGATGCTTATGTGTGCCAGCATAGGTCACAATCTGCATAAAAGCAACCTGAATTGACCTATGCTATAATTTTCTCCAAAAGATTTGCTGAGACTGTAGTTTTGAAGTATTGCAGTGTTCAGAGTTTTACCTGTGCTGTAGGAGGCTGAAGTCTGCGAATGATCACCAGAGGCAGGGAGTAGAATTTGGAGCTGTGGTGTGAGAGCGAATAGAGCACTCTTTCAGAACAGATCTGAATACACAACTCTGTGTGGGAAATGTGACCACGGATATTAACTATTTAACCAGAACAGCATCAACATTCACATTTCTTAAAGTAAATATATCAGTTTAGCACAAATATACACTACAGGCCAAAGGTTTGGAACAATTTAAGGTTTTTAAAATGTTCTTAAAATGGTAATATTGTAAAATATTGTTACAATTTTTAAAATAACACTTTATAATAATTAAATGTAATTTATTCCTGTGATGGAAGTAATTTATTTGGAATATAAATCTTTTGTAACATTAAATGTTGATACTTGTTATTTAATAATTAAACTGTGCATGCTGAATAAAAAGTATTTAATTTATCTTTTTTTTTAATCTCACCAGACTTTGAATGGTCGGTACCAGGTTCAATAAAATAAAATAAATAACAATGTACCATTGTAAATAAGAAAAATGTTTCTTGAGCATCAATAAGCATATTAGAATGATTACTGTAGGATCATGTGACACTAAAGACTGGAGTAATGGTGCTGAAAATACAGCTTCGATCACAGAAATAAATTACATTTTAAAAAAAATATTAAAACAGAATGTAAGTATTCCAAACATTGCGTGGAGATAAAGTACTCCCAAGAAACATGGTTAGCAGGTTGCTTTTTTCATATCTGCCATATGCTTATAGGAGCTTTTAAAGAAACACTGCGCAGTTGCAAACTCAAAATAAAAAAATCAAATGCCACAGAAAAGCTGCAGTCTTTTACTATCCAGTTTAATAATAAAAAGACTTATTTTTATACATGACATAGATTTATACATATTTGAAAACATGACGTGATGCATTTTACATTTTATAACATTTTGAAATGTTTAATATGAGCTAACAGAAATTGGGAAGGCCTACAAATGAATGAGATAAAAAAAAAAAAACATTTAATGCTGACAAAGAGAAAAGTGATAATACTTGTGGTAATCAAACTCTGGGAATATTTGTGCTCCAAAAATCCCAAAAATGAAAAGTAAAAAAGAACACACAACTTTTGTAACCATGAAGATAGCACCATCAGACTAGAACATGAAGTAAGGTTGCAAAAAAAAAAAAAAAAAAAAAGATTCTTGAAAGGTAGACACTGACATCTCTGTTATTGTTCTGGCTGCATCCTTGCACTAGTGCATGAAGAAAAACCAGGTGCTGAAACAAAGAAGTCAAAGGAAGAATACAACAACAACACAGTGAATTACCAGTTAAATCAAGCCCCTAGCATTCCACACCCATTCCACATAAATGGCTTTATATAACAATACTCTGTGGTTCACCAAGCCAACCTGACATCTTGTAGTAAGTGGCACAAAAGTTTTCTACCTGTATATTTTTCATAATTTGTGCACAAAGTGATTCAAAATGCTTAAATATTCTCTGTCCCATTAGCCAAATCCCTACTTATATTAACAGCATTTTCTAGCCACTCCATTCTTGCATGTAAAAATGCCTGTAGTGATTTTTCTTTCAAATAAAGAGAGATCCAAATAAAAGACAGAAATACATTAAGTGACGTGTCCCATCTTGGCCTTATTTTGGTCTACCTTTCTTCTATGGTAAAATCTATAAAACATTTTCTTTGTCCAAGATTGCTCATAATCTTGGTCTGATTAAGCAGCTCACAATAAAATCTGCATGTTGGCATTAGCATATAGAGCTTTCTAACTATGTTCTTCAGAAGTGTACCCCTCTGGTAGTGATAAACAAGACATGCTTTCATAAAATGCAAGACAAAGACAGTGAAAAACAACAGCACTTCAGAACAGCCAAACCTTAACCAACTCAAAGATGGAAATCTTTACAAAAAATAAAATTAAAAAAGGCCCTACGTGACACAGCATTGAAATTATGATCACATTAAAATGTAACAGGAAACAACAGTAAAAAAAAACAAGGCAAGTTGGATGTGGAGTTCTCATTACTATGGTTACAATGGTTTAGCATTTTGGTTTGTGATCAAATTGAACTGATGGTAACACTTTACAATAAAGTTTCATTAGTTGACATGAATAATAAACAATACTACTACAATTATTAATCTATATTATTTTTAAATTAACCAAGGTTAATAAATTCTGTAAAAAATATATATTGCTCATTGTTAGAAATGCATTGATAAGTTAACAATGAACCTTTATGTTTTGTTTGTTTTTGGGTTTGTTGTTATAATGTGTTTTTTTTTTATTGGTTTTTTTTTTGTTTAGTTGATTGTGTATGTTGGGTTTTTTCTTTGTTTTTGTTTTTTTTTTTTTTCATTCTTTTTTGTTTTTTTTTGGTTTTTTATTTGTGGTGTTGTTTGTTTATTGGGTTTGGTTGTGTTTTTTGGTTTTTTTTGAAGTTATTAATTGTTGTTTTATTTTTTTTTTGTTGGTATGGTAATATTGGTTGTTTTGGTTTGTTGTAGTTATTTTTTGTTTTGTTGTGTGTTTTTAGTTTGTTGTTTTTTGGTTTTTTATTAATTTTTGTTGTGTATTTAAAGTGTTACTGAAGCAAGTAATCACTGAAATTCTTGCCGTGTCTAGCTCTTAAATCTCAGTAATGCTTTATATATATATATATATATATAGATATATATCTATAATATGATATATATCGATAATATTATATTCAAACTTGGCACAACGCATTTCGTATATTTGAGCGCTCCGCAGAGGGCCAGTTTTCAGCGACTCCAATTCAAATGAGAGGTACCAAAAATAAAAATAATTGCTGAACATTCACTGACTCTCAGGGCATCCAAGATATAGATGAGTTTGCTTTTCATAGAAAAGATTAGGAAAAAATGTATCTGCAGTGATGGGTGCGCGTCAACAACGAGAGCCAAACAGTTGGAGCACAATCACAATGATCCAGTCCATTCCAGTTAACAATATTGGGAAGCCAAAATAAATAAATAGACCCATCATAAAGGCAATTTCACTTTAACCATTGCTCATGCCAACATAACAAGTCCAAAAGTCCCAAGTGAAAAGTCATCCCCTGTTGTCCTTTCATATCAAAATCCACGGATATTTATTGAGACATGTTTTGAACTATTTTCAGTGGAAAACGGTGCTTGATCTGTGCATATTTACTACTACTTTTTTTTACTTAAGAAAGCAATATTAAGGATAAAAAAAACTCTTATTTTAACACAGCTTTGCTTCCCAAGATGTTAATTGATGAACTGGAGTGGTGTGGATTACTTGTGAATTATTGTGTTTTTATCAGCTGTTTGGACTCTCATTCTGACAGCACCCATTCATTGCAGAGGATCCACTGGTGAGCAAGTGATGTAATGCTAACCTAACCAAATCTGTTCTGATGAAGAAACAAAATAATGTACATTTTGGCTGTCCTGAAGGTGAGTAAATTCTCAGCAATTTAACATTTTTGGATGAACTATTCTTTTAGATTTTGGCCTGTCCCTTTTACAAAGCTATCGTACAGCTTCAGGTCACTATAGAAGGAATATAGCACACAAGTCAGAATGACTTTTTTGAGCATGCCAGCACCTGGTCATTGTATGGTGTTCCATGGAAGTCAGTCATATGGCTCTGGAAAGAAATGAGAATTTTTTGGGTGATTCTCATTCAATTAATTTGGCTTCTTTCACTTTAATTAAAGGCCTAACCTCCAAACCTGATACCTGTACACAATGCTTTCCCCATCCCAACTAGTCCATCTTTCATACTGTCCTTACACCCGTTCTCACCCCAATGTGGTCAATTTATCGATAAGGTCATCAATAGTGTACACCATGAGCTTAATATCATCTTTATCTGACATGCGATGTTGCCCATGTTTGCGTAGAATGACATCTACGTCATTGCTGAGTACTCGCTCTGCGACCTGCATGGAGACGTGCCAGGGAACATCAGAGTCCTTGAACCCGTGAACCAGACGAACGGGGCAGGAAACAGGGATGGGGCTCTGGAGTATGCAGTGGTTCTCCGCTTCCTTCAGAAAGTCCATGCTAAGAGTGTAGAAACCCTCTTCATTGTGCTTGGTTGGGAATTTCCAAAAGCCCTGTTCCTCTATCTCTTTCTTTGTCTAATGAAAGGGAAAGACGTTATGGATATATGGAGTTATATGACATGCCAGAATTATTTTTACATGGCAAGTCTATATACAAGAGGTTTTAAAACACTTCCATCCCCCTTGCAAGGCATAAAATAAGGTGTTGTTTTCAAATTTAGATAACTGATCTTTATTGTCAGTGTTCTAAATATAATCTCTAAGTAAATATGTACATTGTGCTAAATATCATTACTTTTCATTAAGTTGACAGTTTATTTTTTTCTGCTCACAAGTAATGTTAGATATATAGACTGTGTACATTTGGATAATTAGTTTTTCAATTTGGTTGATTTTGCACTTTGCAATTTCAAATTATGCCCTATTGTAAGTGACAGAGTATTTTATGTTTCAGCGATTTGATCGCACCGGCGCCTCATGCGCACATATTCATTGCAAACGGCAATTCAAATAAAACATAGAATCACCAATACAGATAAAATATTACACAGTCAATTTAAATAATCTGTATTATAGTCTGTGCCGTACAGCGTGAGCCCCGGTCCACTCCAGTGCGGCACTTTTTATTCATTATGATTTTTTTCCCTTCGATATTGGAACGTACAAAGCCCAGTTAATTTAATTTAATTTAATAAATAATGGTTTAGCTTCAAATACATTGCAAATATGGAAACATTTGGATTTGTGCTGAATGAGAGCGGTACGTGAGCCCATTCTTTCAGTTTCGCTTTAAATTATGTTTTGGCTTCTTTATAACTATTCTGGGCTTGTTTGCTTTCCTGTGCATAATATGCTATATTTTATTAATAAACTGTGCACCATATTTTGGTTTTAGCCTATACCCTCTTCGTCCATTAGCCTCCCTTAAGCGTTTTCTATAGCCTAACGGTTTTAAATGGGGGAGAAACGTTGCATTATGGCTATCTGCTTTACTGATAGTAATGCTATTAATGAGGTCATTAATATTACAATTATTAGTATTAATAGTATTTATTAGGCCTAATACCGAATTGGGCCTCCAGTGTCACTGTTATAGTAGCATACATTAAGCGTTTTAGAATGTCCCAAAACCGTGCCTTAAACTATAAGCAAAGCTGACTGTATTTGAACTTGAGGTCCAAGTTTAAAAATAAATCTCTATGACCGCCCATTATGAAACATACGAGCGTCTGAACCACTAACTTAAAGCAGTGAAGTAAAAGGAAGGTTTGTCCGAAAATGTTTTGTGAGGGAATGCAAAGTTTCTTTGCGAGAGAACGCAAAAGTTTTGCGAGGTTTCAGCAATCTATGCCTGCAAGAGAGTTAGGCTACATCCACACGAAGCCAGAGCTTTCCCTATCCAAACTTTTTTTCCCCTCGTCTCAAGAAATATCAGCGTCCACACGAAACCACAAAACCGACACAAAACGATGTAGTATACATGCCAGACCTGTATGTGGCGCTGTATTTCTGCCACAGAGATACACTAAAAACAAAGAAGACGACTTGGACTATGCGCATAAACCTTGCGCGCGGTATACAAACGAACATGGAACAATACATTTATTAATCTGTGTTAATGTTAGTTAATAAAAAGACAATTGTTCAGTGTTTGTTCATGTTTTTGTTGATGTTACTGACTAGGGGCGAGACGTGGGCTGATGACGTCATCGTTTCAGAAAGTATACGGATTCGCTGTCCACACGAAAACGCAAGGGCGGCGTTTTCAGATTTATCCACTCTGGGACCCGGTTTCAAAAAATATCGGTTTCACTCTCCCAAAACGCCGGATCCGTGTGGACGAAACACATATACGATACAAAATGTATGCGTATAAAGCTAAACGCGTCTCCGTGTGGACGGGGCCTAAATATTTAGTCAAAATATTAAGCATGTCAGCTATAGACGGCTAAAAGCTGCCAGACGAGAATATCCACAAACTATAGAAAATAACCAAAACATTCCTAGGTTTTTATTTAGCACAGTGGTTAGATTAACAAATAACCAGACGCCACACGATCTAAATATTCCCTCACAGTTTTAATAGTAATGTCTTTATGAATTTCTTCACTGATAAAAAACATCAGAAATACAATAACAAATTTAAATTCTACAGCGTCTAGTACTTCAGCTTCATTCATCACACCCAAAGAAAAACTGCAGAGCTTTACAAATATAAGACAAGATGAGCTAAATAAACTTATCACTGCATCAAAACCAACAACATGCCTGTTAGATCCTGTAACCCACTAAATTACTGAAAGAGTTGTTACCTGTAGCAGAAGAAAATCTTCTCAATATTATTAACTCGTCGTTGTGTTTAGGTCATGTCCCAAAACCATTCAAGCTGGCTGTTATTAAGCCTTTTATTAAGAAACCATAACTAGATCCTAGTGAACTGTCAAATTACAGACCCATCTCAAATCTTTTTTTTATGTCTAAAATTTTAGAAAAAGGTTGTGTCTGCTCAATGTGCTCCTTCCTGCAAAAAAATTATCTATATGAAGAATTTCAGTCAGGTTTCAGGCCCCAACATAGCACAGAAACTGCACATGTTAAAATTACAAATGACTTGCTTCATGCGTCAGACCAAGGCTGTGTCTCATTGCTAGTTTACTTGATCTTAGTGCTGCGTTCGACACTATAGATCATGACATACTCTTAGATCAAATACAAAACTATACAGGTATTCAAGGGAAAGCTTTAAGATGGTTTAGTTCCTACCTTTCCGATCGCTATCACTTTGTCTATTTAAATGGGTGTCTTCCCATCATCACCAGTAAAATATGGAGTGCACAAGGATCTGTCCTAGGTCCTCTGATATTTTCAATATGCATGTTGCCCCTTTGTAATATTATTAGAAAATATGGGATTATTTTCCATTGTTATGCTGATGATACTCAAATATATATCTCAACAAGACCAGATGAAACTTCTAAATTAGCTAAGCTAACGGAGTGTGTGAAAATGTAAAAGATTGGATGACCAATAATTGTATCCTATTAAATTCGGATAAGACAGATAAAACAGTACACAGAATCTGTTGGATTACAATTTGCAACTAGACAGACGCACGGTTACTTCCTCTACAGTCAAAAACCTGGGTGTTGTATTAGATAAACTTGTCTTTTGTAAAATCATATTTCCCATGTTACAAAAACAACATTCTTTAATCTTAGAAACATTGCCAAGTTACGTAACATGTTACCTGTTTCTGATGCAGATAAGCTAGTTCATGCATTCATGACCTCGAGACTGGACTATTGTAATGCACTGCTAGCTAGGTGGTTGTCCTGCATCTTCAATAAAAAAGCTACAGGTAGTCCAAAAGCAGCGGCTAGAGTCCTTACCAGGTCAAGAAAATTTGATCATATTATCCCAATTTTACAGTCTCTGCACTGACTACCAATTAAGTTCTGTATCAGTTACAAAATATTATTACTTAACTATAAGGCCCTTAATGGGTTAGCTCCTGCCTACCTAACTAGTCTTCTACCACGCTAAAATCCATCACGCTCCATAAGGTCGCAAAATTCTGGACTTTTGGAGGTACCTAGGATAGCAAAGTCCACTGAAGGAGGTAGCTTTTTGCATTTGGCTCCCAAACTCTGGAATAGCTTCCTGATAATGTTCGGGGTTCAGACACACACTCTCTCTGTTTAAATCTAGATTAAAGAAACATCTCTTTGGCCAAGCATTCAAATAATGAATCTCATATTTCAATTCTTTAATTATTAGATTTCTGATGGAATATAAATCGACAAAACTCAACATTAATTTTATACAATTATTCTGCCATGTTCTTACTAAATACCCCACTAAATACTGCCCTCCCTCAACAACTTCCTGTATAACTCCCAGGGGGGAGAGAAAAGAAAGAGAGGAGGAAAAAAAAGAAAAAACAACCCGGGGGTTAAATTTTTTAAAATAAATAAATACATTTTAATAATAATAAAAAAAATGTAATGCTTTGTTTAAAAAACATAAATAAAAATTGTATGTTTATATATTAATGCACAGCTTAAGTATCAAGACAGTTAGTCAGCAGATAATCTAAAAAGGGGCGCCACACCTTGTAAAAGGTCTTTAAAGAACCAGTGAGTGACGGTCTAATTTTTTCCAATTTAATGCAAGTAAACATTTCTTTTAGCCATGTGTCAAAGGAAGGGGGTGAGACGTGCTTCCACTTTAAAAGCATGAGACATCTTGCTAGTAAAGTAGTAAAGGCTAAAGCCTTTTGGAACGTTACTGAAAGGTTAACATTTACTGCCAACCCAAAAATGGCCAAAAGTGGATTTGTATCGATATCTATGTCGAAGGCATCTTTCAAAGTTTAAAATATTTTAGTCCAATAATCAAATAATTTAGGGCATTCCCACAACATGTGAATGAGGTCTGCTGGTGATTGCTTGCACCTATCACATGCGTCGCTGACAGAGGGGTATATTTTGGCAAGTCTAACATTAGTAAAGTAAACCCTATGCAGAATCTTACATTGTATAAGCCCATGCCTTGCGCATATAGATGAGGTGTGAATGAGCTCAAGAATACGCTCCCAGTGTCCATCAGATAAATCAAATCCCAAACTCTCTTCCCAAGCACCTCTGGCCTGATTTGCAGAGCCTGAATTAATATTGTGAATCAGATTATAAAATGACAGAAATACAATGTTTTGAGTATAGTTCAAGCTTTAAGAAGTCATCCAATGGAGATTCAGGGGTACGATTTGGAAAATGAGGGAATAGTTTTTGCACAAAGTGCCTGACTTGAAAGAAACGAAATAAGTGGGAATTAGGTAGATCGAATCTCTTAGAAAGGTTATTAAAGGATGAGAAAATACCGCTCTCATAGAGATCATCAATGGTCTTTATGCCATTATTGAACCATATTCGGAATGCCTCATCCATAATGGATGGCGCAAAACAGTGGTTTTTAAAAATCGGAGAAAGTATAGAAAACCTATGCAAACCAGTGTGCTTCCTAAATTGAGTCCATATCTTAACTGAGATACTACTAAATTTGAACTAAAATTGTCAGGTAAAAGCAATTGAGAGGACATAACAGAGTTCAGAGAGAGGCGCGCTGAGGACTGTTCTAGGTAAGCCCAACAAGGGAGTTCAGAATTTATATAGTTCCTCCAATATAACATTTTTTTGGATATTGCAGGGCCAATCATAGTGTACAAAACTTTGGGCGTTGCCCGAAAACCGCCTGTTCTTTTAGGAGCTGCAACTTGTTTTTAATTCGAGTTCAATTCCATAAAAAAAAGAAGTGAGACGTTTGTCCAAAACCATAAAAAACTGTTCTGAGGTAAATTGAATATGTTGAAATAGTACAAGAACTAGGGAGAATCGTAATCTTGATTAGGCTTATGCCCAGCAGAGAAAAGGGAGGTTAGACCAGCGTTCCTGTCAGATTCACAATTTTTAAGTCGGGACAAAATTAGAGAGATACATTCCAGTTAAAGATTTGGTCACAAAAATACCCAAATACTATAATGCATCTCATAATCTTGTACTGCAGTTATGTCTGATCAAATGCACAATATTTTTTCTTTAGTTTGGTTAAACAAATCAATTTTGCTTGGTTGGAACAGCAGCTACACTAATTATGTCTCTATTGGTTTCTCTGTTTCTGCACGAAATGCGTCTTTCAGCAAGGCTTTTGGCTGATATATTTTTATGAACCACCAGATGGCGCTGTTTTCAAGACACTCGAAGCTTTGCATCTTTTCCCGAAACAGTCAGAGGAAAGCCTCAGTGCTTCACAAGGCTTCATTTGCCCATCTCTGCATATTTCATTGTGCATGACATGATTTACACACAGCGTGTGTCTTTTCCAGGTCGTGCTCAGGTTGTTCATAAAAGCCGAAATGTGGCCAGATGTCGGCTTTTAAAGTATTTGGAGCATTTTTAATTACTCGCGTCTCGCCTCCCTCAGCCATTAGGCATGTTCGATTTGAAGCAGCGCTGTGCAGGATGAGTGTATGACATCAACCGCGAAAGCATAAGTCTGCTCTCTTATCGCTCTCGCAGTACTTGGACATACACTGATCATTCTGCCCTTCAAGCCGAAAACGGGCCGAATGTTGTTTTCTACAGCGACAATGACGTCAGAAAAGCATCAGTACGTTATAATCGGTTATGGTCCATTACTGAACCGATACCGAATCGTCCTCGTCTGCATCCCGATGCATCGAAGAAACTATTAATTTCGACACCCCTAATGTGCATGGTTGAATTTATTCGGTAAATGTGTTTAAAAAGTTTATCCTACTCAATTGTGTGCATACGTTTTTATGCAAATTTTTAGAATTTATGCGCATCTTGGCGTTTCCATCCAGCGGTTTTTTATGTGATATTCCAAAATGCGCATAAAAATAGATAGATGGAAGTTAGTGATATGTGCCTGTAAAGCGGCATTAGTTACATTTACATAAGTACACAATTTGGAACAAATTACTGGTTTTATTATTAGTATTTTACCAATATTCAAAAGTTTACAAAACGACATTGAAGATTTTCGTACCTCTATTGGTAGGGAGTTGAAGGCAGTGACGAAGTGATCGGCAGCAGTTGAGATGCCCACTAAAGCAGCTGTCTTCTCTGGCCGTGCAAGAGCAGCTAGCAACATCAGCCACCCACCCATGCTGGAGCCCACCAGAATCTTGAGCATGAAAGAGAAACTCAATTTAAGTCAAAAGTCCTTTAACAAACACTTGTCAGAACCTTTCTATAGTGGAAAAACAGCAATGTGAACATGGGACACTGGTCATATCAGTCCTGTGCTATGGACAGTTCATCTAAAATAAAGGCAAACATGTAATTTTCTCTCAGATATAAAGTTTTGACATTCCCCCGATTACTCATGCTGAAATAGGGACAAAAGTGACAAAATAAACATGGAATCTGACTGCTTCCTGTAGACATCATCTCATGGCAAAATAAGTCTAGGCTAGAGTTGATTTTACTTTGGTTATGTATATAATTTGATTAATTTGTATTCAATTAATTGAAGGGATATTTGTGTAAAACAATATTAGGTCAAATTTAATTTTTCAATTTAAAGTAAAATTCTATTTGTCCAGACTATCCAGTGTTGTCATGCTGTTAATCCACTCACCTGTGGCCCCTCTACTAGTTCATCCAGTACATACAGGACATCTTTCTTCCAGGCACCAATGCTGTAGTTACCCATTTCCCCTTCAGATGACCCACAGCCAGAATAGTCAAACCTAGAGGAATTGCATTCATCACAACAGCAAAAGAGTTAAAATGTCAAGAAGACACTAGTAGCTATTATACAGAATTCATCTGTATTCTGTATTCATTCAGTCGCATCTTGGCATTTCCATCCAGCGGTTTTTTATGCGATATTCCAAAATGCGCATAAAAATAGGTGGATGGAAACATTCAACGTACATGAATTTCTAGTGACACTGTAATAATTTCATACATTTTATTTCCACTTCTGGTCCACGGGATGCAATTCCCATTCCTGGAACAAATGGTTATGTACGTTTTTCTACCAATATTTAAAAGTGTTTATGGGGTGCAGTGTGTTCAAGCGTGCTTTTTTTTTAAGCATTATTTTCACATATTTTACCTTTATTCTACACCACTGTTTTTGTTCTCATCAAAACGGTCTGTTGAGTACCTGGTTCTATGAAGCCACTCCCTCAGATTGGTTAGCTTGTCCTTTGTGTTGTGATTCGCCAAACGGCCTAGTGCATGTTGTCTGGAAATGCCATGCCCCCTTACCATTATGGATAGTCGCATGCTCCCAGGGGCAGTATTTATGTAAACATCGGGGTTAGTGATGTCACAAACCCAGGAAGAAGCTCGTTGTAGTCCCTAGCAGTCGTTTTTTTGTAGTCCTTAAACAGCGATTTCTTTAAAATAAAATATCTCCCTTTGCTTTGAACTTTGAGCGTCGTAACTTTGCAGACGTTATTTATGCTCTAACAGTAACATTACACACTAACTAAAGTTAAAATATTGAAATCATAATCAACCACCTCTTTAAAGGGGTCATATGATGCAATTAAAATTTTTCCTTTCGCTTTGGAGTGTTACAAGCTCTTGGTGCAAAAGAAGATCTGTAAAGTTGCAAAGACTAAAGTCTCAAATCTAAAGAGATATTCTTTATAAAAGTTCATATTCAGCCACACCTCCTAAAACCGCTCTTTCTAACACGCTCCACAGTTCTACTCCGAGTGGAATTTTGCTAAGCCACCCAATTTCATGCAAAGAAAAGAAGGCGTACATTTTATTCTCGCTGTAGTATTGTTGTTGCCGCCGCCAGGGTTGGGAGATCCTGCGTTTTTCGTTGTGAAAGCGAAACTACTTTGTTTGGCTTACCACAATAGGACACACTAGAATCAGTGGTTAAGTTGTATTTCAACAGTTCAACCCAAATATTCGGATGTGTGCTGCACATTTTATGGAGGATGGATGAGGTCTGTTTCCTGAACCAGTAGCCTACATTGCTTCTGTGGCACAAAGGCTGTTTCTATATAGTGGGGCAGTTCCAACTTTGCAAGGTCATTCTGGCCTTTCTGACTCACAGCCTGTAAGTACGTTTTTTTATATTTAAATAATTTGCCACTGACGATTCAAATGCGAGTTTTGAGCAGTGCAGAGTAGCGCTTGTTGTTTCTCCGATCATAAATGCAGACATGTTTTTATGTTTACGCAGCACGATACGCAACGCGTAAAAAGACAGAATAATTCCCCCCCCCCAATTATATCATAATTAGGTCCCCCACTAACTGATGCTCGCCACAGCCTCATTTGTATCACCCTTTCTATCACCTTTCTAGGAAAAATTAGTCAAATCTGTAATGTTAAATTGTCGTACCTTTTGCTCGAGACTAAAAACCGAGTTGAAAGCGCATACCCCACTCCACCCACCCCTTCTAAAGAGCCAAGGATCGGCTAAAGTCTAGGATCGGCACTGGTGCCAATATTAGTGGGCGGCACTGTATTTATATGTGGCCAGTCAAAAGTTTTACTAGCTACTGGTGTCCTTGATATAAGGTGAGATAAAAATAAAACATAATTTAAAAAATAATAATATATATTTTAATATAACAAAATCCTCCCTCCCGCTCTGGTATTTTAACTTATCACACCCTGGTTAATTTTGTAAGTACTCAATACCTTAATTTTTATTTTTAAAAGTACTTGATTACAAATTACTTATGTCTATCTCTAGTGACAATTACCTGAGGTATGAGTGACCTAAAGACTTGCAGAACTCTTCTAATGCTTCTGCTTTCTGTCCACCCATGACAGAGGCAAAACCAGGCAAGAAAACCACTCCAGGACTCTTCCCTTTCAGTTTCCTGTAGGCCAGCTTTGGTAAATCCGGCCGTGTAGCATACTGAATCGTGGTCTTGTGTCGAACACCTAAAACACAGCAAAAACTTTCATGGTTTCATGATCTCTTTTTATGGTGTATATTCATGAGATGCAGTGGTTCTCATTTTAACAGTACATGCAAGGAGGCAATATTATATAAATGTGATATTCTTTTACATTTCATATTTTACATTCTACATCTTCTGAAAAAGCATTTTTAACAAGGATTTGAAACAAAGTATGCTATATTGTAATGCTATATTAATTTGTACACTATACTTTTTCTTCCTTAAAAGCACTAGTACTATAAAAAATGATTTAACTTGATAATTGTCGTTGGTGGCGCTTAGAGAGGACATCAAAAACAAATGATTTCTCCTCTGTTGTATCAGCCATGTCCAGGGCAGTTTTGCAATCTTCCGCCTTGTTAGCTCCACTTAATCCACACATAAATCACTAAATCGAAAACGGTGAGTTACACCAAGACACCATCATGTAATAATCTGAGCATTTATAGTGCAATGGGAAAACTGAAACTACTACAAAAACACGTATCCCTTCTTATGTTGATCCATATACTAGACGCGCTGGCCACACCTCCACATGTATAACGCCCCCGGCCGCAACACATCGAAGCTCTTGCATAATCACGTTTCGCAAGGGCTCAGCTTACCCGTAGAAACGTGCTGGAGAGCGGTGAATTTCCGGACGTTTATTTTAAGAACCTTTGAGCAATTTCTGAGCACAGTTAACGCCATACTGCCCCGCTCTCTGCGGAGACACAGAGGTTGACACAAGAATCCAGTCCGAATAGTGTCCTGAAGTAATCTGAGCCCTGACTGCACATCACTGCCGCCTACTGCCGCGGAGCGCCACAGCGCGCATAGATTTGCTGTTTTCTTCTTATTACTATTTTAACTTATTTGTATTTTTTGCAAATCTGTGTAAATGTGGAATCTGATCTCTCTAATGTTGTCGTTTCCGTACAATTGTTAATATTTTAGCTTTGTGTAAATCTATGTAAATGTGGATGTGAAAGTCTGTAATTTAATCAATGCTTTGGCAATCTAAATACTTTTCTCATGAATAAAGCCATTTGAATCCTGATTCCTGACAGACAGACAGACAGAGAGATGAATGGATGGATAGATTTTGCTATAATTTTGATTGCAACATAATAATTGCTGCTAATAGTGTTCATCGTCTGTTTGATTACGTCTTTAATTGATTTGTCCGTACATTTCTGCCATATGTACATTAACTGACAGTCACCACTGATAAGCTACCACTAAATATATTGTAGAAACTTAATTTTCTGTAAAGTTGTCATGTTAAGTTATCGTGAAAAGCGCTATACAAATAAACTTGAATTGAATTGAATTAATAGGCTGGAATAGAGATATATAGATAGATATATAGATAGATAGATAGATAGATAGAAATAGTCAGAAAATAGATAGATAGATAGATTGCTGTTTTCCCCCTCTCTCTCTTTTTATAAATCTGTGTAAATGTGCATGTATGTAATTTAATGTTACCAATGCTTTGGCAATGTAAAGACTTTTTACCATTCCTATAATTAAGCCACATGAATCCTGACAGAATGATAATTAGATTTGAGCATTGGATAGATCTATGATAGATAGATAGATAGACGATAGATCGATAGACAGACAGCAGACAGACAGACAGCAGACAGCAGACAGACAGACAGACAGACAACGACAGACAGACAGACAGACAGACAGACGACAGACAGACCGTCGATCTCTGATTGACCTGCATGTTTATTTTTGCTGTTTTCCTCTCATTGTTATTTTAACCATTTTTTCCCTTTTTTTTGTAAATCTATGTAATATGCATGTATGTAATTTATGTTACCAATGCTTTGGCAATCTAAATACTTTCCCCATGAATAAAGCCATTTGAATCCTGATTCCTGACAGACAGACAGACAGACAGACCGAGAGATTATGAATGGATAGCTTTTTGCTACAAGTTTGATTGCAACATAATCATTTTTGTTAATAGTGTTCATCGTCTGTTTTATTGTCTTTAATTGATTTTTCTGTACCTTTCTGCCATATGTACATTAACTGACAGTCCCCACTGATAAGCTACCACTAAATATTGTAGAAACTTAATTTTCTGTAAAGCTGCAACGAATTGTATCGTGAAAAGCGCTATACAAATAAACTTGAATTGAATTGAATGGATGAATAGATAGATAGATAGATAGATAGATAGATAGATAGATAGATAGATAGATATAGAATAGATAGCTAGATGCTTAGACAACAGACAGACAGACAGACAGCAGACAGACAGACAGACAGACAGACAGACAGACAGACAGACAGACAGACAGACCGATCGATCGATTGATTGACTGCATGTGTACTTTTTGCTGTTTTCCTCTCATTGTTATTTTAACCATTTTTTCCCTTTTTTTTGTAAATCTATGTAAATATGCATGTATGTAATTTATGTTACCAATGCTTTGGCAATCTAAATACTTTCCCCATGAATAAAGCCATTTGAATCCTGATTCCTGACAGACAGACAGACAGACAGATGATGATGGATGATTTTGCTATAATTTTGATTGCATCATATAATAATTGCTGTTCATAGTGTCCATCGCTTGTTTGATTATGTCTTTAATTTATTTTTTCCGTACATTTCTGCCATATGTACATTAACTGACAGTCACCACTGATAAGCTACCACTAAATATATTGTAGAAACTTAATTTTCTGTAAAGTTGTCATGTTAAGTTATCGTGAAAAGTGCTATACAAATAAACTTGAATTGAATGCTGGATAGATAGATAGATAGATAGATAGATAGATAGATATATAGATAGATAGATAGATTGCTGTTTTCCTCTCTCTCTCTCTTTTATAAATCTGTGTAAATGTGCATGTATGTAATTTAATGTTACCAATGCTTTGGCAATGTAAAGACTTTTTACCATTCCTATAATTAAGTCACATGAATCCTGACAGAATGATAATTAGATTTGAGGATTTGATAGCTAGATAGATAGATAGATAGATAGATAGATAGATAGATAGACAGACAGATAGACAGACAGACAGACAGACAGACCGATCGATCGATTGATTGACTGCATGTGTACTTTTTGCTGTTTTCCTCTCATTGTTATTTTAACCATTTTTTTCTTTTTCTTTTTTCTTTTTTTTTTTCATCTATGTAAATTGATGTATGTAATTTATGTTACCAATGCTTTGGCAATGTAAAGACTTTTTACCATGCCTATAATTAAGCCACATGAATCCTGACAGAAAGATGGTTAGATTAGCTAGATAGACTTTTGTGTATACCATCAGATGGCGCTGCAGCTCCACTGCAAAAGCAAGTGTTCCTCTCTCAAGCTCGAGCTGGCACTGCGCCTGAAGACTGATGTACCAGGAGATACAGGGGCACTGGGCAGAGAGAATGACAGCAGCCTACTAACGAAAGTTCAGGTAATGATTTCACCTACATTTCCCTATCAGAAATAAAGTGGTTGGCAGATACGTTTAGGCTGTAACATGCTCATTTGTTAGTTAACTTGCCGTTAAGCTGTTGATGTTGGAGTTTATCATTTGTAGTCATTATCTGATTAAACTTTACATTTCTGTCTATACAGAAATACGTATATTTCTGCGTCCATGTTAAGTTGGTTTAAAACATGTTTAGTCGTTTTATGAATGGTAGACAGACAATGAGTCCACAGGAGAAAGACCCCTTGTTTGCCACGGTAGGCTAATCATATTTTCCGCCACCGTTACTACAGTTATTTGACACAACATCAAAAAAAGAAATGCAACAAAATGACAGAAAGGCATTGAAGGTTACACTGAAGAATACCTCGTATCAGTGTATGTTTTTAAAAGTTGCTACGTTAATTTCAGGCCTAGAGAAGGGGGCGTAATCGAGAGAGAGATGGAGACTTCTGAAGTGGCCAACCGTTTGTGGCGCTCTGCAATTTTGAATATACATTTTGTAATTAAAAATGTGGTTGCTGTGATTTAGTCGATGATATCCAACTGTCGGTCGGCTATCAGAAGCTCTTGAAAGTGACATGAGCTACATTAATTATGATTCCATGCCTCACTAATACACTGTGCCCACCCTCAGAAGTGTTTGTGAGTTAATTTGTTCAACTAAATGACAGAATCCGCTTCAAACCGAGATCATGCCGCTTCCAACCGGGGACGACGACCCCCTCCTCTTCTCTTTTGCGCACGCCCCCTCATTTCCAGAACGATTCCTTGTTATGACATCCCGGTAAAAGACAGCCACAGAGGTCTCTCACCTCGACGCTAAATTCAATCTAATAAATGCAGACCCCAGCGCTCTAGTCGCTGAAAAGAGGCCAACAATTTAGCAATTTCTGCTGCTTGTGACAGGGCTCATGACTAATTCCCATATTTAAATGTGAACAGGCAAAGCTGGCCCATTTGACGGCAGCCAAGCGCATTTTATCAGGTCAGAAAGACATCAATGGCACCGGGGGGTAGGAGGTGGCTGGAACTGTTTAACTGTGCAAAATTCAATCAAAAAGAGAATTTAGAAGGCTGTGAAAGTTTGGACAGCGCCGCTGAAAACATACAGGCGGATACGCGAGTGTGTTTTTTTAAGCATTATTGTGTGTCTTGTCTCTTTATATCAGTTTACAAGAGTTAACACTTGAAAGCGCAGTTCTAAGTCAGCCCTGTTCATTATTTCTCGACCCCTTGACATTGCAGGTGCAGATTCGAATAGCAGTCTCTCTCCCTCGCATTGTCTCTGTGGTATGGAGTGATTAAATTCTGCATGAACAACATCAAACTGTGTGATACTGAGTAAAACGCTCACTTACAAACACTGAATTCATTTTAGGTATCAAATGCTTAGGCCTGTGTTAAGTCTGTCACACTTTTCTCTCTTTGTGAGAAGTGTAGTTGCGATACCATATTGAGTAAGGGATATTTTATTAGATGTTTCCTGAGGTTATTTTCCTTTTTCTGTATGCGCAAACTTGGGTAAAAGATAAAGTGCTGGTAAGCTGCTCTTACAAGGTCAGTTGGATGCTATTGAATTTCCTTTCTGGATAGGGACAAATAATCATAATTTATGCCCGCTGTATTTTAAACTTTATTTCAATGGTATAGGAATATCATATGTAGTATATCAAAAGCAGATTTCTTCAAAAGTTTGAAGAAGAAGAAGAAGAAACAGCATTGGTGAGTTTCCACTGTTACCAAGCAGTGGAGAAAAATAAATGCGGTTTATTGCCAAAAACAGTATATGACAAGTCTTTTGTGAGAAATGCTACCGTAAAAAAAAAAAAAGAAAACTTTCAAAATCTGTTTATCTACACAAAACGTATCCAGAAACTGACAGATTTTCAGAGTAGGAAAAAAGGTCCATTATTACCGTATTTAAAATATTATACACTTACATAAAGAATGGGAACTATAACTGATGTTTCATTCAAATGTAGTGTTTCACTTGAATTCTGAACTTTATGGGATTTTGAGTCTGAACTTGTACAAACAATATACATATTTGTTTTTATTTTTCCGAAGAAACTGATAAAGGGAGAAGGTACAGCGGGTCACTGCCACATGAGGATTAATAAGTACATTTACATTTATTAAAGTTAATATAGTATATTTTATTTATTTTTATTTAAGCGTTAGCATCTTTAAGTCCATCTGTAACTAAATCGTTCTTTTAGAATCTGGGAAAATATCAAGTTTAAATCTCGTTTAAAGTTTGTAGACGCGCTGCGAGCCACGCGATTCCCAAGAAGCTCTCATTGAGAGGCCACGTGTCCGTTTCCAAAGCCTCTCCAACTTAACCACCTCCATTGTACGTCTAACCCAGATCGGCAGCGTCCCTCCACATAAAGGGATTTGCAATTTCAAGATATTCCAGCTTAAATGTTTTTGACAGTTCCCTCGCTTTTGCCTCAGCCTGCTTATTTTAACTGTGCCAAATGGGTCACCTTGGGTAGCTGTCTGCGCGCAAAGGGCTTTTGCGCGCATTCAGTCCGAATTTTTTCCAACTTTCCTTGACAGGGAAACCAGCTGCTGGTCGTGAAAAGACGGCTTATTAATTGTCCTTTGTCATGCAGAATTGCTTGATTTCTAAAGAAACATACAAAGGCTCTTTTTCAGGATTCAAGTATTTTGTTTCGTGCGCATTTTCAACTCATCGAATCAGCTGCAGCGCCTCACCGTCTACCAGACTCAGGTACTGACGGCCTGCCTCTTTTGTCCGCTTTTAATGCTCTTGTAAATCAGGCAGTCTGATTTGTTACAAGCTGCTCTTTTAATCTGATAGATAAGAGACAAGTCTAAGAAAAGCCGTAAATGAAAAATTAGTTGGAAGAAAGACAAGGGCGAGTCTGCTAGATGGGGGTCTGTTGACTCAAGCGGCCCTCGAGCGTCAGGCAAGCCCTCTCAGCAGCCCCTGTCAGGGTCACGTCAACAATTCGCTTTTCTTCCCGTAAAAAGACACTGTAGCCCTTTTTGCTTCAATGAATTGATCGGCGCAAAATTAAGAATAAATAAATTGAGAATTTTGAGCACCAGGCTTAAAACTCCCCCAGGGCGCGTACCCCCAGGCTATTGAATGGATAAAGGGTGCTTTGCAGAGGACGCACGGTGCAAAATGAGACTGTATGGTGTAATTAACAAAATGGCCTAATCCTATATCTTCACAAATGCAAATATTAGAGTTTTGTTAAAATGTTTAAGTGAACAATTAAACGAGCGTTTCCAAGAGCACTGCAGTATCCCGAGGACACAATGACTGGAATAATTTAGTAAATGTGCTGATCTTACCATGTCCTTTGTTGACACCGATGGCTGGTGATAAATTCCCAGCAAAGGAAACAACATTTAAAATCTATTTCAATGATTTCAATGAAGATTTAAAGCGCCATGTTAATGGAGTAGGGCGCGTCGAGACCTGCATCTCACAATGTGGTAGTGCGTAACTAAAAATGTAATCTGAGCTCCAGTTCTGGTGCGCAAAAGAAGATTAAAAATAAAAAAGCGTGGAATGGCTGGAATGCCCTTTTCGCGTAAATAAAATAGCGTGTATTTTTTCCCCACAGAGCACACGCATGTTTCTAAATTATTAAATGAATCAGTTTCTAAAGTCGACTGGAATGACAGTTCATTTAGGAAACATTGAGCAAAAAAAGTTATATTGTATGAACTAATTAATTATTTAGTAAATGATCAATTCATGTCATAGACGCACACGTTTTTGTTTTTCTGAAATACACATAATAAAATAATTATTTTTGCTTAAAGCACCGATCACAAACGCAACATCCAAACACAATAATCTCCATCATCACCAAGTGTCCGTCTAGACCCCTTTAAATAAATTTAAATACAAACATCGATTAATCTGTCTCGTTGACTCGCATATTTTATTCATTTGCGCATTATTGTCTGTGTATTAATACACTACTTTGGGTTTTATTAACCCGCTCTCACGAGACTGTTAAGAACCGTGCGCTAAATGGCTCAGTGTTTAACGGAGAGGCCCCGCGCCTGGGGGACACCAGGCGCTTTCAGCTGCGTCCCCAGGGAATGCCACAGGGAACCCGATGAATACGCGTTTCTTTGGACTTCTTGACGGAGATCTATACCGATGCACTTGAGTTGTAAATATAGAGGCACGGAGAATCTGTGATTTAGATAAGCGTACACTCAGCGTTCCCAAACTAGAGTGTTTTAAAAGTCAGGATTTTGTATAAAGTATAAAGTCTTTTATCAGTTGTTATCTTTACTTAAACAGACATCCTATAGTGATCTTTTACAGACGGTCACAGACACTCTTGTTTCGTCCCTTTAAAGACCTTATAAATGTTTATTAAAACGAGTTGGCGCGCGCTTAACACGCGCTGGTCATCTTTGTGAGCTTTATTAAATTACGCCTTAAGGTTTACCCATGGGGAAAACTTTGTGCAGAGATACGTCTTATATATATATAATACACATTAATAGGAAATGCAGAATATTAAACCTCTTATTGGACACGTTTTATGGGTGCTTTCACCCCAATTATTATAGCAACGTGATCCCATCGTATTTATAAAGCGTTTCTAATTCTTGCAGTCATGATTGAGCATATGCTGATGCGCAGAACTTGTGCATCTTTTGCATCGTTTCCAGAATGTTCATACTCTATTTTAGCAGTGCGCTCTTTCAATAACATGTTAGAGAAAGTTTTAAGCGGAATATTACAAAATGCTTCAGAACTATAACAATTGTGCTGCATGCACAGGCAATTAAACCTTAAATTAAGCCTTATAACATTGGAAGACTCTTAGAAGTCTTATTAGAGGTAAAAAGAGAACGTAATTTGTGGCTTTTGCTGCTAAAAAAAATCAGTATGACATGTGTAATGGTTAAAACCAACTGAAATTAGACATTTTGTCACTAAGAAACATTCTTTATTTTCAGCATTAAGGTTTTTTTAAATAAATAAATATTCTCATTACAATAAAAGTACAATAACAAATTGTGGCATTACATCGGATACCTCCCATATTTTTTTATTCCGTCCCCAAAATGTGCTTAAAGCTACCCTGTACCATCCATACAAACAAAACAACTGAATAATCTTTTTAAAAAGTACAAATTAATTTTGGACCGTTGATAACACAGATTTAAAAAAAACGTTTGGTGACAGGAAATGTATTTGGATGCGGAACTATGGGCTTAAGTTGTTTTCAGAAAAAACTACAAACATAGAACATGTATACAAATATACAACATTAAAGGGATACGCAGACCCCGAACATATATAAAGTTTTTTTTCTTTCTCGCTATTTACAGGTGACGGCGCACGCAGAGACCGTCGCTTTTTGGCTGCATTCAAGATTCCACAGGTGTGGCGTACATAGTCTTTTGAGGTGGTGGTCATGAGCAATGCGCTAGAGTTCATGGGCTTACGGACAGATCTGCGTCCTCTTTTTCTGATGTCGGAGGTGACATGGGGAGGTCATCTTCTTCCTCGGAGCACCGGGCGGAGGACAGGGACGACGAGCACTTGCAGTTGTGCGAGCCCGTCCTGTGGGAGCCGCTTTTGCCTTCTTTTTTGTGCTTGACGCGGCGGTTCTGGAACCAGATCTTGACTTGCTTCTCGGACAGATTGAGGTAAGTCGCGATCTCTATGCGCCGAAGTCTGGACAGGTACATGTTGGATGTGAACTCCCTTTCCAACTCCAGGAGCTGCGTACTGGTGAACGCAGTGCGCATGCGCTTGCTGCTCTGAAGATGACTGCTGTTATTTTCTGTAGAAGAGACAAAAAAGAGTTCAATTACATTTGTTGATACGGGTGACATTTAAACAGAAATGAAGTTACGAAAGTAGACTTTTTATGGCGACTGGCGTCAGTCACAACCTACTTACCTATGGATATGCAGTGGAACTGTCGTGGATCTGGAACTGGGTATGTGGCTTGGTATAACCCCGAGCCGACGTTGAGGTTTACGCCGCTAGACGTGGAGTGCTGTCTGGATAGCGCCGTGTGACAGTATTGGGAGCCGAAGGCAGGAAAGGAAGCCTTGATGAGTGGGAGAGCTGGAGGCGACGGGTGAAGCTGAGACGTGACGCACAGCGGGCAAAAGCACAGCAACCCCGCTTTTCGAGAGTGGCATGAGCCGGCGGAGAGACCGTGGAGAGGATGAGACGGATGCACGGCGTAAGGAAATAACGGCGGGCTGTTCTCGGTTCCTTTTTCGCTGTTCTCCCTCAAAATCAAGGAATCCACAAGAAACGATCTTGGCATCTTGGCTGCCCTGTGTTTCTTCACCTAATGTCTGAGAGTTCGTAAAAGTTTCTCTTTGTCAGTCTCGTACCAGGATGTGTACCCAAGGCTGGATGGCGGAATGGTGCTGAAGAGAAACGGTTCCTGCTTAAATAGTTGGAGAGCCAGTGCGCCCATGTGACGGTTACGCTACTAGCGGCTGAGAGCTCTCAATAGGGTTTTGTGCCTTTTCTCTCGGCATTCACTCTGCACGCTTCCCTATTATTTCACTTGTTAACTAAATGAACTGCATAATGTAGTCTATTCTTGTCAGCCCCACCCACACTGCAAGAGGCGGCACTGCCCCTTCTCCCTTTTAAAATTTCCACTCCTTTTATACTATTACTCTTTAGTGTCGTTTTAAACTTTATTTTCTTTCTCACGCGATCACATGGACACTATTGCTCTTTTAATTAATTTCATTCAAAGAGCTTCGTCATTTGTTCTGCGTGAACTCATTAGACATTCGGTGCATATAACGTATGTCACAAGGCTCATCTGCCCAGTTCCACCTGCAGCTCAGACCATCATTAACTATTATAACCATTAAACGACTTGTTTCTGAGAGAGGGTTTCAGAAATAGGATTGCATTATAGTAGCCTGTTTAAGATACGGACATAATATTTAGTTAAGAAAGAACACAGCTGTCAGTATCTGATAAACGTTTTGTTTTTGCAGGGACTCTTTGCTCTACCTTCTCGAACCAACTTTTTCACATTTAGGGTTTATTTTATTTCCCCCCCTTTAAGTCTATGTCCGTTTTCATTGTTTTACCTATACCTATATGCAGGACAACATTACATTACAATACTTATTGCATCATTACAGTTATATCCTAAATCAAATTACAATAGCCTACATGCAAATCTCTGTTTTGGATGCGCACAACAGAAAGTATATTATTTATGATTATTATTAATAATTTATTATTATTATTTTACAATTAGTATTTAACATATTTGTTACAATAAGATTTCTTTTAATATGATTCTAGGGGTATATACCATTCTGAGGAAATGTAATCATTGTCCCCTAGCTAAAAAAAAAAAAAAAAAGAAAAGAAGAAGAAAGACGCGTCGAACGTCCAACCTCAAAGCGATGAGTTAAAAACAGTGGATTACCTCCGCGCTGGCCCCCGCAGAGTCCGGGAAGGAATATATAAAAATAACCAGGTTTTCACTCTCCCAGCCCTTATTGAATGTCATTGTGGAGAGTTTTCAATGCGAGAGAGAAAGGCTCGAATTAAAGTGTGTGACAGCGGCGGACAAAGTGGCACAAAGCCGACTCTGTCAGTGAGGGCCCGAATGCACAGCGAGTGAAAGCCCCTGTCCGCCGCGCCCTGATTGAATTAAGTAATAGGAAAACATTTTCTTTCACTTTAGGTTTGCTAAACAAGATGTTCAAAGGAAAAGGAGATACTAATGTGTGAGTAAACAGGATATATTTTAAAGTTCGAAAAAAATCACTATAGCTATTAACACATTACATAGACACAATGTAACACAACAGACAATTAAAACAGAAACAAACGTCACTCAAATAAATTGAATTTCAGTAGCTATACATACATTCATATGCATAATTCTCGTGACAACAAAAATGTTGCGTTTACCTGCCGTTTAGGATAAATGTAAACATTATCCGAAAAGTTAGTTAGCCTATAATCGGCGTTTTTAACGTCATTTTAATTCTTTCACGGACAGTCGTAGTTTACTTTTTAACACTAGAATAGTCTAGCCTACTAAAAAAAATCTGAATGACAGATTTACAAACCACGCTTTCAGTGAAAGCTTTGACAAGCGCTAAATGCGCGCCACGGATGGATGGATGGATATATGGATGGATGATGGAGGCAACCAAAACACCAGATCGTGCAACTGTGCAGTTTAGCTACTCAGTGAGTATACGTATGACCTGTACATACGTCTAACACGGATGGTTCTTGACAAATGCAACAATTATTCTTGCCCTCTTTCTGTAGCCTATATCCCCGGAACCGAGCCGGCTCGCTTAATATAGAAAGCTCTTGCGTTCAGAACCAAGCCTCGAGCCTGGTAATGGACTGTATAGGCCCAGCCATTTGTTTTATTTTCTGGAAAATGACTAGGGACGAGGGACCCTCGTCCATTCCTCCCTCCCACCAAACCTCACTCCACTGGAATCACCACTCGACTCACATAAGGGGTATAATTTGGTTGCAACTTTGCAGCACCGTAATAGCAGGTCTTTGCCGGACAAATTAGGAGCAATTAAACCCTTAAACAAGCGGCAGGTACAGAGTCACACGGACAAGAGCCTGTTATCCGATAGGGAGTGAAAGAGGAATGGTGAGATAGTGGGATTAAGCCTTTCATTTTCCTCGACACCGCATGCCAGGCGCTCACCATTAACTAATTGGAGAGCATACCCACCACCCGTGCCCCATCAGACCTTGTTTTTTCCTAGTCAATAATTACCAAATGGCTTGATGATGTTATTATAATGTAAAGCGGACTTAATATCAAGACATTTTGCTTTATTTTGATAACATCAATTACAGCCATTAGAGTCTCCTTGGGGATTTGTTAGGCTATAAACCCCCCACAAGAAGATCGTTTTATTGCACAGAGGTTGCTCATGTCATAGCACAGGAGACAGTTCTCCTAAATTCATTAGGGGGTACAAATAGAAACAAACGAGACCTGGTCTCATTCTAAAGAATTCGATGAGAAATGTTTTGAGTTCGTTTTAAGAGCGCATGGTACAGGCCAAGCACAATTTGAGACATGGTTGAGATCTGAAACCTCTTCTGTTCTCTGTTTAATGCAGAAACGGTATAGATATTAAAATATCTAATTCGTGGTTTTGATGCGGGCATGCTGCATATGGCGTTTTATTTCAGTCTAATTATTGAAAATGACTGAATATAACATTCAGTTGTTTATGACTTTTTATAGTGAAAATCGACAATAAGTCACGGTAGTTCCCATGGCGAAGCACCTGCGATCTCTTTATCAGCCAGTGAGCGCTTCTGCTCAGGGAAGCTCATCCTCATTTGTACTCTCGACTGGAGACCGACAAATAACTTTGACCTCCGCGGAGGAGATGGACACTGCCCTCAAGAGGTGTTCTTTTTTAAGCGCAAGCGAACTGTTGCCTGTTAAAATGTTGCATTTAGGACGCGCACCAAGGAGTGCGTTTGGCTAATCTGCGTATTTAATTAAATAAAGCGAGGAACTATTGTGTACAGTTATGACATGGAATTGGATAA
This sequence comes from Sinocyclocheilus anophthalmus, assembly GCA_018155175.1. Taxonomy (NCBI): domain Eukaryota; kingdom Metazoa; phylum Chordata; class Actinopteri; order Cypriniformes; family Cyprinidae; genus Sinocyclocheilus; species Sinocyclocheilus anophthalmus. The sequence continues at coordinate 43,221 of JADLZN010012194.1, forward strand.
ATTAGTTTGTCAACTAATTTATTATAAAAGTAAACTAAACATTTGTGATGAAAGAGATGGTTATTATATATATAATTTGGATTGTTGTATTACTTTAGTTCTATAATAGGCTATTTATAATCTACTACTATCTGCACAAGAGCACAAATGTACTAACACTAAAAACACTAACACAAATTCTATAATGTATTCTATAGTTCTATAATGCATATAATCACATTTTAAATATATAAGCACAACATTTAAAAAAAAGAATTATACTTTAACTTGAAATTAAAGTAAAACAAGTGGATACAATGTAGAAAAATAAAATAAAAATAAATGATAATAATGGAAAATCAAAGGTGTAAATAAACATAATTGGACTACATTTTTACTGTTTCTGTTTTTCTACTTCAAAATTTCACATTTAATTTAATATGTTGCAATTTCTTTGTAGTTGTTTGTGAAATTTACTAGCAATTTCTGAGTGAAAATTATTTATACACCATTTTTTTCATTGCAGTTAAAGCTGTAATGTTAAATTGTTCATGGTCAGAACAGTATGAATAAAAAAACGGATCATTGATAATCTCTATGCTTATGAATTTATACCTCATTCTTGACAAAAGTTTAAAATATCAATAATAAAAACCCATTTAGCTACTCAAGTCATGCCTGGGGCTATTCTGGGATGTTGTTTTGTTCTGCAGGCCTGCAGCTGCCAGATTCACTGGGCTCCTTTTTCACACCATTTGTTTTCTCTCCTCTCAATTGTGAGTAATAAAATAAAATTAAGTGAGCATTAAGTTCATTGGGTTTGGGGGTCAATGGCTTCCGTATGGTGTGAATTATTCATGGTTGGAGACTGTATTGGTTAGAGACAGGTTGAAGTGCATGCTGGTCCTGTTGCCCCCACTTGTCTGTATGGAGGGATCTGTCGTGAGCTAACAGTGAAACAGGATTTAGAGTCCCACTGGGATTTGCCTTAGCTGGAAGGGGCGCTGTGACTGTCTGTGGGTCCCCCTCCTAGATCTACCCCTAGGGCTATGACACAGACTGCTGCAGGTTCCCCTGCTTTTATAAGGGATGGATGCTGAAAAGCTCTGAAAAGTAGCTTTCATACGCTGCTCAGCCACCAGCCCTTGTTGCAGTTCATTATAGCTAACTGAGAGACTGGTGTTAAATTGTTAAATGTGCATTTTATGCGTAGGAGTCCCAACCAGACATCACAACTAAACACCAGATGGTAAGAAAACACCATCTAATAATCATAAAATAAAATAAAAAGAAAATAATCTTCTTTCTGTGCATCCATGAATTTTTGTTTAGTTTTAAAAAAAATATTCTCACTATTTTTCCTGGGGTTTGAAGTGTCATTCAAGTACATCAAAATCACCCAATAATGATAATTTCATTTATTGGTAATCAAATATGTAGCCTTAATTTTGAGCTAATTACTTGCCAGTAAATTAATACTGGTGGAATGGAATCATTTTATATAATTTTTATTTAACACAAAATTGCAAGCTAATGCAGATGCAATACTTTATGAATCTGTTTATTATTCATCAATTCCATTAGCACTGGGAGACTGATCACCTCACATGAGGTATACTGTTGTGTGAACATGTATTTTGGACACTTAAGTCACAATGAAAAATGCGACACTGTGCATTTTCACTGTGCATTCAATGTTACTGAATAAGGTAATATAGTATCAAACCAAATTACATTTATTTTCAAGATAGACCAAACTATTGAGAGAAAGGAACTTTTTCATGATATCTGGCCCTTAAATTGTTTTTTTTATAACTTTTACTTTTTACCTTATTAAATTTGTCATCTTTGTCAAATTCTTAAATGTAATTATTAAAATTAATTTAGAAAAATAAGACATTATAGGGCTGTTACTAATCAAATTAATTCACCACCAACAAAATCCATTGACTACGTTTACCTGGACATCAATAATCTAATTATTTACCTTATTCTAAATAAGCCAATATTATGATTATGGTGTTTATATGAGTTGCTTTTAGAATATTCCTTTCAAGTTCCCGTTTTACATGTTATAGTACATAGATGGGGGGAAGGGGGGAGATAAAGGAAAGGGGGGGGGGGCGATTATGGCTAGTGTTGGGTCGTTCTTGAACGATTCGTTCATTTTGAACGAATCTTTAATGCGACTCGGGAAGAACGAGTCGTCTCGGGCAGGGATTTGTTCAGTCGCGCATGCGCAACATCCTATAGGTTCTGTACTGGAATTAGTCAAGTAGTTCATCTCTCGAGTCTTCGGGTTTTCGAATCATTCGTTCATCATGTGACAAGCCCCATAAGCTTACCTTATGCAGTCTGAACCGGAAAGAGAATTGATTAGTTCATCTCTCGAGTCTTCGGGTTTTTCCGAGTCGTTCGTTCATCACATGACAGACACATACGTTTACCCTATGCAGTCTGAGCCGGAAAAATAATTTATTAGTTCATCTCTCGAGTCTTCGGGTTTGAATCGTTCGTTCATCACGTGACAGCCCCATAAGCCCAAACCCGAAGATTTGTCAGATAAGAGGTGAGGTGAGCTTCAGATTAGACTGAAGACCCAGGTAAACAATGTATTAATCTTTTCTGTTTCTTATAGCATTTTTGTATTGTTTGTAGTGTGATCAACGTTTGTGTTAGTAGACGTGTTAGGGAAGTAACACGTAACATTTTTAATTATATTTTGTTAAAATGAACGAAATGACTCAAAAAAAGATTCGTTCATTTTGCTGAACGAGACTCAAAGGTCCAAGTCGGTAAAATGATCCGAACTTCCCATCACTATTAATGGCACACATCATTACGTCACCATGTGACGCCATCAGACGTCCCCTCCAGAATTTCACGTATAAACATAAAGTTCGTCTTCGTGATGATGCCATGTACAGTTTTGGGTGTTTAATTTTTAAATTTATGAAAGCTTCAAGTGCAGTTAAATATTTGAACGTGCATACAGACGATGGCGGTGTTGAAGCTCTTCATTTGCCGTCAAACGGTTGAGCACTGCCGTGTGTGTGTCCTGTCGCAAAATGCAGCGAAAAGTCCAACACAACGGTAATAATGTGATTAAGTTGTTTACATGTCTATACTGCACTTCAGTAATGCGACTAAAATAGGAATACTCCACATGTCTTAATTAGATTTCTGTTTCGACCGTCGAATTGACTTTAGGTGGACTAAGGTAATCAAAAATCTCTGTTTAAATCAGGAGGTACTACATTCATCATGTTGTGATTGTCATGTGACCTACAGCATCAGTTGTGTCGCCTCACTGCTATTCACAAATCCTGTCCCATGGCATGGGATAGTAAAGTGTCCACTGAATGTGCAATCTCGGCAGTAGTAGGACATCCATGGTACCTTTAGTCTACTGTTTGATGAATATGGTAAATTTGGACAAACTACCGTTTTCACACACTGTTTTCGCCTACTGTCCAGTAGGGAAGTACGTATATTCAGATGCAGCCATAGACTATATAAATTAGTCATTGAATAATTCGCTCAACCATGTAGGATTACTTTGAAACATTATGCTAATAATCTTTGAAAAATCTTTTCTAAAGTGTATTTTCTTTGGCGAAACATCATTTTTGTCTCAGAAATGTAAGTCACTTAATATTAATTGATGTATAAAACCAATATCACATTTTAATCGGGTTGCTATAGGGGAAAACAGCACACTTGCTCATGTGATATTGCTCAACTATACTGTCTGTTTAAAAGGTAAAAAACTCATACAAGGGCATTTTTTTAAACAATATATAATTTCCCATCCTGGGGTGCATTTCCCCAAAACAACTATCACCACAAGTTGTTGTTACAAAAAGAGCTAGATGGAACATGCAACCACAGTTAGCTAATGATGCTTTTGGGAAATGCACCCCTGGCACGAACACACTTTTCAAGCATGAAAAAAATACATACACGGTCAAAATGAAGACAAAAGGTATTTGGACACTTCCTGGTCAACAAATGTATGCCTAAACTCTGACACCTGTGCAGACTTGAGAACTAGCTTCATACATCCACTGACACATTGAGACTAGTTGGTTAAAAGCAATTGCAAAAATGGCACAGAAGACTAAAGCTAGCTCTGAGAAATGTTTTATAATACTTTTTTAGCAGATATTTTCTATTGAATGCATGAGACATTTTTTTGTATGTCCCAATACTATTTGGGACCATTGTATTTGAAATAGCATAACATTTATTACACAAAAAAAACTTTCTGAAACTCATGAAAACAAACATTTATTTGCATTTTGAATCTCTACAAAAATGCATTTAAATTAAACAGTTAGGAGTTGTGTGGACAGATTTGGAAGAATAAGCCCCAACATTATGTACATTTTATTTTATTTTTTATTTAAAAAAATAAAAGTAAAACTGGTTTTCATAATGTACGTCTGTGTGTCTTATAATTAAATTAATCTGATTAGTATTTTTTATATGTATTAAACAATTCGATAAATAAATCATTTGTTAATAGTGCCAAAGTTTCTTTACTAAAGTGGAGATTTTACTCATCCCCCCCCCCCCCCGGCCCCCCCCCCCCCCATTTTGTTTTAAAAGGTCTGACATATGCTTCAAAAGGGGTTTGTCTTTATCCATGGAAGTTAGTTTCCAATTCAGTGGACATTTGGTCTTTTAAAAAAATGGTGGGTCAAACCAATGAATTTAATGAACTCTCCAACACAAAGAAAGTGTTTTGCCATTTGAACCCCCATAAAGGCGGATAGGCAGGTCAGCAAAGTTCTTTCAAGAGGTTTGTACACATATGTGACAATGTTTAGAATGCAGACCTCTTCAGTGTTCCCATTGACAAGATTGTTCAAAGTGTTGAGGACGGCAGTGATGGTCCTGTCATCCGAGGGTTCGCTATTGTTCTCCCAATTTGAGCCAGTTCCTTTTTCACTGCCCAAAACACTCCCGGACAACAAAAGTCAAGGAATGCAAACCACATTTTCCACCTCTCAGAGTGACTGCCCAAGCAAAACCGGTTCGAGAAGGTCCGCAAATGGTTGCAGAATACAGAAAGATGTGTTTGACTTCTCATAATATATATTTTTTTATTTCTACCTCCCACCTCCCCCTCCCTTCAATGGCCTGTCCTGCAGCATCTGCCTCCCACTTGTTCTGTCCATCTTTTGGGAAGAGATAGTGGGAGGAGTAGAGAGAGGGATCAAAAGGGAGGTACAGGATAGGATTAAAGGATGACGGATGGGAGGGAGTTTGATTGGAATCACCTGCTATTTGATGTCCATGCTTAAAATCAATCGATTTTACTGTTTTTACAATGTAACATGGAAAATGTGCAGTTGTTGCTTAAAGAGTTGTTTCTAATATTTCTAAAAATATATATTGTTGGTGTAACTCAGTGTATCAGGTTGATTTAATCAAATTAACTATTCATTTTTAATTCAATAAACAAATTTCGCTGTTACCACATGAAGCACATTTGGGAAATTTGGGAGCTGTTACTGTTCCAATGCCAAATTAATAAAAGCATCATGACTGAATTCTTATATTAAAGTTAAACTTGATAAAATATGGGTGTATCAGTGGCCGATGCCGGTTGCTTAAACTGGTCAGGGTCATATGATGCGATTTCAATTTTTTCTTTCTCTTTGGAGTGTTACAAGCTCTTGGTGCATAAAGAAGATCTGTAAAGTTGCAAAGACTAAAGTCTCAAATCCCAAAGTATTCTTTATAAAAGTTAAGAGTCAACCCCACCTACCTAAAACGTCTCGTTCTAACACGCCTCCACATGTCTACGTCACTATGTGGGAAGATTTGCATAACGCCGCCCAAATGTTCACGCAAAGAAAGGCGGCGTAACTTTTATTCTCGCTGTAGTATTGTTGTTGCCGCCGGCGCCATGTCGTGAAGACTGTGTGTTTCTTTGTGAAAGCGAAACTACTTTGTTTGGCCTTCCAAAAGAGGACGATATCTGCTTCGTCATGCCTGGAGCTGATCCGTGCTGGTTGCTGAGGAAATACTACAACTTTGCGCTGTGGATCGCCGGATCGGCTTTCACCGTGGACGAAGCGGAGTCCAGTCCGGGGTCATCACATGTGTTTGCCGCAAGCCCACCGGATGCTACTTCGTCGAATCCGCCCGCCTGCCTCTGCTCACTCTAGCCCTCCGGCCATTCCTTTCTCTAGCCCCCGGCCTCTGCTCACTCGAGGCCACCGTGTGTGACGCTGTTTCATTGTGAAAGCTAAACTACTTTGTTGGCTTTCCAAAAGAGGACACGACTAGAAATCAGTGGTTGAGTTGTATTTACAACACTGTTCCAGAACACTTCAACCCAAATATTCAGATGTGTGCAGCACATTTTATGGAGGACTGTTTCCTGATCCTGGTAGAGTAGACTACAATGCCGGCTGTTCTGACTCAAAGACTGTAAGTAAATTTTTTATATTTAAAGAGTTTTTTTTATATTTAAAGCGAGTTTTTTGGGCAGTGTAGAATAGGGCTTTTTGTTTGTCATTTCTCCGATCACAAAATGCAGACATGGTTTTATGTTTACGGGGCCCTCCACCGCTCGGCGTGATGCAACGCAACGCGTAAAAAGACATTATAAGTCATTATAATCCATAATAATTTCCCCACTGGATGCCACGAATGCCTCATTTATAATGGGTTTTAAATGTTTTAGTCTCGTCGCTCCGGCCAGACAGGGCATCATCACAGTATGGTAAGGGCGTAACATTTCCGTCACACGCTTGAGGTATTCGGCCAATCACAACGCACTTGATAGCTGGCCAGTCAGAGCACACCTCACTTTTCAGACTGATGAGTTTTGTGAAAATCGACGTGTTTCAGAAAGGTGGTGCATAGAGGAGAAACTAATGTACAGTATGTGGAAAATAATTCGTTTTTTGAACCTTAAACCACAAACACATTTCATTACACCAAATAATGTTATTTTTAGCAGCATCATATGACCCCTTTTAAACAATTAGTACTCGGCCAACTGATATCTGTAGGGGGTGAATATAAGTCTGAAGCTATGGTATATTATACATCGTGCTATTATACAATTTTATTGATATCAAATGGTACATAACATTTGAAAAAGAAAATGTTAATTTGGGCAGTGATATGCCTGAATCCCACATATTTTGGTAACGGACTTTAGATTAGGGAACACTTATCACTATTACTCGACTTTTTCCCTCAATAAACGCTCCTTTGCTGCTTATGTAATAGTTCGTAAGGTAGTTGTTACTCTAGTATGGGTCGATTAAGGGATCTAAAATATGTCGCAGAATAAAGGCATTATTATGTGGTTTAGAAATACTAATTAACACCATATATGATTTGCATTGGGCTTAATGGCAACAACTTGTTAAGGGGGCAAGGAAGAGTTGGGTCCCTGGTGGTTAATGGAGGGGAAGTGTTACCCATATTTTGGAAATAACACAAGGGGAACTAATCTTTAACATGGTTGATTAATGAGTATTATCATATTGTAGATAAATCTGTTTTAAAATGAATGAAAATTTTGTCATTATTTACTCACACTCATGTAGTTTCAAACCTGTTTGACTTTGCATTTTCTGTGTAAAAAAAGGAAACATTTATATATTTGTTAAAACATCTTCTTTGTTTCACAGAAAAAAAAGAAATCCCTACAGGTTTGAACAACATGAGAGCAAATGATAACCGAATTTTCATTTTTTGTTGAACTTTTCCTTCAAGATTTGTATTCTTCTCATATCTAGCATTCCCATTTCACACTAAGTTTTAAAAATTAAGTGATCATATTACACCGTAATAAACATGTAAGTACTTGTTATTTTTGCCTTTTTTTTTTTTTCATTTATAATAGACTAATATTACAAAACCCTAATAATACTTGTGTTTGTAGTGCTGCCCATATCACAGGCAGAGCTACAGCCTGGTTGCATATTTCAGACTATATAGAGGGAAAGTCGTGGCCTAATGGTTAGAGAGTCGGACTCATAACCCAAAGGTTGTGGGTTCGAGTCTCGTACCGGCAGGAATTGTAGGTGGGGGGAGTGAATGTACAGCGCTCTCTTCCACCTTGAATACCACGACTGAGGCACCGAACCCCCACTGCTCCCCGGGCGCCGCAGCATAAATGGCTGCCCACTGCTCTGTGTGTGTGTTCACGGTGTGTGTGTTTTCACTGCTGTGTGTGTGCACGTTGGATGGGATAAAGGCTACACGTTCTAAACACGCCCCCACATACTTGGCCACATGTCACGTCACACTTGTATGGACAGCGGGCTGAAAGCTTCTCTCTCTCAGGGTAATAAATGAGAAATCTAAAAAGCCCCACTTGCATGTGCGATAAAAGCCCCCGGATTCATTTTCATAACCCAATATTCCCTTTTCTTCCCAAATCTCCATGGAGTGTTTTGTGTTTTAGAACCGCCTTTTGTTTAACTTTTCCTTTGATTTTTTTTTCTCCCTGGTTTTTTTCATTCCTGCATCTGACTTTTTCCCCTTTACTAAGGCCATGGCAACTGCTCTCTCTCTCTCTCTCTTTCTCACTCTGTGTGTGAGTGTGTGTGTTGAGTTATGACAACAGGCGATGCTGCAGAGAAGGCCTGTGCTTGGGGTATAAAATTTGTTGGGTGTGTTTTTGTGTGGCTGCAGTATGAACGGGTCAGTGGGCAAAAGCAGAGGCTCCCTGCCTTTCTGCTGATGCGCTCTATTGAGGGGTCGACACGCGGCGGGACGCAGTCCTGAGGAGGGGCCGCTGATGACCCCCTCCTCCTCTCTATCACCCTGGAAACCAGCTTTCAGTGGACCAGAGCAGACCAGGGGTACAATAACACTGACCAGGATCTAGATGAAACCCAAACGGACCTCTGTGTGGCAAATAATACCCCATTTGTACATAGTTTGTCTGACATAACAAGAGGCAACGCCATGACAGTTCGTCATGAGAACGACAGACCTCATAAATGAGTATTGTATCCCGTGGCCAGCTCATGCATAGACCACACAGAGAAAACACAGACCGTACTGTCCAGTTTACAAATGAAACTTAAACATTGATGACTATATTTCAATGTCTAAACCATTAGCACAACATTTATTATCTGGTTATTTAATATAATATCTAAATCAACAGTAGATCATAATTCACTAATATAGCACACAACCTATTGCGAGTGCCCCCAAAAAGTGTTTGTCATTGCACTGGATAACAAAAAATCAAAACAGGTTACATCTGCAAGCAAATACTAGGCCTTCGCTCAGAAGTGAAAATAACCAACTAGTCCAAATAAATTTTTAGGGGAAGTGTGGTCCTCGGGTGTCTTAACAACAATCATGGTTTATCACAATAACTGTGGACATGTTTTACTAACTTCTGACAAACCAGAACTTGTCCAAATATTTTTTTTGTCTGCAGGAATGACATATTTTTGTAAGCAAAAACGAGTTAGCATTTTATCACTTCCAGTTCTATCATTTTGAAATCAGTGGGTTTCTTGATTGGGTTTTTGTTTAAATGTCAGAAATAAGGTCTGTGGTGAACACTAGCTCAAGATATTTTAATGTTTTATTCTAGGACATACAATACACCTGTAATACCCACGTGTGAATTTTTAAAGCTTTTACTGGTCTTGGAAAAATGTGGTTGTTAAAGGGGTCCTATTATGCTTTCACTTTTTTAATTTGAGTCAGTGTGTATGTTTGGGCATAAAAAAAGATCTAGAAAGTTACAAATCTCAAAGTCCACTCCAAAGGGAGATATTTCGTTTTTTAAAAATCCCTTTTCAAGAACTACAACGAACGGATCGTTTGGACTACAGCGTTTGTTTTCCGGGCTTTGTGACATCACAAAGCGGCTCATTGGAATATCATTACAAAGAAATTCGAATGGTTGGGGGGTGGGAAGGGGCGAGGTTGTGGTTAGAACGCTTGGTTGAGTGAGTGCATCCGAGAGACGACGAAGAAGTGCTGCTGCAGAGTTACTGCATCAGAGAAAACGAAGAAGAGCTGCTGTGCTGTAGCGGAAAATGTCTAGAACAATTCTTACAAGCATAACACGACGTAGCTGGGCACCGCGGACAGACGCCGCGGTGTGCCTACACTCATAGAAAATAAAGTATTTGAATTTTAAAGACGTGGCACGACGCTGCGCTTCTCTTCCAGTGTGCGACCTCCTGAAACGCTGTTTTTTTTCACCTCCGTGTCCAAACGTCTTTGTTTGGGCTTCCGAAAGCAGATCATGTCAGGAAACTGTGGTTGCAATTTATTTTTTAACACTGTCCCTGAGGATTAGAACCCCAATTTGCTATTGTGTGCTGCGCATTTTACGGAGGACAGCTTCCACAACATGAGGGAGTACAGTGCTGGATTTGCCCACCAATTTTTTGTTGAAGTACTGAAACACCGTCTAAGCTGTTCGCCAATCACAACGCACTGGGACAGTTAACCAATCACAACACATTTTGTTTTTCGGAAGGCGGAACTTCATCAAAGCCTGAACTAATCGAGCCGTTTGTGCCAGGCTGGGGAGAAAGGCATTTTAATAATGTAAATTATGTGAAAAAATTTTCGAACCACCAAGCATGAGAGCATGTTCTAGTACACCCCCAAAAGAAAATCAAGACTTTGTAAAAGAGCATAATAGGACCCCTTTAACAAGCATCTAAATGGCACTACACAGGTTGTCAGACATTAAACATCACATTGAACAGATAAAAAGTGGTCTAGGTCGTGAGGCGGGGGCGTATTCTGTCGGGGGGGTGTTCACTTGCAAACTATTCTAAAAAAAATTCAGGGAGAAGGTTTTATATAAAGACCATAAGAGTTATCGAAAGTTTTTAATGGTGGTGACATTAAAATCATGCGACTATTTATAGCCTACATTAAAAGGGGTCATATGACGTTGCTAAAAAGAAGATTGTGTATTTGGTGTAATGAAATGTGTTTATGCGGTTTAAGGTTTAAAAAACAAACAAAAAAAAAACCACACAACAACATTATTTTCCACATACTGGGGTGTGGCATGTTTCTCCTCTATGCTCCACCTTTCTGAAACGCGTCGATTTTTACAAGGCTCATCATTCTAAAAAGCGAGGTGTGCTCTGATTTGCCCAGCTAGCCAGTGCATTGTGATTGGCCGAATACATCAAGAGTGTGATGGAAATGTTACGCCCCTCAACATACTGTGATGCTGTCTCCCGGCAGGACGAGACTCAGTCCCAGCTGCTCTGCTCGTGCACATCCCATCATCGTTTCTCTTTTAGCAGTTCAGTCAATGTACAGTTAGGAGTAACTTAATAACTCGGGATATTGGTTTATTTCTCATCAGAGGGAGTTGTCAGGCACGTTTATAAACCGAATAATTTAAGGAATTTGTGGATTAGTGCATACTGGAGATGCGAACCGTTTCAAACGATTCAGTTTGATTTGGTGAACTGGTTCGACCAGTAAGATCCGGTTAAATAGAACGATTCGTTCTCGATCCGGACATCACTAGACGAGACAAAACCAATAAACTCATTTATAAACGAGGCATTTGTTGCCTCCAGTGGGTACATAATTACGGATTATAATGATTTATACTTTCTTTTTACATGTTGCGTTGCATCGCGCTGCGTAAACTTAAAACCCTGTCTGCATTTGTGATCGTAGAAATGACAAACAAGCGCTACTCTACATTGCTCAAAACTCGCGTTTGAATCGTCATTGGCAAATTATTTAAATATAAAAAAAAACGTACTTACAGGCTGGGAGTCAGAAGCGCCAGACTGTCCTTGCAAAGTTGGAAAACTGCCCCACTTTATAGAAACAGCCATTGTGCACAGACGGCATTGTAGGCTACTCTACCAGGAAACAGTCCTCATCCTCTCCTCCCTAAATGCCAGCCACATTGAACGGTTTCTGGAACAGTTTTGTAAATACAACTTAACCTCTGATTTCTAGTTGTGTCCTCTTTTGAAGGCCAAACAAAGTAGTTTCGATTTCATTACGAAACACACAGCGACTCCACAACATGGCAGCGGTGGCAACAGCGAGAATAAAAGTTACGCCTTCTTTCTTTGCTCAAACATTTGGGCGGTGTTATGCAAATCTTCCCCCATCGTGACGTAGACATGTGGGGGTGTGTTAGAACGAGCCGTTTTAGGGGGGTGTGGTTGACTCTGAACTTTTATAAAGAGTATCGCTTTGGATTTGAGACTTTAGTCTTTTCAACTTTACATATCTTCTTTATGCACCAAGAGCTTGTAACACTTCAAGAAAGGAAAAATTGAAATCGCGTCATATGACCCCTTTAAGCTTTCTACTGGTGAGTGTATTTAGAGTGTTCATTTGTAACCACTATAATGATGAACAAAACATGTAAGAATCATGAACCTTTGTTGGTCACAGAGCTTGTTTTCTGCAGTTATCTAAAAGCCAATGGAAAAATCTTATTGGGTTTTTGTCAAGAGAACCAAGATGATGCAAACTTACGGGTTGGCCTTCAAAAATACATCATCTGTCAATCATGCCTACTGTGAGGAGTGAGGAGACGAGGTATACTCCAATCAACCTTCTTTATAACACTCCAAGGTAACACAGGGCTGGCTGGGAGACACACGTAGCAAACATGGAGTTCAGACCCGACAAGGAAACATGGTGCAGACTACACTTTAAATACAACATAAAATGAGGGTAATTGACGAGACACAGGTAGATCAAATGACTAATTAGACTATGGAAAATCTGGGAGCACATGGGGAGGAAAACAAACACACTGACAGTTCATGGCCGTGACATCATAACAGCAGCGCTATATATATATTTATATATATTTTTAAATACAGTCACAGCCAGCTTCCCTTTATATGTTCTTATGCTATGTTTCTTTAAATAAATGTTACTTGTTTTGCTATTTTTATCTAATTCTATGACATTAAAAAAATTAGTGTGGTGTAAGTTTACAGATAGTTGGTGGGGCTATACAAAGTTACTCCTATAAGCTAACATAATACAGAAAATCTGACATGAATATAAGAAAATATAGGATGAATCTACTAGGCAGAATGTATCAAGACAAGAGGCACTAGCGCACCACCATATGGACAAAATCTGTAATATGCAGTCTGTAATCTGTAAATTACTACAGTAAAAAAAACACTTGTTGACTACTCAGCAAATATTGTTTTCCAGCACAAAATCTGCTTTGCACTGTAAAATGTACTGATAACCATCATGATATTATAGGTGGTAAGCCACATGATGAATCACAGTCCATCATACATGGCCTGTCCATAAAACATAGCCATTAGATGGTGTACATCAAGTGTGTCAAACTCAATTCCTGGAGGGCCGGAGCCCTGCATAGTTTTGTTCCAACCCTGCTCCAACACACTAACCATGTAATTTTCAGGCTCCGATTTCCAACATGTTCCTGGATCAACATTTTTTGTTGATCCTGGATCAACATAACTGTCCAAAAATATAGACTTAACCCAATCCCTACCCCTAAACCTAACCCTACCCATAATTTATTCCTAAAAACAGTGTGAAATGATATCTGATTAACAAGGGTGTAGAAGCACCTAACCCTGATCATAAGCCTAAAACAGATATTTCCTGAAAAGTTATCCCTGAATTCTGATTGGTTGATAGGAATGTTGTTCCAGGATCAACAAGGATGTTGATCCAGGAACATGTTGTACTTGGTGAAATCACGTTCACCTAGATTTCAAGTAAGCCTGAAGGACTTGATTGGTTGGATCAGGTGTGTTTAATTAGGGTTGAATCTAAACTCTGCAGGGCTCCGGCCCTCCAGGAACTGACACCCCTGGTGTACATAGTCATGCACACAAAGACAAAACACCATCAGTTTGTGGACCAGTTCTCTCTATTAAAGGGGTCATATGATACTGCTAAAAAGAACATTATTTTGTGTATTTGGTGTAATGAAATGTGTTTATGCGGTTTAAGGTAAAAAAAAAAACATTATTTTCCAAATAATGTACATTATTGTTTATCCTCTATGCCCCACCTTTCTGAAACGCTTGATTTTTTACAAAGCTCATCGGTCTGAAAAGTGAGTTGTGCTCTGATTGGCCAGCTATCTTGTGTGTTGTGATTGGCCGAATACCTTAAGTGTGAGACAGAAATTTTCGCCCCTCACATACTGTTGATGCCGTGTCCGGCCGGAGCGACGAGACAAAAACATTAAAACCCATTACAAACAAGGCATTTGTTGCATCCAGTGGGGACATAATTACTGATTTATACTTATATGTCTTTTTACGCGTTGCGTTGCATCACATCGCGCCACGTAAACATAAAAAAACCCTGTCTGCATTTGTGATCTGAGAAATTACAAACAACAAGTGCTAACGTTACTCCACACTGCCCAAAACTCGCGTTTGAATCATCAGTGGCAAATGATAAAAGAAAACGTACTTACGTGAGTCAGAACTGCCAGCATTTTAGTCTAACGTTACTCTCCAAGGATCAGTAAACAGTCCTCCATAAAATTGCCGTCGATCCAGTTGATGTATTTCCTCAGCGACAGCATAGATCAGCTCTAGGCATGACGAAGCAGATATCGTCTCTTTTGGAAGACCAAACAAAATAGCTTCGCTTTCACACGAAAAACAACCGCGCCTCGCGTTAGCGAAAGCCCGGCTTAGCTTGAGCTGAGGCCGGGCTAGAGTGAGCTGAGGCGGCAGGGTCAAAAACGGCAGTCCCGGCAAAGGAGCGGTGAAAACGGTGAAAGCTGATCTGGTGATCCACAGCGCAAAGTTGTTGTTTTTCCTCAGCAACCAGCACGGATCAGGGCATGACGAAGCGGATATCGTCCTCTTTTGGAAGGTCAAACAAATTAGTTTCGCTTTCACAATGAAGCACACAGCGTCTTCAGGACATGGCGCCAGCGGCAACAATACTACAGCGAGATAAAAGTTACTCCTTCTTTCTTTGCATGAACATTTGGTGGCGTTATGCAAATCTTCCCACAAAGTGATGTAGATATGTGGGGGCGTGATCGAGAGAGCCGTTTTAGGATGGCGTGGACAAGTCTTAACTTTTATAAGAATATCTCTTTGGATTTGAGACTTTAGTCTTTGCAATTTACAGATCTTCTTTATGCACCCCCTGCACCAAGAGCTCTTGTAAACACTCCAAAGAGCAAGGAAAAAGGAAATCGCATCATGACCCCTTTAGTAACTATACTAGGACTTTTGCTCATAAACTCTAATTTTCAGCTTATAATAGTACGGTATTTTAGTTTAGGTATGTGGTAGGCAGGGGTAGGAAGTTCGGTCCTAGAGGAGCCGCAGTCTTTCAGAGTTCAGCTCCAACCCTAATCAGACACACCTGAACAAGCTAATCAATGTCTTCATGATTACTAAGGCTATAGGCAGGTGAGATTTTTTTCAGGGTTTGAGCTAAACTCAGCAGGACTGCGCTTCTCTAGGACCGAACTTGCCTACCCCTGGGGTAGAGTTAAGGGATCTAAAATATGGTCATGCAGAGTAAGGTATTAATGTGCTTTGTAAGTACCAATAAACAGCCAATATGCAACTATTATGCATGCTAATAAGCAACTAATTAAAAGTGAGAATTGGTCCCTATACTAAAGTATTACCAAAATGTCTATCTACACATTTTCATGTGTGATGTGTAGGGACTTCTGGGAATGCCCTTTGGCAATTCAATGTTTTACAGTGGTAGGCCTATGTAATATGATGTTAACACGTTTACAGTTTTTACCATATGTTAAGGCAACGTATAGTTAAGCAATTAATGGGTTTTTACTGTAGCATTTAACAGTGACTTTATGTAAAAATCACAAAAAAATTTTACAGTGTCGAAACCATGAGAGAAGAGATTTTAAAAAAATGTGATGGTCTAGCTCTGTTTAGATAAGCCAAGCTTGAGGTTGCTAAACTGGGACCTATTATTTTAAGGTCCAATTCTCACTATTACCTAGTTGCTTATTAGCATGCGATATTACTATCATATTGGCTGTTTTATGAGTCCTAATAAAGCATTTATTAATGCCTTATTTTGCATGACTATATTTTAGATACCGTAATCCTAAATTTAACAACTACCTTACTAACTATTAATAAGCAGCAAATTAGGATTAGTTTGTTCAAGAAAAACAATGAATATGTGTTCTTTATTCTAAAGTGTTACCAAGATGGGTTTTACTCTCTTTTTCCTATTATGTGCACATTATTTTATCTAGTTAATTCTCACTAATAACTCTTGCTTATTACTACATGCATATAACTACATATTGTTTGTTTATTTACTTATAAAGAACAGTTCTGCATTTACCCTAATCCTACCCAATACCGAAACTTAACAACTACTTACTAACTATTATTAATAAGCAGTAATCAGGAGTTTATTGAGGCAAAAGTTAGTTAATAATTAGTAGTTAATAGTTAGTTAATAATGAGAATTGGGCCTTAAAGGAACACGCCACTATTTTTGAAAATAGGCTCATTTTCCAACTCCCCTAGAGTTAAACAGTTGAGTTTTACCGTTTTCGAATTCATTCAGCCGATCTCCGGGTCTGGCGGTAGCACTTTTAGCTTAGCTTAGCATAGATCATTGAATATGATTAGACTGTTAGCATCTCACTCAAAAATGACCAAATAATTTCTATATTTTTCCTATTTAAAACTTGACTCTTCTGTAGTTACATCGTGTACTAAGACCGACGGAATATTAAAAGTTGCGATTTTCTAGGCCAATATGGCTAGGAACTATACTCTCATTCCGGTGTAATAATCAAGGAACTTTGCTGCCGTACCATGGGTGCACTAGCCATATTGGCCTAGAAAATCGCAACTTTTAATTTTCCGTCTGTCTTATTTTTCTCACACTTAGTCTAAGACAGACAAACACACATGCACACACACACACACACACACAGTCTCTGGGCAGGTTCAGCCCCTGAGAGAGAGGGATGGAGGCCCTTTGCCTCTCCCACCTCTTCACGCTGCTCAACCGCAAAATAAGAGGGGTGTGAAAGGGTGCACTCCAAAAAGCCATCACCTGCTCCCTACAATTTGACCAAACACTCTCTTAAATATGCAGAGACATACATCCACCAATCCCTGCTCACCAAGAGCTGAGCAATCACGCTTCAGATTGGAATAACATTAACATACACGCACACCAAGCATGGACAAGAGTTGGGGAGCAACAAACAAGGACAAACAAGAGGAAGCCTGGTCTCAAAGGAAGTGCAAAGGACTGGCCTTTCCTAAAATTATTCTTATACAGGAAACAATAAAACAAGATTTGGTAATGATTGATTCAGCTTTTTAAAAGACAATAAAACCACTGACACTCACCTGATTCAATGTGCGAAAAAGATATTACGCATGCATTCTTTGAGCATTTCTATGACCACATTTTTACTGAAATGGCTTACCATACAAATTCAAAAGAAATATGATCAGATTTTGGTTATCAGATTGGATCAAATCTTGAAAATGGGTTGTTCAAAAGAAAAAATCTAATTAGATCATGAAATTCAGTTTTGATCTTGAACATCAGTATGTATTGTTCAAAGCGTTTTAGTAAGACCGGGATACCTTTGATCCAAAAAGTCAGGATTCCACAAAAAGTGTGGATTTCTGGACCAAAACTTGTCCTGTATAAGTCGAAGACGAGACGTCCTGTTTTTACAAAAGTGATTTTATATACATGAAAAGCATATTAAACGCAAGCCAAATGTCTACTTTAATGTTACAAAAACCTTTGTGAAAATAAAATAATGTTCCATCGCCATTCAGCATAACATATATTCAGTGTTAAAATAAAGTGTTACGGAAATCAGTTAAATCTGCGTGTGTGTGTGTGTGTGTGTGTGTGTGTGTGTGACAATATTTAGACATAACATTTTCATAAGTAACTGTAATTTAATTACACATTTTATTTCAGTAAATGTAACAGATTAGTTACATTAATTTTGTAATTACATAATTCTGTTACATGTAACTAGTTACTCCCCAACATTGCATTTATTTCTCTAAAAATAAAACAGCAAGTGGGCTATCTATTACGTTTTTGTTGTGGGTCAGATGAAGAGATTGTCTGTTTAAAAGAATGGGGAAGTAGAGGTGCATTATGTACAGTAGAGGTGGAATTAAATCTTCCAGTGCTGGTTCTACAATAACACAACATAATTTGCAAGACACCCTAAAATAATTTTAGAGAACCGCACATGAAACTAGTCATTATATCACAATATCCTTCACCAAACTCACATTCTTCATAAAAATCAGCAAAAACACAAAATCTTCAAACAGGCCATCGGCTCATTGAATGATAGAGGCAGTTAAAGAGAGTGGGAAATCAGGACAAATGAGCAGAATAGTAGATGTAAAGGCACCAAATGGAGAGATGGGATGGCATTTTTCAATACTGGTTGCAAACAAGTGTATAATAATGCAACATAAACTTTAAGCTTTCTAACCCAATCATCAAACCACAATACAATTAACCAGAACGCTCACTTAAATACCGAAGTCTTCAAAGAACTCATTGCTAGTATGCATGCTTTAAGCATCCTTAATTTACATTGGTCATGGCCATATAGTTCACTGAATTGGTTAGCCAAATGAAGGACGGGAGTTAAAGAGCGAGAGGAAGAGAAATGAGGAATCTTTTTTGCAAAGGCAACAGTTAGGAGAGATTAGAGGGCCTTTTCCAAAGATACTTCTAAAATACACACAAACAACTGCATAATAAGCACCAAAATCCAAATATCAAAGTCTTCAAAGAGCCTATTGCTGGTATGCATGCTTTGAGCATCTGAATTTTACATTGGTCATGGCCATAGAGTTTGCTGAATTGGTTCACCAAATATTGGACGTGGTTAAAGAGCAAGACGAGGAAAAATGAGGAATCTTGTTCTCAAAGGCAACAGTTTGGAGAGATGGGAGGACATTTTCCAAAAATACAAACAACTGCATCATAAGCACCAACCCAATTGACAAACCACTGATTGAAATTCAGAATCTTCAGCAAAGACAGCCAAAAGCCAAATATCAAAGTCTTCAAAGAGCCTATTGCTTTTATGCATGCTTTGAGCGTCTGAAATTTACATTGGTCATGGCCATAGAGTTTGATGAATCGGCTCGCCAAACGATGGACGGGAGAAACGAGGAATTTTGGTCGAAAAGCCAACAGTTTGGAAAAATGGGAGGACATTTTCCAAAGGTACTTTTAAAGTACACACAAGCAACTGCATCATAAGCACAAACTCAATCGACCAACCACAATACCATTGACTGAATCTTAGAGTCTTCAGCAAAGACAGCCAAAAGCCAAATATCAAAGTCTTCAAAGAGCCTATTGCTGGTATGAATGCTTTGAGCGTCTGAAATTTACATTGGTCATGGCCATAGAGTTTGCTGAATTGGCTCTGAGAAGAACAGAAAGCTAAAGAAGGAGGCGAGGGAGGTTGTGCTTTGACTCCTCGCTCCTCCCAGCTGCAGCCCAGCTGCCCCCTCCCCTCCATTGTGGCAGTGAGTGAGTGTGTCCTCCCGTTTAACAGTGCTGGAATGTCGCTCCTCCACACCACTGATGGATGAGACCTTGTTTCACACTCCTCTGCCCCTCCCTCTGAATGCTTCTTTCTCTCTTTTGGACCCTCTCTCCTTTCATCCGACTCTTTTATTGCCGGACCAATAAAAGTCACCCATCCTTTACTTTTTTTTTTTTTTTTTGCGTATTTAAGTGTGTGTTTTGTCTTAGAGATGAGGGCTGTATGCAGAGTGTGTCGTGTGCATACAAACACCTACGCAAATTCAAATGAAAACCAGAGGCTCAAAAAATATATTGTGGCCCCATAAAGTATTTAGACCCTAAAGCTAGCTAAAAACGTACACTACACAGTAGATACATTAAACATTAAATGTGCATTCAGTAGATAACGTTAGCATCACTGTTTGGCACCGATTCCAAAATAGTGTTAGATGCTGCATTACCATCTTTCAACATGGATCAGCATGAACATTTAATTTTTATGTACAGTAAATTACACTGATAGTTTTACCGGTTTTACAAAAAACAATGCAATGCATCAGGATTTTCTCTGTCATTCTACCCTGTGCATGCTGTACCATTTACGCTCATATTTTGTCTTTGTTTGTCTTTCTGTTTTTTGCACTGTAAAATTTTTTGATAAAACTTGAGAATTCAACGTAAAAAAAAAAAGAAGTAGTATTTTTTGTCTTAAAAATTGTCCTAATTATTTTTGGTTCCTTTGTTTTATCATTTAGATTTTTTTATTCACTAAATGCAAACTGCTTCATTTATTGAATAAATTCATCAAGACAACTACAGATTTCTTGTTCATCAGACTTTCATTTGGCTTCAGACGTTTTGTGTTTCTGTGGTACAGGTACTGATTTTCCCATTGTCTCTGCTGGTAAAGCATCATATTAAGTATATTAATATTAATTTGTGAATGTTATACATCCACAAAAAATGGCTTAAAATCACTTGGTTAATAGCAGAAATGGAATGTGCAGAAGCCACTTTGTATGACATTTTGTTTTTAATGCAATGAAATTCATACTCTTTTAAATGTAGCTTAACTGTCCAAATACTTTTTAGGGCCATTGTATACATCTGTCTGCATATGAACCTTTTACAACTCTGACAAGATTAATTCAAATGGTTACGCACAATTAAAAACGAGGTCTTACCATTCAGTAAAATCCACAAGAGTTTAAATCGTTTATGTAAAATCATCATAACATTCTAATCTAATGCTTTGGCCCTGTGGGCGACTAATATGCCGAATTCAGCTTTGCTCGGCTCTAATGTGGCACCAGTGTGACCCTCTGGATATAAAATGGTGTTTTATTGAGCAGCAGGTCAGCTCTGTTGGCTGACAGTTCCGTTGGGAAGTTTAAAGAGAGTTGTTTAAAAAGTATTATTAGAGAGCAGTTACACAACACACAGCTCACAAGAGCACAACATTCCCACCAGAGTCAAAGCACTTATATCAGTGAGTCATACTGAACCAACAGACTCAGTGCATGAATACACACAAGCGCACACACGGTTGAAATACAAAGACGCAAATCTACACATCACATAGAGAAATACACACACAAAAAAATACACAGAATGCAACATGACCACATTAACAAGTAATGCAATATAGAAACATTTACTAGACAAATGTTGCCTGCTATTCTGTTATGTGTGCAATTATATAAGAAAAATGTCAGCAATGTCATTCTTTAAATTATTAAATTGTTATTAAAAATGGTCAATTATATTTAATGAACAATAATATCAGGTACTGTGGCAGAATGCCTTCTACAAAATATCATGTGCGACATGTACAACCAATGATTTTGGAAAAAGATACTTGAGAACAGTTCTTTTAGAATGAATATGGGTAATTATAATGAGACATCTGACAAATTAAAAATGAAATGAAAAAGCAATGATGAAAAATAATAAAAGGAAATGTGTACTTTATGCTTAAAATAAAAATGCAAGTGATTTAGGAGTAGTTTAAGTCAGTGTACGCATTTCAATTTCAGTGATTCATCAGGTTATTCCAAATAAGGTTAGGTAAGTTATTCCAAATCCATATTATTCAAAATAAAAGAACCTGCTTGGCCTTGAAAGCAAAAAGTGTAAAATGTACAGAAGTGCAATGTAAATAATTTTTTTTAAATATTGAAAAACTGAGATCTATGGTTTAAAAACCTTTTAGTACCTGGGTCATTTTTGTTATGAAATGTTGATATTATAACGTATTATATTGTATTATGTTATTTTGTCACATGGAGTAATGTTTGAGAGTGAAACAAACCAATGTCACAGATTTCACACGATGTTTCTTCCTGGATCGTTCTCACCACTTGGAGGATGATTGGCTTTTTTATTTATGGGAATATTACAAAGAACTAACGTGATAGAACATGATGTTAAGGATTAAAAAAAATACTGATAACTGATAACCAATTGAATATTCTCAAATATTCTCAAAGTTTTTTTTAACAGTTAACTTGTAACAATTCATAACATTTCCAAGATTAAATACTATACTTTTTACACCTAGCAATTTCATTTAGACATTACAAATATCAATACTAATTTTGCATGTCTCTGTGACTAAAGGCTATTAATTACAAGGGTTAAATACAATTTAAGCTCTTTCAGTAGCATTTGTGGTCTGTGGTAGATTATCATATCATATAAACTTTAAATTTGAGAATTTGTTAAACTTGTTTAAATGTATGCCCCAGTTTATATAAAAGATCAGAAATGGGTTTGTAAGTATTCATTTACAATGTAAGCTTAACAGGCAAGAGAGCTGAAAAGTTCAAACGCAGAATTGTGAAGCTTGTACTTTTGTTGAAGCACTTTCATTAATATTTTTGTTTTATTTTCAGCTGTGATATTTATCTGTTTATTTATTGGGTCTTTTTTCTAGGTGTTCGAATTATATGTGGGTTGAGTTCATTCCAAGTCAAAAAAGCTTTAGGAATAATTTATTGAATACTCTGTCTGACCCATGCATTCAGTTCCTACTGATTAACAATTAACTAGAATTAGTGTGTCAAAAATCACAGTATATTAAATTAAGATATGAGAAACTCTGGCTTTTGAGAGTGGGAATGTATTACTTTTAAATGTTTATAAACAGTGACAAATATGAGGTTGGAGTTCTTTTTATGAAGCCTAATGCATTTAAATTTAAATTAAGCAAAAATTAAGAAATTTAGGTAACTGTTTTTATTATTATTATTACTACTACTACTACTACTATTACATGTTTTAAAGGTAAAAGTTCATTTATTTGAAACATAGTAAAATAAGTAATATTAAAATTTTCTTTTAGATTTCCATTTTAGAAATTTAGTATATAGCACCCAAAAACATGGCAAAATCCACTCAAAACTGTTTATCTAATTGTTATATTATGATAAAAGAACGTGAACTAATGTGATTTTAATCTCTCTCTCTCTCTCTTCTGTAAAACTGAGTTTAGTGTTTTATCAGGCCAGAGACATGTATACTATATACTAAGACACCTATACTATATTTACACAATTCCATAATATCATAATCATAATTTCATAATGATTTATATTTGCAAGGCATGAAAAGCTCTAGAAATCTTTAAAGGTACCACACACTGTAAAAAAAAAAAAAATCTGTGAAATTTACAGTAAAAAAAACTGGCAGCTGTGGTTGCCAGAACTTCACCATAAAAAATATGGTAGCAACATATTAGGTTTTACAGACTTAACTTAAATTCACAATAAAATACCGTATTTCATTAACTGATGTAATGTTAATAAACCAACATATTGAAGTGTGTTAATATCTGTTTTGAACCATTGTAATGTACCGATAACCACCAAAAACTGGTGGTGATGAGAAAGTCACAAGATGAACCAAAGCTCATCACAAACCGCTTTTCTACGAGCTGAGGAGGGCACTACTTATATATAGAAGGTGCACAGTGTCGTTCACACAAACACTAAACCCCATCATGGTGACACACATGATACTGAAATAATGCAATAAACATTAATTTAACAACATTAGATGTAAGATTAAACCCTAATGTACACAACTAATTTTAAAAAACTAAGAAGAAACATGTTATTTCAACAAAAAAAACATCAAATATGAAGCGTCATGCAGGGAATTCTGGGAGTGTCAATTTACGGTTTGTCACTGTAAATTATACAATGACTTTTTCTTTTTCACTTCTAAAAAACTGTATTTTTAACAGTATTTTACTGAAAATGACATTACTGAGAGTACTTATAACCGAACTAGTATGGACTACTTACCCAGTTAACAGGTTTTGACACACACGCGCACGAATTTTTACAGTGCAGCATTCAAAATGAACCAACTCAGAACGACAACATGCAGAAAACAGGGACTTGCTAAAATCTTGAGCCTTTGTGTTTTCATTGGTGGGTCTTATGTTTGGTGGTTCTCACTCAAAGAGAATATATGGATTAGAGAATTATGCTCATTAGAACAATTGCAATCCACTTTAAAATTTTATAGTTGGCAAATAGACTTAAGCACCTTATTTATTCATTTATTTTGCATCTTCTGTCGATTTATATGAAATACAGAGAAAGGTGGGTGGAAGACGATAAAAGATTAATCTGATAGAAGCTCAGTACAATGCAACTGATTTCTTTAATTTCACTTCTTTATACTTTATTTACTCATTAAATATGAATTGGCAAATGCAACAACTTTTGAATTTGAATAAAGTGTATTGCAATAATGCTAATAGAAAAATTAAAAGAAAATGCTAAAATTACCATTGTACAATGCACGCATGATCAAAACTATTCACACATAAAGCAATGTAACATCTGAAAGGATTGATTTATCAAACTTTCTACCTGTACTTTTATTTATTTTTTCTTTCCTTTCGTTCTGTTATTATTGATGCTGCTGTCATCTAATCTGCACACAGCTGACACAATATATAATGAAATCTACACTTAATCTAAATTCTGCATCAATGTAGTGCCAGACTTAAGAGTAAATCCTAAAATTAAAGAAATGTCTGTGACAAGCTGAATGGATAGAAACAGGGATGTTGTAATTAATTTCGTAAAAATATTTTTTGCAATGTAATTGTGTTGCCCTATTAATGTCTGCAGGCTTTCTAGAAGTTAATGTCTAGCTGAATGTTACTACGTCGCCCCCTGTTGATAAAACAAAGCAACAGCAATTAAGGCACTAGATCATGGTACTTTGTTGAAGCTAATGCTTGCAGTCATCTCCGCTGGACTGATTCACCATTAGGTCTACTTTGCTGTAATGTCATTTTAAATTATTGGGGGGAAGGTTCCAGGCATACCTAATCGCGTGCATTAGGCGTAACCCAGCACGAAATACACACTTGATAGTTCTCATCCGCATCGGTACCAAAGTAATCTCACAACATCTGGTACTATGAATATCATAGTTTTGGGAGTAGTGCCTGTGTGTCAGTATGAATATCTCTAGGTGAGTGAGTGAGGAGTGAGCGCATATGCCAAGAAGGATAGGGTGTGTGCGTGCGTGCGCGCGTGTGTTTTGTCTGTCAGTCAGTCCCAATCCTTGTAAAACCACTTGAAGCAGAGAGAAATGTGATTGGGCATTAGAAACATAAAAGGGAAACAAGGGCAGTAATGAATTTAGAGAAAATGAACCCTAATGGCACTGGCATTACTCGTGTTCCATATAACAAATTATTGGAAATTTGACAAGCACACCAATTTAACTCCTCATGTCTGCCGGGAGCTCGACGGAGTCCTCTTCGCCTCGCCACAGCAAGACAATTTCGGCTCATTTTCCTATTTATAACAATAGAACCAGCCATTAAGACAAATTAATGTCATTATCAAGTCCCTATGAAAATGACAACTACCGGCGTTTCGAGCAGCTTTAGTGGCTATTCACGATAATGAAATCCGCTGTACAGCTACTGAAAAGAAACACTCCAAGTAATTATTTTCTAGTAGCTTGTTTGTCTGCCGGCCGTTCGTTTGCTTTCAGCTCAATTATCGGTGCGAGCGGTGGCGTGGAGGCGCGGAGAGAGCGGTACGGGCCGCCGAGCGAGAGGCCTAATTGGGCAATTACCGTCCCGTTCCAGGGCTTTTAGCTCGAGCTGAGTGGGGAGAGCGAGCGCGCGGCCCGGAGTACTCCACGGAGCTACAACACACACACATCCACACACACACACACACACACACACACACACGCTCGGATACTCACACAGACAGACGCCAACAGAGAGTGAGACACGTGAACGCCGCCATCATCACCACCACACCCACATAAAAGTCTGCATAGGACGCCGATAACAAGAGACGCGTTATGTGAACCCGTGTCAGGCAAAGTGAACTTGCGTTTCATTTTCAAAATAGCATTAGGCCTACTGTTTTGTAACAGTGATGTATAATGCTGAAGAAAGTGGATTCCCCGACCTGCACTGTAAAAAAGAGAAACTGTTAAGGTGCTTTTTCTACATCTGACTTTGGTTTGGTGTAACGTTAGCCCAAGGGTCTGCAACCTTGAAGCTACAGTCGAATGAAATGGAAATTCACTCAGTTCTAAAGCAAGTTGTTGATCTTTTTGTGAACTATTCATTCATTCATGTTCCATTTTTTATTACCTTGTAATTTAAAAATAGCCATTCAGGTGAAACAGCAGACTTCTCTAACGCAGGCCTATATGCTACGTTTTTTCCCCCATCTACTGCAGACTCGCATTCAGATCTACCTCCATCCAAACAACCCGTCGAATCAAGTCCTCATAACCCCTATTTTCTTTTTCGATAATCTGTTTCACTTAGTTGTACATAACTGTAAGACAAAAACAGATTTGATGCTACTTCTCTTGTGACTTTAAGCTGCCTTTTCATTGCTTTTGACAAACAACTGGCTATACATTGTGTTCTCTAAATTTGCACAAAAAAACATTAAAATACATTAAAAAATACAAATGCAATACTATTTTGTGTCTAACATCACTCTAAAAACTTTTGTAGAAAGAATGGTTATGAAAAGAAGTCAAAAATAATTTGTTGTTTTTAATACTTCAGTTGCCATAAAGTTATCTCCAAAATTAGGCAATCAAACTTAACATCATGGTCAAAAGGAGATGAAAACAGAAACACAGTGGCTTTACAAACAATTTCAAAGTTCATTACAACTGCCAGTAGGTGATGAATTGTGGTAATTGTATCCTGAGGTTGCAAACAGTGAAAATTAAACTCAACAGCAATTCAATCACTGCAAATTGCAGGTCTGAGCTTAGGTTTCTAGTATGTGACCCTGCTTTTCTCTGCTACACTTTCTGCACTCATATTGGTATTGCTGCATTGTTTTGTTGCTCAAATCTTTGGCTAGTAAGTAACTACCCTAGCAAGCACATAGGGACACACTGGCAATAAGCCGCACCATTCTAGCATTGCGGCGGCAATTATAAAAAAAATCTCTTTATTGATCTCTATTTTTATATCTCTTCAATATTCTCTCTCTGCATCTCCTTATTGTCCCTTTCTTTCTTCCATTCTCTTTTCTGTCTGCTCCTCTTATATTCTCTCAATTATTCTTTGTATTTACTCGTTTTACATTTTCTCTCATATTCTGTTTCTCTCATCCTCTCGTTCTCTCTCTTTCTCTCTCTGGATCAGAGTGCATGCGTTAATTAAACACTCTTTCAGATCATTCGCTGTCTAAAGTGGCTCCAGAGGCAGAAGCCATTAGGTAGAAAGCCCAGCTATCTGCATCTCCCACATTTATTAAAGTGAAATTCATCCTGTAATTACCCGCCTCTGCGTTGCCCCACGTTTGCCACTCACCTCCACCATCAACACCTGCCCAACGCGACACCTTGTGCTATTTCCCATCATGCCACAGGGCCAATTAGACCTTGCAGACCCCACAAGCCGCTGAGAGCTGGCTAATTATGTTAATACAAAAAAAATCATTCCACTGATAAAGGATCATTATGTAAAAATAACAGCTAATGAAACATTACCTTTGATTTTATTTGGATTAAAACAGTTGGAGGCACAATGAAGTACTGATATAAATCAGAATATGTTGAGAGTACTGGTGCTTGGCGAGGAAGGATTTCTTTCCCATTTCTTCAGAATTTCAAGAGGGGATTGATGCTTTTTCACTCGAGCTGTTGAAAAGAGTTTTGGTTGATGAGAGAGACAACAATGTACTTTCCATTTACATCAGTGGCTCTCAACCTTTTTGACTCCAAGGCCTGTCTTTGTCCAAGAAAATATTCGAAGACCCTCCTATCTAAACTGATATATATCTCTGGTATTAATATGGTATTATATAAACAAACTCAAAATATATGATATAATTATTTAAGCATTTTCATTAATATTAGAATTTCAATCATTTTAAGACATATTTTGGCCCCCCTGGAGGTTTGCTGAGGCCCCCTATAGGTTGTAACCACATTATACAAAACAGTTGTTCTAAACATATCATTTTGACAATATTTGACAAATCACTTAACTCTCTGAGATTAATACCATTAAAGGAATAGGCCACCAAAAAAAATTAAAATTAGTTGAACATTTGCTGTGTGTTTGTAAGAAACAAAATTCACCATTAAGGCATTTTACATTTAAACGGTCAATTCTGGACCCAAATATACATAATAACACTTCTTCCAGTGAAAAAAGTACAGTTTGGACTGTTTTCTCATAAAATGATCTGTGCATATTTTTCTCCTTATTCAGACGAGACAAGATTTTCACTGGAGAAAGTAATATTATGGATAAAGGCAACTTTTTAGAGTAAAAAAAAAGAAGCAGTTTTTCACTTCACATGACCTTAATTAATGGACTGGAGTGGTGTGGATTAGTTGTGGATTATTGTAATGTTTTTATCAGCTGTTTGGACTCTCATTCCCGATGGCACCCATTCACTGCAGAGGATCCATTGTTGAGCAAGTGATGCTTAAAATCTGTTCCGGTGAAGAGACAAACTCATCTGCATCTTGGATTGGCCTGAGGGTGAGTACATTTTTTAGCAAAAAAAAAAACTACTGCTTTAACAGATTAGTTCACCTTGTAAATGAAAATTCTGTCCTAAAACTTCACTTTCACCTATATGCATTGTTTTTCCTAATGTAGAACACAAAGGCCTATTTTTTGTACATACAATGAAAAGAATGATGTCTAAGGTCCAGTAAGTCACACCGATGTGTGATTTGTAACAACATAAATGTCAATAAATTACTTTTGTCAATTTATGGATGAAACATCCATTTAGGTTACTGGTATTTTACAATTTTGAATTAAAATGAGGGAATAACTACATTTATACATTTTCAAAAGAAAAGGTAAATGGTGTTTAAAAAACTTGCTGTGGTGCTAGGGTGTGGTGTGCATGAAGTGGTTTTTAGTGTTTTTGCTCTGTGTTTTCTCCAGGTGCCTTTGTAAAGTGCAGAGCATATTACAAACATACATTTGTGTCTACACTATATTAGCAGTCGAGAAAAATGAAAACAGGACTTCAGTTCTTTTTGAGCATACATCATTTGTTGGGAAAAAAGCAAACAAACAAAATAAACATTTTCTAATCTCAGAAACGATAATGTTTTACTTGTTGATCCGAATCCAATATTATATTTTAAGTTAAGCTAATCACTCCTTCAAGTGAACAAATTATTCAAGTGCATTATCAGTGTTAAAATTGCTTTATGTAATGTAGTTTTTTTTTAGTTTTTTTTTTTTAGAAAAGTTCATAGTTCAATCAACATTTAAAATAGTTTGTCTGAAAAAATACACATTTTTTACAGTGTATTATTTGTTCAAATCGCTAACCGTAAAAACTCTGTAGTTCTCCAGAGGAATATTCTATCCTAGCCTGACAAAATCTCTTTAGACATGTCACTCAAAATACTGTTAATAGTCTAACAAAGATGTGCTGCATGAGCAACAAACAAAGACTCATACAACCCAAAAACAGAGAGATGCTGAAAAGAAGGCAGTGTTTAGGATAGTATAAGATTCCCTTTCGACACGATACTGTGCAACTTCTGTATGGTAACATCCTTTTTGTTTGAAAGGTGTGCCACTATGCAGGGTGCCTGTTAGAAGAACTGGTATCCTTGCGCTAATTAGCAAACTAGGAAGCTCCTAAGGCTGCTTCATGAATGCTCTTTCTGCAAGCGCATCTTTCTCTAGGTGCAGTCAAGCGTGTACAATTATCCACCTGCTGCTCGCAGGCGGCACATTTTTTTTGTCAACCATCTCCTTTGCAACAAAGTTCTTTCTCCAAACTTTTGTGGTTCATGCCCTCACAGCTTCCTTAGTCTAAGGTCCTATTTGCTGAATAGACTGGAGGTTCATCATTATGCACTTTAGCTCTGTAATAAAGGGCAGCATTGTTAAATTCGGTCTCATTGCGGTAGGCATCTAACTTTTAAAATTACTCCTATATTTAACAGGTTAAAGAAGAAAATTACACCATTACTATGTACTTAAATAGACTCAAACATTACAGAATAAATTAAATTAAAACTAAATTTTTTTTAATACTTGCAAGAACTTCTTTTTTTTTTACACACAGTTACACATCCAATCACCCAACCCCCACAAAATAAAAAGAATAGTCCTATTCTACTGTTCTCTTTTAAATTTAGGCTCTTTTTCATTCAGACTCTTTCTTCGCCTTTCTCTCTATTCCTGCCTGCTCTTTGAAACTCAAACCTTGTTGATGGAAACATAACAAGCGCCTCCGCTATGGCCTATGACCTCAGCCTCTTTGCACTTCCTGTGCCCAGCTCTCTGATGGGAGGGATCTGTCGGTGCACCTGCAGTTGGGCAGGTGACAGAGGAATTCTGGGAGAAATGGAGCCTTAGAAACACAGCAGCTTCTCTCTGACACGAAGGTTAAAGCCATTGAGAACAGCAAAGATTAGAGGCTCTTTGTACCCATCAGCGTTAAACAAATTAATCTATTGCTGCTCAGCTGACTGTAAAATCTCTAGATTTACTGTTTCAATGCAGCTAAGGCCTAAGCCACAGGGTCAACCCATGCTGCCTTTCCCACAATGTCTAAAACACATATTAGAAAGCCTTTACAAAGTTTTTGTCTGCTTTTTAGGAGTAAGTATATAAAAAGAGCTGTATTAGGAGAGATTCATTTTCAAAAAATAAATAAATAGCAAACAGACAAAATAATAATTACAATAAATACAATAAAATAATTAATAATAACAATTTTGTCATTTACAAACATGGATCAGAAACACGATATTGTTCCATTTGGCATAATTTTAAAATGTGCTGTTTTGCTAGAATAGCATAAAACCGAGTTACATTTATTATAAAGTTGATTATGCCGTAGTTTATAATTTAATTATTGTATTTATTTATTTATTTCAGTCAATGGATTGTTGGAAAAAGTGTCAAGAGAGCAGTATAAAGGTATAAAGAGGAGCAATGAGTGTTGTGGCCCGGGTCAAATTGTGTCAACTCGAGTTAAGCACAGACGAGCGCACTGAAACTGACCCACGTGAGCTCAATCTTTCATGCAATGATATGCTATTCAGAGCTCTTTACTTATTAAAATGCATCCCTAAATTAAAATTAACTAGGTTACTTATTAGTATTGTTGTTGTTGTACAAACGTCTAATAAAATGCGCAAAATAATAGTGTATCCCTTCAACAAACAAATCTAGTATTTTATATACTAGCCTACTTTAAAACAATTTTTTTTCCAGCTAGAAAAAATGCAATAGCCTATACTTCTTTTCTCACGCTACATGTTATATATATTCAAAAGTGACCGAGAAATACCTCTTTCTATTAAGCAATTTTGTACTTCTTTACAAAAGACATAATTACATAACATTTTAAATTACACAGCAGCGGCGCGTAAAAGTATTTTATAATGTGTAGAGAAACAAAAAGGCAGGAAATATTTATTAGGTCTTTTAAAAGCAACTGGACAAGAGAATAAAGGGAATTTAGTACAGAAGGTGGCAGTAATGCAACACTATGGATGCCAACTGCCGTAAAACGCCAATGAAGAAGAAGAAGAAGAAGTAGAAGAAGAGGCGCGTTGGCGTGACGTCACATGTGTGCGCCAAGATTCGTTTGTCAGTAAGAGAAGTCGCTTGCTTTAATGTTTCTAGTTTTATTTATTCATTCCGAGGGCAAATTTTGTGTTTATGACCCAGATTATTTGTCTTGAAATTACCTGACTGATATCATTTTCTTCGTCCTTGACGTCGGTTCCGTACGACCCCAGTGTAAGTAGCTTCGGTCAGTTTGGTGTTTGTTAGTTCAAATCTGAAGGACCATACTCTATCAAAACTTTAATAATGGAGTAAATGGTTTTGAGTAAGTATTTTATGCTTTGTATATGGTGTATTTTTAAAAAGTGTCTGTTTGGTTTCACCAATTGTGTGCGCATTTCATTTGTTCTCATTACCGGCCAAAAGCTTGGAATGATTAAGGTTTTTGAAATGTTTTTGAAAATAGTTTCTTATGTTAATAAAGTCTGCATTCTCAATTGTAATGTAGTCTTAATGTAATTTATTCCTGTAATGTAACGCATCATGTGATACTGAAGACTGGAGTAAGTTCAGCTTTGCATCACAATAATAAATTACATTTAAAAATATATTCAAATAGAAAACAGTAGCCTAATATTTCACAACCTTGTTGACCAGAAGAGACTTCTTTCAAGAACGTAAAAAAAAAATCTTATTTTAAACTTTTATTTTAATCTGGGGTGGACTCAAAAATGACAGACACTTTGTAATGTTCATGACACTCTCTTTTAGGATGTCTCTAGGTTTCCTGAGGTTTGTTTGGAGTCGGGCACTAAGTCCCAGTCCTCTTCGACCCATCAGCCGGGTCATCTCACGCCTGGCAAGGAGCCCATCAACCCTCAGGCCAGCATGTTCTTGCCATATTGTCTCGCCCTGGCTATGTATGTACTTCTCCACAGACACTGAGAGCGGGAGCACCAGTGTGACAGATTTCCAGAAGAAAACTAAAAAGCTGGACCCAAGAGCACAAGTCACTTTTGGCAACGTGGGTAGGAAGATTGGTCAGCGCCATATACAGTTATTGGGTGAGGATGGAGAGGAATTGGGCAAAATGCACCGTGCTGATGCGATACGACTGATGGACGAAACGGGGCTGAGGCTTGTTGCCATAAGTGACGATTGTGATCCTCCATTATACAGACTGATGAAAGGGAAACAGATCCACGAAGAGCAGATGAAACTTAGAGACACAAAGAAAGCCAAGAAAGGTGCGTTTCAGTCCAAAAAAAAAAAAGCTGAATATATGATCAAAGCTGCAATATTGCAGTCATACTACAGTGATAATCAGACTCAAATATCCAACAGTTCTCCAATATTTTTTAAAATACTACTTTAAGTGACAGTTGACCCAAAAATGTACATTCTGACATTATTTACTACTACAAGTCATTTTAAATGTTTGGGTTAGCTATTTTGTCTTGAAAGTGTATGATTTCTGTTTCTCTAGCTCCTTATTGTGCTTCATTGAAGAAACTTTTTGTTGCATCTGCAGGGCCTGTCCAATCAAAGGAGCTCATTTTTTCCTCCGATATCTCCCTTCATGACTTGAACACTAAACTGCGGCAAGTTGTCAGCTGGCTGGAAAAAAACAACCATGTCAGACTCACCATCAGAGGCTTCAGAGCAGGAACTGACGGTGGCACACCACTGGTATGGAAACAGAATATGCATTTGTTTAGTAATTCAGTGCATTTTTCAATTGCACATCAGCCGTCTATGTTTGTGTTGTTTAAAGTGAATAGTGTTTCACTGTGCACAAAGAAAGCTTCGAGTTGAAGGAATGTCCCAGAATCAAAACAAGATTAATGACAAATATTTTGTCTCCGAGACTGAATATAGTAATAACTTGTCTGCCAGAGAAACTAACCAATGAGGAACAGTGTGTGCAATTTATAAGAGCCCACAGCAATGGCCAGTTTTGGCAGTTTATTCCACTACAGAAGAACAGAGAATGTTTAGATTCTGGAAAGTGACTTTCTGCCTTCTATGCTTTGCATTACCAGCCAATATATGCAGCTCTTAATTTCATAGCATTTATATACATCTTCCATACAAAAAAATTTATGGAATCGAATCGAACCCACGACCTTTTGCGCTGCTAACGCAATGCTCTACCACTGAGCCACACTATATCGAGTACTTACTGAATCATTGTAGAATTACTTTCTAATTGCATTTTTTTTTTTTTGTTGCTCTTAACATGTAATAGATGCTCTCGATAGAACTTAACTTATATTGTCCCTGAAACATTCCTTGAAAAGTAGGGTGCAATCAATCCTTAAATACTGGAAATATTAAAGGTCCCATATTGTCAAAACTGAAATTTCCTGGCTTTTTTCCATGATAACTGAGGTCTAGGGGCTATTTAACTACCATATAAGTTTCAAAACAGTCAGTCCACAGTAAAATGCACACAGCCTGCATAAAGTAACTGTGATTTTTCACGAACCGTTGTGACATTTCCGTAAGAAGTTGACGTCAGAACTGCAGTCACCACCCTGAGCACCGCCCACCGTCCCGCTCTCCTTTTGCCAAACCCCCAGACAACATTGCGTCCATGCTATTGCTGAGCAACAACATGGAAACATGTCGAAAAGGTTAACTTTAACCACGAAACCAGATTGGCCGGCCTGTAATGTTACACTCACTCAAAGGATGGATGATCTGACAGGATTGTTACTATGAGGTGGAAAATATCTAACATGTATAGTAAAGACAACCTCACCGTGTCTATCTAGTCATGATGATGTACAGGTGCATCTCAATAAATTAGAATGTCGTGGAAAAGTTCATTTATTTCAGTAATTCAACTCAAATTATGAAACTCGTGTATTAAATAAATTCAATGCACACAGACTGAATTAGTTTAAGTTTTTGGTTATTTTAATTGTGATGATTTTTGGCTCACATTTAACAAAAACACCAATTCACTATCTCAACAAATGAGAATTTGGTACAGCTAATCAACTCAAAAACCTGCAAAGGTTTCCTGAGCCTTCAAAAATTTCTCTCAGTTTGGTTCACTAGGCTACACAACCATGGGGAAGACTGCTGACTTGACAGTTGTCCAGAAGACAATCATTGACACACTTCAAAAGGAGGGTAAGCCACAAGCATTCATGGCCAAAGAAGCTGGCTGTTCACAGAGTGCTTTATCCAAGCATGTTAACAGAAAGTTGAGTGAAGGAAAAAGTGTGGAAGAAAAAATGCACAACCAACCGAGAGAACCTTATGAGGATTGTCAAGCAAAATCGATTCAAGAATTTGAGTGAGCTTCATAAGGAATGGACTGAGGCTGGGGTCAACGCATCAAGAGTTACCACACACAGACGTGTCAAGGAATTGGCTACAGTTGTCGTATTCCTCTTGTTAAGGCACTCCTGAACCACAGACAACGTCAGAGGCGTCTTAACTGGGATAAGGAGAAGAAGAACTGGACTGTTTCCCAGTTGTTTAAAGTCCTCTTTTCAGATGAGAGCACGTTTGTATTTCATTTGGAAACCAAGGTCCTAGAGCCTGGAGGAAGGGTGGAGAAGCTCATAGCCACAGTTGGCTTGAATTCCATGTTAAGTTTCCAAGTCTGTGATTGAGGGGGGGGGGGGGGGGGGGGGGTTTGGGTGGCAATGTTCATCTGCTGGTGTTGGTCCTTTGTGTTTTTTGAAAACCAACGTCACTGCATCCGTTTACCAAGAAATTTTTGGAGCACTTCATGCTTCCTTCTGCTGACCAGCTTTTTGAAGATGCTGATTCATTTTCCAGCAGGATTTGGCACACACTGCCAAAAGCACCAAAAGATTAGTATTAATGACGCAGTGTATTGGTGTTCTTGACTGCCACAAACTCACCAACTTAACCCCCCATAGATAATCTATTGTGGTATGTGTCAATAGAAAATGAGAACAGAGACCAAAAAGTGCATGATGAGCTGAAGGCCACTGATCAAGAAACTTGGGCTTCCAACCACCGTCAGCAGACCAACAAACTGAATCACCTAATCCGTGCCACACCGAATTGAGGCAGTAATTAAATCAAAAGGAAAAAAAACCCCCACTAACCCAGTAAGTTGATTAACAATGATACGAAGTAAATGACTGAGGTAAATTTTTTTCCAGAAGGCCAACAATTCACTAAAAATTTTTTTTTTATTGGTCTTTTGAAGTATTCTAATTTGTTGAGATTTGAACTATTTTTACAGCTACATTATTGTTCCAGCCACAATGAATCACAACAATGTATATACAATTACAAATGATTATATATAAATCGTCAGTTTGTTGTTTTACACACATGCACACAGACATTTTCATACACGACATAGTCGTGAGATGCAAGAAACATAGACATATGGCAAGAAATCTGTAGACGCGCCCATAATAACAAAAGACAATACTTTATTGAACTTTTTCTGATAAGAAGTGTGTGCTGCAAATGCGAGCATTTTTGACTATCGTTTCTGTCCAGTCCGCTCGTTTTATCGCATTTAACCACAGCTGTCGTCTTTTTTGTCTGGCAGTGGCAGCAGATATGTGATCAAATTTCTAATTTGCGGCTGTAATACGTCGATTCAGGCACCCAACATCATAAGATGATATTTTAAGCTCATGTAGCCGAATCTGCGCTGGTTTGAATGGGCCACCTCCAGTTTCCCCTTTGTTTTGCTGCCTCCAGCTAGCACTGTGACGGCGGTTGACCCTAATTACCTGTGGTTGGCCTGGCGTCACTCAGAAAACAACAGGCCAATCAGAAGAGAGGCTGATATATTAATTAGACAGGCCAAAATCGACCTGTTCTCAGCAGAGCTCCTGAGAGAGGAGCTGTAAAAATATATTGAGATGGTTTTTGGTACTTATACCGCAAATATATATTCTTAAGGACATCAAGACTTAAAATAACACTCCAGAAAGGTGTAAAATACACAGTTTACACTGTTTATTTACACACAAATTCATTATATAAATGTACAACCGACACAACAACTACATTTACTATTAAATTAACCATGCAGTGCTGCTTTGAAAATGGACACATGTACAATCTACTACCTAGTAGATTTGAGGATTTTCTTTTTTTTCCCCTTCTAAACAGGACAAAGTCTTAACCCAGATGGTGGAGAGGATATCAGTGCCTGTTGGCTTTGTATCAAAACCTTCTGTGGTTCGTGGGGGTCGTGCTGCCATGTGTGTCCTTCGGCTTGCTTCTGCTAAAGAACTGCAGAAAAAAGGAGCAGAGACTTCGAACAAGAATTTAAAACCCGACACAGAGACACCAGCATCTCTTCGTAACTCCTCTACAGAGGACTCAAAAGACTTGAAGCAACAATAAAATTCTATGCAAATTTCAATACAAAAGTGTATTTTTTCTGCAGTGGCATATTTACTTTGGAACAAGTTGTGCTTTAGAAAGTTACTTGGGTTCACCGGAATATGACTCATGATCACTGGACTCTACACTAACAGCGGTTCTAAAAGGTGAACCACTGGATTTGCAGGGTCATTGAGTTCAGAATAAATGGATTTTGTTTGGCTGACAATGCTCTCCGATTTAATGGGCTCAGATCCAGAACTATGGGAGGTTTCTGGGAAGTCTGGTTTTGCTATTTTACAACTTTCAGAGCTGAAACAATGCAACTGACCAATTAATTGAGGATTCAAAGTAGTTTCTGATTGGTTATTTTGTGGCACTGAAGATACACCTGAATTTGAAGTTTTTGTT
Organism: Sinocyclocheilus anophthalmus; assembly: GCA_018155175.1. Classification (NCBI taxonomy): domain Eukaryota; kingdom Metazoa; phylum Chordata; class Actinopteri; order Cypriniformes; family Cyprinidae; genus Sinocyclocheilus; species Sinocyclocheilus anophthalmus. The sequence continues at coordinate 80,518 of JADLZN010012194.1, forward strand.
TGACGTTTGTTTTTTGGTTTGTGGCCACTCAGACGGGATGCCAGGGAGCGTTTTGGGCGGGGTTTCAGCTGAAAGAGACAAGGTCAGTTATTTTCAAATTTAAAACATTTTAAACACCTATTGTTTGATATTTCATCAACCTCTGATTCAGCCGATCAGTTGTACTGCAAGTAGTTACCTGTTTTTTTTCAGGATCATGAACCACACCATGGCGCAGTAAACTTTGCTGCAGCAAAAAAAACAAAAAAAAATTATTTTGTATCCCAGATTTCCCCAAATCTTTCTAAGAGTAGTAAGACAACTCAAATTGGCCAGCTTGCTGATCTAACAATAATAAATTCAGAAATATTAAGAAATCAGAAAGCGATGTGCAACTGGAGCAGGTATCAGATTGGTACAGTAAGAAACATGCAGTCAAGCCAGGCACATTTTACCATGACTGAAAAAGGCTGCCCTGAAATAACTTGATACATATGAAGTCATTTCATAATAAAAATTGACAGTGAAAAATGTTTAGAATGTAGATGCCATTTCACTGTGTATGAAGTTTGAAAAAAATGTAATGCTCCCTTGAACACCAACAAAAAACAGTGCTTAATGGGAGCAACACTAGACTGTAATTCTGTTGTGACACCACATAAAGTCTTTTTTCTCGACAAAACATGTTTCCGAACTAGTTTTTCGCAACATTAGAATTATAGAATTTTTGCACCAAAATTTAAATGACAAAAGAACGCTTTTCATAAATTTGGAAGTTGTATCTGAATTTTATCAACAATTTTCATTTGCTAACAATTTATGCATTATGCATTTTAATTGATTGATTTATTTATTTTGCAAAAAAATCCTTGGATGGAAATGCAGTAAGTGAGGCAGAACTCAGATGATGGGAAAGCACTGCTACCTTCATTGCAAAGGACTTGCCACAGCCAGGGTGAGTGCAGATGAAGGAGCGCTGCTCTTCATGGAAAGACAGTATGTGGCTCTGCAGGTTGAACGCAGTGGTGTACGAGCGGGTACATCCATCTCTGGGGCAGTGGAACACCATGCGCTCTTCAGAGTGAACATGCTGATGCTGCTTCAGGAACCAGCTATCCCTGAATGTTTTCTTACACTGATCACACTGTACCCTGACTGAACACAAAACAATTACAAAAGTAATATTTTGTATCTTTCAGTAAAGTTAGGCTATTTACATTCAGAACAAAACACAGGATTACCAATATGAACTTTTTTGTGGTTTGTCATCTCCGTCCAGTTCTTTCCCACAAATGAGCAGCCCTCCACAGTGCAAGAATAGCCTGCAAAGTTATGACAGTATGTTAGGATTTTCACATGAAAAGTAGGGTGATAAGCATCGAATGGCTTACTGAGCCAGAAAAAAAAAAGAACATAACCTTGTGTTTCAGCATCAGTCTCACAAAGCTATTGTATGGGAGCACGAGACTATATTTTTCAAAACTGTGCAAAATTTTTAATTTATTAGCTGCTATAGGTAAACGAAAAGAAAAATAAAGTGCTTTAAATGGTACAACTATTTGTGCCACAACCTAGCACATGAGCAGAAGATTAAAAAATATATAATTTTCATTCTATAGAAAAACAGTAGCCAGAGTTTTCTTTTTAAAATTGATCTCGAGTTTTAAAGGGGAAAAAAAGGCATACAGGTTTGGAATGAACAACTGATCCATTCCTTTATGAACAACAGAACAAGCAGAGGACATACCTTTGTGTACCTTCTCATGACGCTTCAGTTTACCATGTTGTGAAAACCGTCTCCCACAGCCTTCATGTGAACACCTGATGATCAGAGCCATTGCAGTATTAACAGAACATCAAATGACACCACAGTTCTAAGTGTTATATTATGCTAGTTTACTGAAAGAGTTAATGACAAAATAAAGAGACAGGTTGAAAGAGTGTAAAAGTCTTACAAGAACGGTAGCAGCTGGGTGTGTGCACACTCATGGCTTTTCAGTTGGTTATTTTTCTTGAATGCTTTGCCACATCCTTCAAACGTGCACTAGAAAACACATTATTAGAAATAGGAAGACAACACCAACAAAAATCATATATTATGTACCTACAGCCCTTAAAGGGGTCCTACGATGCTCTTTTATGAAGTCTTGATTTTGTTTTGGTGGGGGGATTAGTAGAACAGGCTCTCATACTTGGTTGTTCGAAAAACACATTATTTTTCACATATTTTTCACATATTTTACATTATTACAACACCTCTCTCCCCAGTCTGGCATGAACGGCTTGAATAGTTCCAGTATCAAATGAAGGGCCGCCTTCTGAAATACGAAATGTGCTGTGATTGGTTAGCTGGGCCAGTGTGTGTTGAGATTGCCAGCACTCAGCGCCTGGTCGGGAAATGTCATGCCCCTTCCCATAGAGCTTCTGTGTAAATATTGCGTCAATATCAAATCAATTTGAGTGCGATTTAAAGGTCCCATACTGTCAAAACTGAAATTTCCTGGCTTTTTTCCATGATTACTGATCATGGGCTATTTAACTACCATATAAGTTTCAAAACAGTCAGTCCACAGTAAAATGCACACAGCCTGCTTAAAGTTCAAGCTATTTTTCACGAACCGTTGTGACTTCCGTAAAAAGTTGACGTCAGAACTAGTCACCACCCTGAGCACCACAGCCCCACCCTCCTTTTGCCAAACCCCCAGACAACATCGCGTCCATGCTATTGCTGAGCAACAACAACACGGAAAAATGTCGAAAAGGTTAACTTTAACCACAAAACAAGATCGGCCGACCTGTAACGTTACACAATATACTCAAAGGATGGACGATCTGACAGGAATGTTGCTATGAGGTGGATCACATCTAACGTGTATATTAAAGACAAACTCACCGTGTCTATCTAGTCATGAGGATGTATATACATTTCAATTTCAGCAAGAAACTATTTTTACAGCTACATTATTATTCCAGCCACAATTAATCACAACAATGTATATACAATTACAAATGATTATATATAAATTGTCAGTTTTGTTGTTTTACACACATGCACACAGAAATTATTTCATACACGACATAGGAGAATTCAAGAAACAGACATAGGCAAAAAATATGTGCCCATAACAAAAGACAATACTTTATTGAAGCTTTTCTGATAAGTGTGCGCTGCAAACGCAAGCATTTTTGACTATCGTTTCTGTCCAGTCCGCTCGTTTTATCGCGTTTAACCACAGCTGTCGTCGGTTTTTTTTGTCTGGCAGTGGTAGCAGATATGCGATCTAATTTCTAATTTGAGGCTGTATTACGGCTGTATTCTGGCACCCAACATCACAACAAGTTGATATTTTAAGCTCCTTATGTAGCCAAATCTGCGCTGGTTTGAATGGACCGCCTCCACTTTCCCCTGTGATTTGCTGCCTCCAGCTAGCGCTGTGACAACGCTGACCCTAGTTACCTGTGGTTGGCATTGGCCGTGCGTCACTCAGAAAACAACAAGCCAATCAGAAGAGAGGCTCATGAATATTAATTAGACAGGCCAAATTCGACCTGTTCTTTGCAGAGCTCCTGAGAAAGGAGCTGTAAAAATAATAGATATATATACATATATATATATATATGTACAGTGGGTACGGAAATTATTCAGACCCCTTTAAATTTTTCACTTTTTGTTATATTGCTGCCATTTGCTAAATCATTTAAGTTAATTTTTTTTTCCTCATTAATGTACACACAGCACACAATATTGACAGAAAACACAGAATTGTTGACATTTTTTTGCAGATTTATTAAAAAAAATAAAAACTGAAATATCACATAGTCCTAACTATTCAGACCCTTTGCTCAGTATTTAGTAGAAGCAGAAATCTTTTGATCTAATACATCCATGAGTCTTTTTGGGAAAGATGCATCAAGTTTTTCACACCTGGATGGGGATCCTCTGCCATTCCTCCTGACAGATCCTCTCCAGTTCTGTCAGGTTGGATGGGAAACGTTGGTGGACAGCCATTTTTAGGTCTCTCCAGAGATGCTCAATTGGTTTTAAGTCAGGGCTCTGGCAGGGCCATTCAAGAACAGTCACAGAGTTGTTGTGAAGCCACTCCTTCGGTATTTTAGCTGTGTGCTTAGGGCCATTGTCCTGCTGGAAGGTGAACCTGGCCCGCTGAGGTCCTTGAGACTCTGGAGAGGTTTCGTCCAGGATATCATGCTGTATAGTAAAAACCCCAGTAAAATAGAAATAACAGTAAAAGACCCGACAAACCACATAAAATAAACTACCACAAAAACAATTATCAACCAAAAACAATAAACATGTTCAATGAAAAAAAAACAAACCCAAAAAGGTATAAAAAAAACACCCCCCAAAAAAATAAAAAAATAAAAATAAAAAAAAAAAAAAAACCGCCTGGCCGCATTCATCTTTCCGTCGATTGCAACCAGTCGTCCTGTCCCCTGCAGCTGAAAAACACCCCCACAGCATGATGCTGCCCCCACCATGCTTCACTGTTGGGACTGTATTGTACAGGTGATGAGCAGTGCCTGGTTTTTTCCACACATACAGCTTAGAATTAAGGCCAGAAAGTTCTCATCAGACCAGAGAATCTTTTTTTCTCACCATCTTGGAGTCCTTCAGGTTTTTTAGCAAACTCCATGCTGGCTTTCATGTGTCTTGCACTGAGGATAGGCTTCCGTCAGGCCACTCTGCCATAAAGCCCCGACTGGTGGAGTGCTGCAGTGATGGTTGACTTTCTACAACTTTCTCCCATCTCTCGACTGCATCTCTGGAGCTCATCCACAGTGATCTTTGGGTTCTTCTTTACCTCTCTCACCAAGCCTCTTCTCCCCCGATAGCTCAGTTTAGCCAGACGGCCAGCTCTAGGAAGGGTACTGGTCGTCCCAAACGTCTTCCATTTAAGGATTATGGAGGTCACTGTGCTCTTAGGAACCTTAAGTTGCAGCAGAAATTTTTTTGTAACCTTGCCAGATCTGTGCCTTGCCACAATTCTGCCTCTGAGCTCTTCAGGCAGTTCCTTTTGACCTCATTATTCTCATTTGCTCTGACATGCACTGTGAGCTGTAAGGTGTTATATAGACATGTGTGTGGCTTTCCTATTCAAGTCCAATCATTATAATCAAACACAGCTGGACTCAAATGAAGGTTTAGAACCATCTCAAGGATGATCAGAAGAATGGACAGCACCTGAGTTAAATATAATAGTGTCACAGCAAAGGGTCTGAATACTTAGACCATGTTATATTTCTGTTTTTTTTTTTTAATAAATCTGCAAAAATGTCAGCAATTCTGTGTTTTTCTGTCAATGTGGGGTGCTGTGTGTACATTGATGAGGGAAAAAAATTAACTTAAATGGTTTTAGTAAATGGCTGCAATATAACAAAGAGTGAAACATTTAAGGGGGTCTGAATACTTTCCGTACCCACTGTTTGTGTATATATAGTATTATATAGTATATAGATTATATATATTGAGATGGTTTTTGGTACTTATACCGCAAATATATATTCTTAAGGACATCAAAACCTAAAATAAAACTCCAGAAAGGTGTACAATATGGGACCTTTAAACCCGGATGATTGCAATCACTCTAAGTTCGTCTGTCTTGGGAAAGCTAGCGTGTCTCTGACATAGTGATAACACTCGTTGCCTTCTCTAGTGCAGCTCAACCAGGTCTTGTCCCATTCTTCGGTATTTGTGATATCACAAATCCCCGGAAAATATGCGTTGTAGTCCAAACGAGTCATTCGTTGTAGTTTTGGAAATAATATTTATTTTAAATAAAATATCTCCTTTTGAATTTGACTTTGAGCTTTGTAACTTTGCAGATCTTTTTTTATGCTCAAACAGCAACATTACAGACTAACTAATGTTGAAAAAGCATAATAGGACCCCTTTATATTACATTACATCATGGTACTGAATGATATTTACATCCTCAATAATAAGGATGGGCCGCAGAACTGTCACTTGCTTGCTTCCGCTATTAGATTTTAGTGATCGTGTGTTTTTAGGCCTTGTGAATATATTGTTTCAGTCAGTATGGTTTTGCGTTGCATGCCACTCTTTTCCAGCAAAAGTGTTTATAGCTGAAAATAACCCTCACTTAAATTTGCGGTGTATAATCCAAATTTTATAAAAGTCCTCAAAAATACCATGTTACTTTTTTGTGCGTTTATATTTACTTACAATGTACTGTTTTGTCTCTTGTCTATGAATACGTGAAATGTGTTTCTTCAAGTTGGAGTTTGTGGTGAATCCTTCATTGCATCCGTCCTCCGTGCATCTGTTAACATAGCAGGAGCAAATGAGTTTACTATGCTATTAAACTAAAACGTATACAAAACAACAAACAAACAAAAACTCACTTGTAAGGTCTGTCGCCGGTATGTGTCAGCGTATGACGAGCAAGATGATATTTCGTGCAGAACGATTTGCTGCACAAGTTATTCTCGCACTTAAATGGCCTCTGCAATCAAACAATAAATAAGCTTCTACTTCGTTTGAACTATGACAAATGTCATTTCGTTTACATGACTATATTCGAATTTAAAATGGCTTTCAGAATGTGCCATACATGCACAAATACAACTGAAACGTTTCATTTAAACGAAACATATTCATACAATCTTTGCTGACATGTTGGCCCCGCGCTTAACGTACCTCCCCTGTATGTTTGCAGAGATGCGCTTCTAGCTTCCATGCTTTGTTGTACGACGCCTGACAGTCAGGAAACGAACAAATAAATATTGCGCTGGGTTTAACGTTAGTTTCATGCATTGTCATACGTTCAGCTACAAGGCATGGAGCTACCTCGTGTGCACCTTCATTTTGCTAGCCTACGAAACATCTGACGTCACTCACAACGTACGTCAACACTAGGATGACCTCCTGTATGGAACGCCGGTGAGGTCAAAAGCTTAAAAATGCATGAAAAACGAATGATTTTCATGATAGTTGTCTAGTTTTATGGTGTTATATAATTAACATTAAATTTATATAAATACATGTTAAAAATATTTTATGTATATTTCATAGTTTTAATTTTAATAATGCATAACGGCTAATCATAATACTTTGTCCATCATGTATTCTGATGACCAAAGTTTCCTATTGGCATTCTTTTCCAGCGGTAGATCAAGTACAATAGAGAGTTAAAGTACAAAAATAAAAAAATAAATAATATATTTTTTAACATAAATAAATAAATAAAGAATGCTGCATCGGGTGTTCTTATGATTTTGAGAGGTGTTGCACACAAAAAAATATAGCATATGAATGTGTGCTTGCAGAGATGGAGTTTAATTGGACTAAATGCAGGGGAAGTACTGCATACATAAGCAGAGAGAAGTCTGACATTTTCACTGAAGATGGTATTTTTGTTAAACATTACAAGGTATATAGGTAGGTAAATAAATAAATATGTAGGTAGGTAATATAATGTATATATTACTTGACTACTATATATGACTACTTTTTGATAACTTTTGAGGTAACTTGTTTATCACATTGATTTAACTAGGATAATCTTGCACTGTATTGATATAAAAATACAAAGAGAAAGAAAATATATTACATTTGTTGTTATTAACGACATAAAGTGCATTAAACATTACATTACATTAAGGTTTCCAAAAATGGGGTTAATGAAGGAACTGCTAACAATTAATTAAATCATAAAAACTTAAAATTAAATAAATATTTTATTTGTCAAATTAATTATAGGTATAGGACACTGGAAAATGGGCAATTAAATGTTTTAGTAATGAAAATTATCTACATTAAAAAATTGTGAGCTCAAACTTGATTGTTACCCATATTTTGAAGTTACTGTACCCTGCCTTTGCATCGTCTAGAAAAAGTGAGAAGTCACACCAAGGCAAAAGGCAGTAACTTCCACATTATCAATATTTGGCTGCTGATCACCATTTACAAAATCATTAGTAACACCTGTATAAAATCTAGTGATCATGGACTGTCTTATAGGCTATTACATATAATAATGTGACTGTATTAATTGTTTTTTGACCATAACAAGCAGACAAAAAGTTAAACATGTGAGTGATACCGTTTTGTAACCAATTTATTTGCAATGCTCAGTAACATAGAAGGATGCTAGACATAGTATAATTGTTTTGTATTGACTTGAATGAAAATAGCCTAACCTAACTGAACAACTTGTGGATTGATATGAACGCCAGCAAGTAGGAATTATGCTAAGAATGCTTGTGGACTAAACATCTCCGATGATGTTCATCGCCATGTATTGATTTTATCAGGTTACAATAAAAGGTAGGATATGTATTTAATTGCGAACTGTTAGTACTGATTTGATTGGTCATGCTACATGCTACGCTACACCTCCTCCACTGTGAAGGTGGTCCCCTCAATTCACCGCGGGTAAAATCCCATGTCATATTTACAACAACAATATTTCATAACTGCTTCACCACAGCAAGTGGGAGCTGTTAAGAACAAAAAGAAGAAACAGAAGAAAAGCACATAAACATTTGAAATGGGGTATATATGGCGCAATAATAACGCTCAATATAGATTCTCAACGCTCTGACGGGGATGAGCAGAGATAGCTCTCTGTCCTCTTCAATTGGAGGAAGTGCGTAGAGCGTAATGACCTGTGCTCTGAACTGAGTGGAGAGCACTTTAGGTACATAACCGTGTCTTGGTTTCAGGACGACCTTAGAGTCAATAGGCCCGAATTCCAGGCAGGCAGGGCTAAAGGAGAGCACCTGCAGGTCCCCTATTCACTTTACCGATGATAGTGCCAGGAGCAGAGCAGTCTTCAGCGACAGTGACCTAATGTTGGTAGACTGTAGCGGCTCAAAAAGAGGGCCCTTCAGGGCCCTCAGCACAGTGGGTGGGTCCCATAAAGGGAAGGTAGGGGGACGAGGCGGGTTCAACCTCCTAGCACCCCTCAGGAAGCGGATGACCGCGCTATTTCTGCCCACCGATTGACCCTCAAGGGGCATGAGAGGCCGCTATAGCCGCCACATAGACTTTGAGCGTGGATGGGGAACAATCCTTATCCAGCAGCTCTTGTAGAAATGACAACACCTCTGCCAAATCGTAAGTAAGAGGGTCTTTGCCACGGTTTAGACACCAAGCGGAGAAAAAAGACCACTTTAAGGCGTAGAGACGTCTCGTAGATGGAGCTCTAGCCTCCGAAATTGTGTTTAAGACTCGCTCTGGGAGGCTCGAAGGCTCCCGTCGAGCAGCCAGAGGTGCAGAGCCCATAGGTCGGGCCGAGGATGCCATAATGTCCCGTTCACTTGAGAGAGGAGATCCTGTTTCCTCCAGTCAGTGGAAAAGGCCAAGGGGCCGCTATCAGTAGCTGAGTTAGCTCTGATAGCCACAGCTGGTTCTTCCAGAGAGGGGCCACCAGGAGCACCTTGTGTCTCTGTTCCTTGATTCGTGATTACCTGTGGGATCAGGGCGATTGGGAAAAGCATAAAGAAGGAGGTTGGGACAATCGTGGGCCAACGCGTCCCTGGTCTTTGAGAAATAGATTGGGCAGTGAGAGTTGTCTTCTGAGGCGAAGAGGTCCACCTCGGCCTCGCCGAAGATCTCCCAGATCCTCTGAACCGTCTGCTGATGGAGCGCCCACTCCCCTGAGGGGAGCTTGCTCCTTGATAATATATCCGCTCCTTGGTTCAATTTGTCCAGTATATGCGCTGCTCTCAGAAAATGGCAAAAAAAAATCACAGACTAACCCCTGTAAATGTTGAAAATAGCTTACGTCCTCATGAGAAACAGGGTCACCATCCGATTCGGACTGATAACTGAAAACAGAACTGTGGTGAGGGGGGCGTGGTTCAGCGAAGTCTGCAGCAGGAGAGAGGGGCGGGAGACGAGCGGTGAGTAAGTAGGTCAAGTGCAACATGATGAACACCTGTGTCTGATTGCAGAAATTGGCCTGGAGAGACGGTTAAAGTTAAAAGGGCGACTGGAGAACGTGGAGATCGCTCTGCCAGGGAGAGAAACCTGAGGAACTGAATTTGTGCCATTGGCATTGTGTGAACGCGCTGGAAGTGCTACTTTTGTTTTGTTAGAGTTTTTGAGTTATTGAATAAACTTCCACGAGTCTCCAAACGCAAGCCTTGTTCACTTCCTTCCTTCCTTACTACGAACCTAGAACATAACTATGACACAGCAAAAGAATGGGATTAATCATAACAGAAAATAACCAAAGACAATCTAAAGTAGATAACTAAAGTAAAAACTTAAAAAATGTAAGAACTTAGTTAAGAAAAAAGTAAAGAACTAAAAGTAAGAAAGCAAGGATGAAGGCACATAGCAATCTAAAAAATTAAAGTTGTCTAAATAACACAATATAAATATATATCGTCAGTGGAAGGCTCAGGACCATAAAATATTCGTCCAATCATTTCATTCAGTCCAACTGCTATAATAGCATGTGCTGCCTGCCGGTCAACCTATGTATTTGGCGCAGCCAATAGCGTGAGTTTGGGGTGTGGCTATAGCAGGCTGAATCAGCGTGTGTTTAGCCGGTGTAGAAAAAATTCAGATTCTGTTATGGAAGTGCAAGCCAAAATTCGAAGACTTGCCAAAATACACGGAGACAGTCAACGGGAATGGGGTAAAACAAGAGTAAACAATGGCAGTCTTTTACAAGATGGACGAATTTGAGGGAATGTTTGGCTTTCAATCGATACAACAAACTTTTGGATTTTGTTCTTGACAGGTGTCATGATACACGGACCAGACCACTCGATGAACTCAGTCTTAACTTTTTATTAACATGCACACTCAGAGAACATTCAGCTTCTGTCAGGCGCGGAGGATGCACACACTGACCCCCCCACCCCCCCCCCCCGTTGCCTAGCAACCCTGGACCCCAACACAGAACAGCCTATCACAATAAACTATTCCTATTTCACCACATCTCCCCTCTTTAAAGTTCAACTGTCCCTCATTATTTTTTTCTCTCTCTAAGCAATATGGAATAAAGCAAATTACTTTCTCAACCAAGTAACAGGCATCAATATCAACATCAGATATCAGCAATAACATTCACTGCACACAGTCTCTTCAATATAACTCATCTCTTAAACAGAACATGTTAGCATTTAACAATTCACTTTTTTTCCTTTTTTTTCTTACAGTACATTGTAGAAGTTAACATGCAAGAAAACGCTTTGCATCAGTATGGTTGTTAACAACTACCCCAAAACATAGTCCTTAAACTTTATGGGCTGTTTTACTTCCCTACTGTTAGAAAACACTCTCTGTCTTGTTAAGGTTCCATGATATGCCTCACCCCTCCTTTCTCTCACTCTTCCCCCCTTTACAGCTCCGCTTGTTCCTCTCCCTCTCACTCTCCCTCCTCTCAGTATTCTTCGACAGGAAGTCTATTCCTTATATGGATATGTTTTTCTGTATATGTGGCGATTTTATACAAAACACATGTTCTTGGGCAAAACATCCTGTATGTGTATGTCACCCTATCCTCATTGGTTAAGAGGGTAAAACTCCCCTCGACATGCCTATATAAGATCTGTATTTCTATGAATAAATTGAAGTATTTGAGAATACATATGAATGTGTGTTTTCTTACTTCCCGGCCGTATTTACACTTTAAGGAGACTGAGAAGATTTCACGGTGGCAAAAAGAGATATCGAGGGACCAAATTGTTATTTATTAACACCTACCAGTAAGGGTTCTTTTGCGGGTGGGTGTATAAGTGTGAGGTGTAATGGAAGCTGGGGTACTGGACCCATTCATAAAGTCTGTGGTTAAATCAGTCTCAAGAGAGGGTCCATCAGTTCCTTCACTGTTCTCATTTACAGTCTGTCCATTTGGTGTCTCAGATGTTTCCGGAGTTACAGGTGTTTCAGGGCCACTCTGAATGTGTCTCCGATTCCGGCGAGAGATTGTGCCTTCCTTTGTTTGCACAATGTATGATCTGGGTTCAGGAGCTTTTCCAACAACCGTTGCTGATGTTTTCCATGATTTTTCTCCATCCAACTTAACTTTCACACTTTGACCAGGATGTAGGTCAGATAGAGAACGTGCTGAGTATCGTCGGTTGTAGAAGTACTTATAAGCCTGTTTGGTTTGTTTGTCTTTCAGTCTGATTTGTTCATAGACAATTGGACTGGGTAGCAGGTTCTTTGGTAGTGTTGGAACTGTTGTTCTGATCTGACGTCCGATCATCAGTTGAGCTGGGCTCAATCCTGTGGCATTGATAGGTGTTGCACGATAGCTCGTAAGAGCCAGCTGTGAATCTGGCTGTCTGAGCACCCTTTTTGCAATAGCAACACTTCTTTCAGCGGCACAGTTAGCCTGTGGGTAGTGAGGGCTGGAAGTAGTGTGAGTGAAATTGTATGTCGTTTTGAACTCTGCAAACTCAGTAGACGTGAACTGAGTAGCATTGTCTGTCACAAGCTCGTATGGGATCCCCCACCGAACAAACATTGTTTTCAAACGTGTTATCACCTGCTGCTTGAAACCGTATGCAGATGTGCAATCTCAATATCACGAGAATAATAGTCCACGACTATCAGGTATTTCTTGCCCTCTAGTTCACAGATGTCAGCCGCAATCTTTTGCCATGGCCCATCGGGAAGAGATGTAACCATCAGAAGCTCTCTCTTTTGTGTTGACTTGTAGACTTGACAGAACTCACATGTCTCTATTGTTTTTGTGATGTCCCTGCCTATTCCAGGCCACCACACTGACATATTAGCCCTCTCCCTGCACTTCGTGAGGCCCTGATGACCTGTGTGAAGCTGACGTAACACCTCCAGTCTCTGTGAACCAGGAATCACAACTCTGTCCTCATACAGCAAAAGTCCATCTATTTCAGAAAGGTGAGCTCTAGCTGCATGAAACCTGTGCAGTGTGTTTGTCAATTGAGACGTCTGACTGGGCCATCCTTGGCGGATGAACTTGCAAACTGACTGGAGATCTGAATCTTGTTGTGTGGCTTCCCTTATGGCATTTAACCTGTCTCCACTCACAGGCTTAGTGGACAATACTGCCTGTACAAACACTGTCACATCACACTCGGTGTCAGACTCACCCAGATGAGTCAGCGGATTTCTGGAAAGAGTGTCTGCCACCACAAGCTGTTTACCTGGTACATGGACAGCTTTGACATTAAATCTCATTAAGCGCATCAGTAGCCATTGGCATCTTAAGGGAGCTTTGCCAACATCATATGTGTTTATTAAGGGCACAAGCGGCTTGTGGTCAGTCTGGAGTTCAAATTTGTCCATACCTTGCAAGTACCGTGAGAACCGCACACATGCCCACACACCAGCTAGGCATTCCTTCTCGATTTGCGAGTAACGGCGTTCGGCCTCAGTTTAGGTCCTTGAACAGAAAGCAATAGGACGTAGTCCATTTCCCTGCTGCTGAAACAAGGCAGCCCCTAGGCCATAACTGCTTGCGTCCGCACTGACTACTGTGGTCCTGTTTACATCATAGAACGCTAGCGCTGGTGCTGTGGTCAACATGCTCTTGACCCTGTTAAATGCCTGTATCTGTGCCACACCCCAGGACCATTCAATGTCACTCTTAAGAAGTTCAGTCATTGGATGAAGAACTGACGAGAGACCGGGGAGGAATTTGCCCAGGTAATTTATCATCCCTAAGATTTGTCGCAGTTCGGTCAGATTCGTAGGACAGGGGAGCTCAGTTATAGCTCTCACTTTGTTAGTGTCTGGCCGGATTCCATCCTTTCCAATAATATGTCCGAAGAATTGAATCTCAGATTTTCCAAAGTGACACTTCTCTTTATTCAACTTAAGACCAGATTCTCTGATGGACTTTAAGACTACCTTGAGGTTGCGATCATGCTCCTCCTTGTCTCTACCGAACACCAGTATATCGTCCATCACTGCTACCGTGCTGGCATGGTCTTTGAGAAGAGTGCTCAATTCTCTCTGAAATATCTCCGGAGCTGAGGTAATTCCGAAAGGGAGTCTCCGGAAACAGAAGCGACCAACTGGTGTGATAAAGGTGGTGAGGTTCCTGCAGCTTGCATCCAATGGTATATGCCAAAATCCACTAGACGCTTCTAATGTGGAGAATATGCATGCACCAGACAATTGTGGTAAGATATCCTCAAGTGTAGGCAGAATGTATCTCTCACGCTTTACTGCTTCGTTCAATTTCTTAAGGTCAACGCAAATTCTCACCTTGCCAAGTTCTTCTTTATCACAGGCACCATTGGTGCACACCAGTCTGTTGCTTCAGTGACCTCTTCTATGATTCCTGACTTTAGCATACGCTGTAGCTCCTCTTCCACTTTTGGCAGTAATGGAAAGGGGACTCGACGAGACGTAGAGAGGCTGTATGGTTTGGCTTCCTGTCTGAGCTCAATTTTGATTGGCTCACAATCCAGCTCACAAGTTTCTCTTGTTTCATCATCTTTTCTATCACTGGTCACTTCTTTTACAGTCTTTGTTTTACAAGCAACCTCGAAATGGCCTGTTTTGTTACACTTGTGGCATCGTTTCCCTCAAGCAGGACAGGCCCCATATTCATGCACACGTGCACATCTTGTACAGGTCACTTTGTTACTTTCATCTCTTTGTTTAGTGTCAAGATTTCTGTATTTACCTCCTGTGTGTTTCTTGAATTGTTTAGTGTGTTTAGACTTATAGCCTAATTCACTTACATCACATGCACCTCAAATATCAGCGCTTTGTGTTTTAATCAGTTCTGACTGGTGAGCAATCTGTATCGTTTTCTCCAGCGTCAAGTCGGGCTCTAACTGCAGCTTTTCAGACACGTTGCTATCTGCTATTCCAATCACGATACGATCGCGAATCTGCTCATCTTTAGTAGCACCGAATTCACAAAACTCTGCCAGTTCATATAAACTCCTAACGAATGCTTCGACACTTTCATTGCTTCGTTGACTCCTTTTGTGAAAACAAGCGCGGTCGTGAATCAGGTGGCGTTTGGGCACGAAATGTTCATCAAACCTTTTAACTACTGCGTTGTAGTAATCATTTTCTTCCTCCACGGAAAACGTAAATGAGCTGAATATAGGTTCAGCCTGTCTGCCCATCGCATACAATAGTGAATTCACCTGTACATCACCGTCTTCTTTGTCGAGTTTAGTTGCTATCCTGAAATGTGCAAAACGCTGCCTCCATGCCGGCCAACTTGATGGCTGTGCAAAATCAAAAGCTTCACAGATCACAGGAGTGCGCGGATAACTTTTACTTCTGACACCATGTCATGATACACGGAGCAGACCACTAGATGAACTCAGTCTTAACTTTTTATTAACATGCACACTCAGAGAACATTCTAGCTCTGTCATCATCTGCAGGCTGCACACACTGGCCCCGCCCCCGTTGCCTAGCAACCCTGGACCCCGACACAGAACAGCACAATAAATTATTCACATTTCACCACAACAGGTAAGCTAAACTTTAAGTTAAAACCTGCCTAAAGAACATCTTTTTGAAAGTACCCTACTTTTACCTTGTGAGACATGTATAAGAGCTTTGTTTGAATCCTGATGCAAAGGTTGCTTGAAAATATTTGTTTTGTTCTGCTCGATGACACTAGATGACTGGTGTTTGCAGACTTTATCACAGATGAAGTAGATTACCAATGTTTATGAAATACACAGCAGTTTCAGATTTTTTCATTCATTAAGTACTGCAACCGCCTAAGAATATATTCAATAGCATAAATTCTATATTCAAAAGCATGCCAAAAAGGTAGCCAATATTGTTACATTTAATTTGGCTAACTTCAGGCATGTAAGACCATACCTAATATATTATAATATAATATAATCTATAGGCAGCAAGACTTTTCATCCACTCTATGGATTGTTATTATAATTGTTATTAGTTTAAGTATTTGCTATTGACTGTTCAAATGCGGAGTTTTGCGCATCGTGTGTGTGTGAGAGAGCGAGAGAGGGTAACATCACAGTTGAGTTAGCTGTCTTAACCGTGGCTTGTGTACTGCAAACACGTACCAGCTTAATCACTGTGTCTGTCACGCGACTCTATTCCCCTTTCGGGCTCTGTCTTTACATTTATAAAGTAAAATTTCCGACGAGTGCTTGCGGTGTTCGGCCAATCACAATGCACTGGGTCAGCTGGCCAATCAGAGCAGACTGCACTTGTCGGAAGGAGGGACTTTGTAGAAAACGAAGCGTTTGAGAGAGGCGGGGCATAGAGGACCTACAATAATGTACAGTATTTGAAAAATAATGTTTTTTTTTGAACATTAAAGCATGTCAACATATTCTGTTACACCAAATACACAAAATAATGATCTTTAAAAAAAGCATAATATGACCGGGTGCCCCTTTTAAACATTTGGTTGATGCTTTCTTGATTTTTAAGATTTTAAATGGTTTTGCACCTCCCCCATTATGCCAGTTTATAAGAAGGATAATAATGACAGAGTAACAAGAGCAAGTACTAGAGGAGACTGTGCTACAGTTTAGGTGTACAACATTTGGACATCTGTCTTTTCAGTTAGAGCCACTAATTATTGGAATACTCTACCAGCTGAATTAAGAAGTAGTACAAATTATTCAGCATTTAAATATACATTAAAGGAATAGTTAAAAGAGTAAATCAAACTTGTAATCATGTGTAAAAAAATGTATGATACTGCCATTATTATCTTTAGTAGTGTTATTGTATGTAATTGTAAGGTTGCATTTTTAAAATGTGGCAAGGGACAACAGATGAAAATTAGCCAATGAGGCTAACTCTGGCTCATTTACAGTATTTTACTGTTTATTAATGAGCACTGTCCCTATTAAATAAATAAAATGTGAAAAAAGTGAAGAATAAAGTTTAATATAAGCCATACTATTACTACAATAAAAGTCGCGGGTCGAGTTTTCAGTATTATCTGATATAACACAAAAACAATATAAGGTTATATTAAATGAAAAAGTTGTCCGGATAAACCGACAATACACATGATGTGTATTTGTGATCGCTCACATTTGACAACCATACAATTTTTAAACACACACACACCTAAAATAGAAAGAGGAATAATGTGTACTAAGAAACACATGTAAACCAAATAAAGTTCTATTATACATAAAATCAATGTAGTAAATATAGCAAAAATAAAATGCCTTTTATGTGACAGTGTCACAACTTTTTATCCAACATACAACATAAAACAGTGTGGGCTGCTCTATGTGGCCTGCATACTTTTCTCATTTGGTGACATGATTTTCAGGTCAAAGCCACTTAATGACTGGAGTAACAAAAAAAAAGTAATGGAGCATCTATCTACACAACCACATCAGAGTGCTCGGTTACATGCATCAGATTATCAAAGTGTGTGTACAGAAAAGAGACAGTCAATTTTTTCAAGATTAGATAATTACTACCAAGACACAGTAGAGTGCAACAAGTATGTTATGAAAGCAATAACTGCTATTTGCAGACAGCAAAAGGCACCTCTTAGAGGTCATACAGTCGAACACAGCAATTTGCATGTGTTTCTTAAAGGAGACATCGGATGCCCATTTTCCACAAGTTGGTATGATTCTTTAGGGTCTTCATGAAATGTGTGCAAAATACTTTGGTTACAATTCCTCAATGGTCGTGTAAAACAACACACTTTTTACCCTGTCAAAAACAGCTCTCTGTTCACAGCGAGCCATTTTGGTGCATGTATCTTTAAATGATAATAAGCTACTGCTCACCCCACCCCTCTCTTCTATTTTTTTGTGTATTTGGTGGGGCATAATCTTAAAAAACAAAAATAATCCACTGCGTCCTCAGTGGCTCTCATGTCGACTCCTATATATTCACTTTTACAATCTATCTGCAAAACACCTGCATTGCTTACGAGATGTTGTTGCTACAGCTGCTCGAGCATGGAGAAAATGGTGGACAGCGTACAACTGGTTGAGGGTGGAAATATGCTAATACAGGACAGTACATCAGCGTTCGTGGGTGGGGCCTGAGCAGTATGAGTTCATACTGCTTAGAAATCAAAACGATAATTGATTCTTTTTTGGGGATTAAAAAAAAGAAGTGAATGGATTTTTATCATTGTAGTGTGGTTGTGTCCACACACTGCTAAAACACATTTATATGCAAACACCATTTAAAAGTGAATTTTGCATTTGATGTCCTCTTTAACTTATATGCAGATGGTGATGCAACCTTAAAACAGAATTTGCAGCTTGCACCTTCAAATGCGAATGACCGTGGAAATTAAATAAAGTAAAGAAATAATAATTTAATGTGGGGGAAACAGATTTAGAACACAGTTCTTTAGAAATTCAAACATAGGCTCCAGGATATCCCCTCTTGTTGAGGCATTGAGCGGGAAGTATAGGTGGCATTTGCGAGAACCTTCTTGTGTAGTGCTGTCTCAGGCAGTGCTCCCCTCAACTTAGAGGGTTGTATTTGAGCTTTCCTCTACCGTTTGGCTCAGTACTTCCGGGTATCTGTGTACAGATGCTTGGAAAACTCTTAAATCCAAATACTATGGTAAGTGCACACGCTAAGCTTTGTGCAATTTCTGAAATCCAAATAGTGGTAGTAGTGTGCAAGTCAACACTTTGCACACTTCTAAAAACCACAATTAGTGTATAGTGTGCCACGCTGAGACTTGCGCACTTTCTAAAATCCACATAAGTGGTAAGTGAAATCTGTTTCTGAAATCCTGTATGGTAAGGGTTAGCGTTATAACTTTGTTCCCTGCTCTGAGTTGTACCTTGGGCTCACTCAACAAGTGTCTCTATTTTTGACACACTTCGAAGTATCGCTCCCCTCACCATGTGCATGCTGCTTCCTATCGAGAGCCCGGGTTCGCTCCGTGGGCTGCTCTCGTGGTAATATTAGCAGTGCTCCCCTTTTACCAAAGGGTTGCCTATGAGCGCACTATTCTTTCTGAATTCAGAGTTCTCCTCTCACGTGAGAGTTGAGTTCTCTGTTTTTCCCAGAGCACCTGGAACCAGCAGCATCAGGTGAACATAAGCCCTTCACTCCGCCTCTCTGATGCGCTGAGTTTTTTGGCTAGCTTGCAGTATGCTTACCTTCTGATTTCTAACGAATTCATGCTGTGCGAGCCCCCTCTCATCAGCCATTCAGAACAGATCTCATTATTAGTCCACTATGTGAATTGTGATTGGAAATGTTCTGTTCTAGAGCACTATTTGTGGTTCATTTCCACTGCAAATACCACCTACAAGCTGTTCACAAAAACCTTGCTGGACAAGCTAGAAGAATTTCAATTACAACCAGCAAAATGGTGGGACAGGGATATGATGGGGCTGGGACGGTAAGTGTCAATGTGCAATGTTTTAAAGCCTGAATTAAACAGCTGTATCTGGCTGCCACCTATGGGCACTGCAGAAACTATGCACTTACAGTAATTTGGCAATAGTGCGGTAAATGCTGTACAAGATATTGTGTCTTTCATAACAGCTTCACCAAAATGGCTGCAAACCTGCAAACATTTTTAGATGACAGCAGTACAAATTAGCATTTACAAAAGTTTTCAGATAAACGCTGGTCTCAACACAATGGGCCTCATTTATCAATCTAACGTAGAAACGAGCGCAGATCTGTGTGCACAAATCAACTTACGACAGAGTTCACGTGTGATTTATGAAACATTCGTATGCCGCCAATCTCATCGTACGAATGATCGCATGTTGATAAATGTGGCGCCAGAAAACAATCGTTATTTGAATATCACGCCCCTAAAAACACCCCGGTTTAGAAGCCACACCTCTAGAGTTTACGACACGCAGAAACGAAACCCGGCCAAAAAGAGGAAGTAATCTCGCTAAAGAGAAATTGATCTTACTCCAAAAACACCCGTTAACCTTGTAATTGCAAACAATTAGGCTACATTAAATATGTCATTTATATGTATATTAAAATACTGGTAAATATAAACAGCCAATTTAGTTCCCTTCACTCTACAACAAATATTTAAAATTCAACGGTATTCAGAGCAGAACAAGAATGAAAAATAAGTAGTTATAAAATTATATTTTTAACTGTAAAACTGTTTAACTGCAAAACTGTAGTGGCATTCATTATAAACAGCATACAAATGTCAAGCAAAACTGAAACGGCATTGGGCTCACGAGCCTGTCTCATACCAAAATAATCCAAATGTTTCCATTTTTGCCATATCTGTAACATTTGTTTGCATAACTATTACTCATTATGTAGCCTAAACATTATACTTAACTCATGTTCTAATATCCGTGTAAAAAATATTTGTTTGGGCACTGCACGCTGATTTTACAGAGGACCTTTTAAAATAAACAGTGTAACTTTTATGTTTGGTTGACTGCATTTTAGTTTGATGATGAATGGCTGAAATGTCAGGCAACGCTAGAAATAATGCTGTTTGTGTGTGCGTGAGGCGCCTGTGCGATCAGATGGCTTAAATCAAATAAAGATATAAAGAAAAGAAATTAAATGCATTAAGAGTGTCACAAAACGAGCACAACCTATACTTGTTGCACAGTGTCCCCCCCCCCCCCCCCCCCCCCCCACCCCCCCCCCCCCCCCCACCCCCGTCCTTACCCCTCCCCCCCCCCCCCCCCCCCAACCCCCCCCCCCCACCCCCCCCCCCCCACCCCCCCCCCCCCCCCCCCCTTGGGAACTTTAATTATATTAAGCCTATTTTATATGTTGTTGTGATCCTAGGATTTATCCCTTAGAAACTAATTTCTTTTTCTCCTTTCCAGAAGCGCTGCAGGTGCATGATGCGACGATTGAATCTTCACGGTCTTGTTTATGCTGCTATTCGTGCATATAAAGCTAAAGCTCTGTACAAAACAACACCAAAAAAAGACATTATAATCTTACTGGTTAACGATCGACTAATGATCTTCGTTTGACGGTCAGGAATATAAATATGAACAAAATGCTGTCATTCTACAAATCTCCACCATATTTATATGCTGCGCGCAAGTTCAGGCTAAAAAACTTGTGTAAACGAGCTGAGACCAGACGTGAGATTTGATCGTAGCCACCGCTTACGTCCATATTGATAAATTCCAAGTTTTGCGTTGAAACGACCGTACGCTCAATTTTCTGTCGTACGTTCGTTTCGTAAATGAGGCCCAATGTGTGCATTAGCACCGCCAAATTATGAGAACATCTATATGACAATGGATGAACTGGGGATGAACTTGGTCTGGGGATTCCTGCCAATTATTATTATTATTTAGTTTTATTATTTGCTTACCCACTTGAAAATGGCTTTGGTGATTTTATCAAGAAAATCCAACAACATATACTGTAAGATAATATAATTTCACTTACCTGGTCTATCACTTGAAGCAAACATCCATCTCTTCTTAAAAGTCTGTGTTAAAAGAGTCGACTGCTGTAACGTTAGCCTATATCCAGCTAAGGCGTGTTTTCCCTAAATTTGTATATATACAGTTTGAATGACAGCTTGATAAATCTGTTGGCATCAAATATTCAATATCGCTACTCATAAGTACTTGGTACATTATCAGCGGAGCTGGAGACGTTCAAACTAATATCACGTATTTACGTCTCTATGGTGATTGGTTGATATACCAGAAGGGAGGTTAGCCTCCCTTACGAGGTTTCTTTTATCAACACTTCTCAGCACTGAAAGTGAACACTCGATGCTGATCGGCTAATTTTTTTTTACCAACGGAGCCACAAGAGCTCAGCTCCCCGGCCTCCCCCTCCCCTTCTCTATCCTTAGCCGGTGGTAATTACATCAAGCAGATTCGGCACATGCGCGATAGAAAAGTGGCGCTTTCCAACTTCAGTAACAAGTTATGGTATTACAGCTATGAAATTACAAACAAAAAATACACATTCTGAGACATGAATTGAAATTAATTGTGAATTTTATTAACATTAAATTGTCCTTAAATTTCTGTGCCTCCCCTGCCTCCCCCGACGAGCCAGTGGCGTCTCTAAGCATAGCAATGGAGTTGTTTGATTGCTAAACCTAACTTGTGATCTACCGAGTGCTGCTAGTAATGCCAGTCTTTTAGTGATACTGCTTCAAAAAAAAAAAAAGGGAAGATGTGATGTTCTGAAAAATGTGGAAAGTTATGCATTGGCTGACAAACCTCAAATAATTCCCTTGCATAGTAGCAATGCAGACAAAGAGGTCAAACACACCAGCAACAACCCAGAGGACAATTGGTGATGGATTCTGTTCCTTTTACTCCTCGCATCTGAAGTGAGAGGCCAGGTTTGCCTTGTAGCATTTTAATGCAATCAAGATGTTCGATCAGGTTTTAGGCATCGTAAACATTCCATCCTCCCCTGTTATAACTAAATTACAGATGCAATTACCGATGCCTAGTTCAACCAAGTCGGCACCTCTGGTTCAAGAGCTTTATCAAGGCCTCTGCATCTTCCTTCTTGACGGCATAGCAGGACAGTCGTCAACTTTCTCTTTGAGCTTCAAAGAGATTCCAGGGGGGAAGGAACGATTCCCCCATCCCCACGAGGAGCCACTAACTGTGGCTCAGACATACTCAAAAGCCACAATTCCCATAGGAAAGGACATTGACATTTATTCCCAATCAAAAAGTTCCAAATGTAAGTTGTATATCCTGTTTTGTAATCATGTTCCTAGTTTAAGCAGCTAGTTATAACTGGAAACGGGTAGACTGTATGAAGCTCCAATTTACTTTAATCTAGAATATGCATGTCACAATTAATCACTGGCCTGAAATGTGTTTTCCAAACCCGTGGCATGTAAGGTACTCAAGAAATGATCTTCTGATTGCCTGGTTAATGGGTGATATTATGGTACCAAATTGTCACCATACGCTTTTTACCAACTTTGAACTTAATATTGGACAATTCCGTCCAGAGCCACCACAAACCATGGAAATAAGGTGTGCGGAAACAAAGGAACTCTCCTGTGTCAAAATTCACAGCAGGCCGACCCCCCCCCTGGGCTACTTGTGGTCAATCTGCCAAAGATGGGTGTGTCTGGTAGAACCTTTAAAAATCACTATCTAAACCAATCTTTGCTCAAAACTTTTCGTTTTGAGATGGACACTCTCCAAGACTCTTCAAAACTCTCCTGTTGAGTTTGATTTTCCGGCAGTTTTTTGCTTCAAGTAACTTTGTCGATTCGCTGTGGACTTTCCTATCTTCAGATACTAGGGAAAACCTCCAGCTCACTGCCTAAAACTCGCGTGTCGTACCGCTCAGGACTCTTGTTCAGCACCAAAGCCATGCAAGTAACCGGTTTTACAACTATTTAGACTTTGTTTTTGAGTGTTGAGCCCGTTTTACATGTGATTTGTTGATTATGCATTAGTTTGTGGTTAGAGTTGATGTGACGTACGTGCTATTTCTTTTTGTCCTTCTCGTCTCTTTCCTGTACTTTCGCTATCATTCTTCTGTATCGGTATGTGTATTTGTTGGTGCTTAGTTTAGTTTGTCAGTGAGCAGTAGTTTCATTTATTGACATCCCCTGTATATTCACAATTGACTGTCTCTGGTGCGGCTCACGATTCTGATTGCACGTGAAGTTTTGGAGTCCTGCTAGCATGCTAAAATTACGTGCTAGGTACTGCATAAAGGGTAGGAAAACTATTCATCTTGCCGGAAAAATAATCTTTCCTGAAAATTGGATAAATGAGTACATTGGGTCTGATCGTGGAGGCGAACGATCATAATTGTAAGTTTGATTCCGCTTAGCCGTAATCAAGATTTAATCGGTAAATATCGTTATTAAGTATATCCAGTTATAAGTACTATAAAATATGATGCCCTTTTGAGCTAATGTGCTACAGCCTCAGCACTCCCAAACTGAAATGAACCTTATTGCTTCTGACAACCTGTCAGGAATTGGCGCTGGGACACGGGTGGCAGGAAAGAAAAAAAAGAGTAACTGATGCCCAATCTAAATGGTCCGGAATGTGGAACTGGATACTGGTGAAGGCGAATTTATTGTTGGAACAGCATGCAGCAATCAGTAGATATTTGTCAGGTTTTAAGAACATTACATTCAGATTTTTGTCCGCCAATTACATTCGTCACTGAGTCCTTCTAACTAGCCAGTGTCCCCGTGGTTTTCGACGAGGGGCATGTGGCTTTCACATGTTGGAAGGGGCATGCTGAGACATATTGTGCAACACGATGACAGTACAACGAGGCTTACTGGACTTGCCCGTTATTAACAGTGTCATGGGGTGCTGCTGCTACTTCTGTGTGTCGCCCTTAGATAGAATCCTGCAGGCACCCCTAAAGGCTCACCTTCTGGCTCCTGAAAAATGTAAGCCGGGGTCTGTGGGCTATTGCACCAGGTGGCTTGTTTACTCACAGCACGACAGAGCACGCAATTAAGGTGTCATCGATGCTAAAGTTCACGTTTACATGTTAAATGTGTTTTGGCAGTGTGTGTACACATCCACCCTGTAATGATAAATATCCACCCAGTGTTTTTTTTTTAATCCCTAAAAATAATATCCCTTTTTCAAATAAGGCCGTTCTCAGCTTCTTGTCTGTGTGACATCACACAAACCCAGGCCCCTCCCACGATAGTTGATTGAAAAGGCCGTCTTACCTTAGACCCCCCTGATGAGGCTGGTACAGTCTACCACCATGTGGTTTTATGCCAAGCAGGTACGTAGACAAGCAGTCTCCAGAGTGATTGAGGTTGTTGTTGTTGGTGTAATAATAAACAGACATTCGTCATTTACTCCCGACAGCTGAATCGCTGAGTCCCGCAGTGTATTAACTTTGTTTGTTTTTGAAGGGAAATGCGCCACCCCGATCTACCTAAAGATGCTTTTAAGTTCAGGACTAACTTCGTGAGTGCCATCTTTCCACCTTACCAGCAATGTTATTAGAAGTGTTTTTTTTTTATTAATCTCTGCAATTCTGTTTCCTAATCACTTGCAGTTTATCAAGTTTCGCTGCTAATAGGTGAGTCCGGGTTCACAAACGAGTCGTGCGATTTTTAAGCGATCCTTCTTAGTGAACCATTTGAACCAGTTCACCAAATCGGACTTGAATCGTTTGAAACGGTTCGCATCTCCAATACGCACTAATCCACAAATTACTTAAGTTATTCACTTTTTTAAGGTGGCTGACACTCCCTCCGAGCCGAAATAAACCAATATCCTGGAGTAATTCATTCACTCAAACAGTACACTGACTGAACTGCTTTGAAGAGAGAACTGAAGATAAACACGAGCAGAGTAGCATGTGTGCAGCGAGCCGGATAACGAACGTACCCGCCCACTGCTGGAGCGGTTCTCGTTCTCGAGTCAAGAACTGGTTGCATCGGCTTTCGGATCACCGGTACACTCAACCGAGAACCGTTTCTTTCGGACACGTCATGTAACGAACCTTGATGTGAAGCGTCCTGGACGCTAAAGTAAGAGCTATTATTCGATGACGTTCAGTGATCCCGGTCGATGTATGAGCTGCTTTCAGGGGCTTGTTCTTTGTTAAAGAAGGGGGTACTGGAGGGGAAGAGTCCTTTGGACTTTGGGTTGACATGATTGCTGGTGGGAGCACGGCGGCGGATTTTCAGGTTGTGATAATCGATCAAGGTTCGATTAAAGGACTCAGCTCAACGTGCGGCAAGCAAACGGATCAGATGGACTGGATAAGAAAAGGGAAAGTGCCAGTTTGTTTGAATGGACCGCAGTGAGTACGATGGATTGAACTGTGTTAATCAGATGAATTCTGAAAGGACAAACTTACTTTGCTGCCTTTACTTTAGTATTTATACCGGCAATGGACACTGTGGCGTATATTCTCTTTACTAATGAACTGAATATTAATCAATTTCACATTTAAGAGTTGACATTTCAATGAGTAAGAAAAGAGGTGTTGAATTTACATCCTGTTCTTGATTATCAAATTGACTGCCTATTAGGTGTGCATATTGCTGTTATTTTCTTTATTGAAATCTAAATACAAAGAGAAAATGTCAAAGTCAGATGCAGGTGCAAACTATTTGAAAAAGCAAAATGATGATTGTGTTGAAACTAAGAGTGAAAGTGTACCTGTTCTCCTGTTCTTACCGAAAAAATGCAAGCATACCAACAAGAAGAGTCACAGAAAAAAGAGAAAAAGATTACTCATTTGTATAATAAGTGGAAAATTGAGGCCCGTAGAGCTCACGAACGTCTTAAAACTGATATTACAGTGAAACAGTTGGCTATGGCAATTGATGATTTGGAGGCAGCAAGGAATAATTGTATTGGAGTGTGTATGATGAATTTAGGCAGATTGCACCACCCACTATGGAAATGAGACGAAAAATTGATGCGTATGAAGCGGTCACAGCTGATATTATTAAAATCATTCATGAGAGGATATCGGGTGGATGGAGATTTTGATGCTGAAAAGGAAAAAGGGCGTCTTCGAACATTAGATCATAAATATGCATACTCGATTTTTGGGTCGACTGTTTCATGTGTCAGTCAAGGGGCTAGTAGTCATTCCAGCCAATGCTCTGTTGTTTCAAGTCTAGCTGCCAAACGAGTAGATGCTGCTGCAGATTTAGCGGCCAAGCAAGCTGTTTATGATGCTTTACTAGAAGAAGATAAATATAAGGAAAAGATACAGCAGTTGGAAGAGCAGCAAGAGAGCAGCATCACGTCTGCTGAAAAGTTGTTCTATCTTAAGAGGTATGTGACCGCTCGCATACCTCTTAAGATAGAACAGCTTTTCAGTAAAGCTTTGGAGGGTTTTTTCTTTAGTACCGATGATGAAGCTTATCATGATGCCTGGGAGAAATTGAATTGTCGTTATGGTCAGCCATTTGCCATTCAAAGGGCTTTCAGAGAGAAATTGGCTAATTGGCCTAAAGCCAAAAACTTGTTCAGAAATTACCTGACTGGGCAGCCAGTCGATGGAATCGACAAGTCACACAAACTCTAAGTCAAAATCAAGAATTCCCAGACTTTAAGGAGTTTGTGTCAGCAGAGGCAGATACTGCTTGTAATCCGGTAACTTATTTTCAAGCTCTCCATGCTTTGAGTCCCCTTATTGACAAACTCACTTTGAAGGAGACCAAAAGGAATAAGGCTCAAACTTTTAACACTCAAACAAAATGTGAAGGTCAGAAATCAGTGAAACCAGTGAATAGAGCTCCCTGTTTGTTGTGTCAACAAGGTGATCATCAGCTCAATAACTGTTCTGACTTCTGTAGTAAATCATTGGAGGAACGGCAAAGATTTGTTCAAGAGCGAAAACTTTATGGATGCTTAAAATCAGGACATATTGCAAGTGAATGTCGTTATCGCCTTGTGATATTTGTAAAGGAAAGCATCCTTCATGTCTGCATGACAGCAACTTTATAAGAAGAATGAAGTCAGAATCTGAGTCTTTCCAAAGTATTCTTAATAGCAGCACAAATGCAGTAACTTTGAGTGTGGCTGGAGAAGGGCAGACTGCAAATACTTCAATGATTTTGCCTGTATGGATATCAACAAAGCAGAATCCTAACTGTGAAAGACTTGTGTATGCTCTGCTGGACTCTCAAAGCGATACCACCTTTGTTGATCAAGGAATAAGTAATGCCCTGTAGCATTTGGACCAGTCGGTGGTTCGGTGAGATGCAGATGAAGATGTGAGAGAACGCTTCAGGATACCAATATCATGTGGTTTTGTGCCGGCCTTTCCTCATCCTTGGTGCCTTTCCAATGTTGCATCAAGATTTCTGACTCAGAACTGGTGCTTGTGCTGCATCAACCAACGTCAGGCAAGATCTTGGGGGCCTAAAGTATGCATCAGAATCTTTTTCATACAGATTCGCAAGTATCACACTGATCTTATTAATTGATACAGTTGAATTATCAGGTTACAGACCACACCTTTTTACAAGGTTTGTTTGAGCTAAGAATCTGACGTTTTTCCTCAGGCTTAGATCGGCTGAATATGCAAAATGGTTCCATAAATGTCATTCCTTATGTCTCTTTCTTTAGTGTTAACTTTAACCCTTTCCTATACCAACTGTATGTGTGTGTGTGTATGTGTATGTTAGACCAGCTTAATGTGTTTATGTAGTATGTTAGACTAGTTTAAGTGTTTATGTAGTTCAGAAACCTTACTTGTATCATACTTGACGTGTTCAGTGTTTGCCCATAACCGGAGTCACTAATCATGCAGACTTACGCTACAAGCTTTTGTATAATTGTACAATAAGAAAGTTATTTCCCTTTACCAGGAAATTAACGTTCTTAGAATTAACAAGACAGTTGACCCTGAGTGCGGGTCCCTAATACTAGCCTGCGTATCTAAAAGTATTCATAAGTATCATACTAGTTTATGGTTTGGAAAAAAAAAAAAAAAAAATATTCATATTTCTCCTGTCGGTGAGCTAGATTCCTACGAGCCCTTAAGGCACAATCAGTCTAAAACTGTAACTAGTACTTCGTAATATTACAATTGTGCAAATGAGAGAGGTCAGGCTTGCAGTGCGAGCATATGAATCAGGACGGTTTTATTGGACCTCCCGCCTCCTGCCTATACCAGAGATTAACAGCCTTTTGATCGTGATCATATTCCTGCCTGTGATGATCGCAAGAGAAATGGAGTCAGTCGGTTTAGTATTGTGGATAAGGTACCGCATTAAGGGATTGTGTGATTGGTCTGCTAGTAGTCCTACAACTGCCCTAGGTCAATGGTGCTCGCTTGAAAAGGTAATGTGTTTGAAGAGGATGATGAGCCCGGGTTTTCTGGGGGTTGTCAAACAGGATTTGGATGGAGTAATGTGTAGGTGTTCATGCTCCACGTTTGATTTGCCTAAGAAATCCGTCTATGTCATGCTTGCGTCCAATGAGACTTCCTCCTGCCACTCGTCAGGACTTAATGTCGTGTTCTTAACGATGGTGACTTCAAAGGACCATTAATGAAGGAGAGAGAACGTAAGGGTATCATCAAGATGTACATGCTTTTTTTCAATAATTGAAGGAAAGCATTCATAAAAGATGCATGGGGCTCTTAATGAATTGGCCCGTGGTATCTTTACGGAAACCAATTCTACAGAGACCAGCAGTTGGCTGGGTGCTATGCTTACCCATGCCAAGAAGGATGTCTAAGGATGAAAGTGGGGAAATGAACTGTATAATGTAATTTATGAGTGAGATCATTCAACGAGGAATGCAGATGAAGTAAAGGCTGCGGCCAAAAAGGAGAATATTGTAGGTTCGTCCGTGACAAAGGTGATAAGACCGGTAACTTATATTTTTTCGAAAATTAGTTATTGGATATTGTTTGGACATGTCAATACATAATTTTATCATTGTATAAGTTCAGCGCCTTTCGGTGGCCAAGGACCTTCCTCTGCCACTGGGGGGGCCCCAGATGTAATTTGTGTCTTAAATTGACTTCAAGGAAAGAATGAAGAATAGAGAAGCAAGGTATCTCAATATACATTCGTTTTTCAAGTTATTTTGTTGTTTTTCAGATAAAATAGTGGGTCCGTCTCAACCAAACTTTGAAAGGCCCCGAGAAACCAGGGCACAGCACCGTATTAACACCACTTGGGGCTGGCTCTTTCACATTGTGTTTGGAGACGCAGCGAACTGGTAATGTGTTAGGCGAACTTAGAACCTATTTTGGTTTAGCGGGCTCGCGTCAATAAGTGAAGTGTAGCGGTGCCGCTTGGATTTGTGCGGTGTTCTGCCTTGTTTTACGGTTTTCCATTAAAGGTCGTGCCAGATTGTTAATTAGCAGTGTAGATAAAGCGAAGTTAGAATAGTTTTCGTGACATCCAACTCTCGCATATTACAAAAGCCCTTGTAAAGCAGATAGCCTTGGCAGCAAAATGTACTCTTGAATAAACTTTAAGTATTTTTTTGTTTTTGTAAGCAGATATCCGGCGGTTGTCCGCTTCTAGTTGATGCCACTTCAGCTGAGCGGTGTGGAAATCGAACCGTACTAGCATGTATAATCGATAAAGGTCAGTACCTCTACTACCGTTCGCAATTAATCCATACCTACTGTTTCTTATAACCCGCTAAAATCCATCCATGGCAATGAACGTCACGGAGATGTTTAATCCTACAAGCATTCGAGCATTATTCGTGCTTGCTGGCGTTCACATTCAATCCACAGTCGTTCTATGCGGTAGGGCATTTCTACAAGTCACATCATAAGCAATAATTGCTATATGGCTAGCATTTTTTTTTTCCGTAATGAGCATAGCAAATAAATTGGTACCACGGTATCCACTCATGTTTAACCCTTTTAGTCTGCTTGTTCCGGTCCACAAAAACAAAAAAACTAATTTTTTTTCATTAAATACAGTCAAACTACTATATGCAATAGCCTATAATGAGAGCAGCCCCATGGATCCCGTATATTATACAGGTGTTTACTATAAAAACGATTTTGTAAATATTATGCTGATGATCATGTGATGGATGGGGATAAATGATGATCATCAGCCAAAGATTGATAATGGTAAGTTACTCGCCTTTTGCCTGGGTTGTTACTTCTCACGTTTGGCAGTTCAATTCAAGTCAGAGTACATTACCAGACTGTCAAGAACAGGGGGGTGGAAAAACAAGTGTTGAGCTCAGCAGATTTTTTAACGTAGTATAATTTTCATTACTTAAACTAATTGCCAAATTTCCAGTGTCCTACCTATAATTAATTTTGGCTGGACAAATAAAAAACGTGAGTAATTTTTCTGTTTCACACTCTAGCGAGTTAAGGTCTTTTGCCTTTGTAGGGCAGTATTTGCCTCACCTCGGTGTCTTCGATCCAAAAAAGCCAAACAATTTGCGAGTGGTATTCGATTGTTCAGCAAGGTATAATGGTTAGTCATTGAACAATCACTTGCTTCAAGGTCCTGACATGATAAATAATTTGAATGGCATTCTGATCAGATTTCGGCAACATCCCGTCGCTCTTATGTGTGATGTGGAAAAAATGTATCTCCAATTTCATGTGAATGAGTCTGACAGAGATTACCTACATTTCCTTTGGTGGAAAGACGGGGAATTCAATCAAAACCCTCTTGAATTTCGAATGAAGGTTCATATTTTTGGTGCTGCTTCATCTTCAGGGTGTGCAAATTTTGGTTTGAAGCATATTGCAAACAAGAACGGCCATTTATATCCTCTAGGTTCAGAGTTTATATTGAAGAATTTTTATGTGGATGATGGAGTAACTAGTTTGGAAGACACAGAGAAGGCACTTAAGGCTGCTGATGAAGCAAGAAAACTTTGTTTACGACTGCACAAATTCATGTCAAATGATGGGGCTGTTTTGGATAGTCTTCCTATATCTGAACTCGCATCTGATGCTAAAGATTTAGATTTTGCATTTGAGTTGCCGTTGGAAAGAGCTCTTGGAATACAGTGGCAAAGGGATTTAGATTGTTTCTAGTTCAATGTCAAATTGCAGCAACAACCTGCTACTCGTCGTGGAATACTATCTACAGTTGCTTCAGTATATGATCCGTTTTTATAGTGCCTATTCTTCTTAATGGAAGGAGAATTCTACAGGAGATATGCAAGCGCGGTACTGGATGGGATGATTCCTTGTCAAGGGAACTTCAGTTACGGTGGGAGCAGTGGAAACAAAATCTTTCTGAGTTGCAAGAAATAAGTATACCAAGAACTTATTCACCTAACAATTTCAGGAAAATTGTCAAGGCGGAATTGCATAATTTCTCAGATGCTAGCCTTCTTGGGTATGGTCAGTGCTCCTACTTGAGACTCTACAACATGGATGGGAATGTTCACTGTGCTTTAGTAATGGGAAAATCAAGAGTATCGCCTCTGAAGGTCATAATGATTCCCAGACTAGAATTAACAGCTGCAGTCATCTCCGTTGAAGCGAGCAGTGTGCTTAAAAGAGAGCTCGATTTTGTTGACGTTGAGGAATCATTTTGGACTGATTCAAAAGTGGTATTGGGGTACATAAGGAATGAGGCTCGTAGGTGTAATGAATCAGCTCATGGGGAAATATAAATAATTAAGCATAACTAGTTATAATTAATTATAAATATTTAGATCCGCTGTAGATATTTAGCTGACCTCTCAGGGTCAACTGTCTTGTCAATTCTAAGAACGTTGGTTTCCTGGTTAAGGGAAATAACTTTTTACTGTACAATTCTATAAGCTTGTATCGTAAATCTGCATGATTAGTGACTCCAGTTATGAGCAAACAATGAACCACGTCAAGTGTGATACAAGTAAGGTTTTATTAACTACATAAACACTTAAACTAGTCTAACATACTACATAAACACATAAACTGGTCTAACACACACATAAACACATAAACTGGTCTAACACACACATACACACACACACACAGTTTGTATAGGAAAGGGTTAAAGCTTAACCCTTTAAAGAGAAGAGAAATAAGAATATGAAGTTATTGAACCATTTGCATATTCAGCAGATCTACAGCCTTAAGGGAACATCAGTTTCTTAGTTCAAACACATCTTTGTAAAAAGGTTCAAATGATACCTAATGTATCAATTAATAAGACTAAGTTTGAATACTTGCAAGTCTCGTCTGTCTGAAAGAAAGGCTTGATGCAATCTGAAAGTCCCAGTGATCTTTGCTGAAGTTGGTTGATGAAAAAGAACCAGTTTGAGTCAGAGAATCTTGTTGAATGTAAAAGACAAGGCTGAAGGCCTGGCACAAAACTTAGGAAGTCCTGGAGCGTTGGAGCTCACATCTTCTCAAAACCTAACAGAACCACCGACTCTGGGCGGGTCCCTGGTGAGAGGCCTTTAAGGTCGGAGAAGATTCCCGCCTCTCAAGCTGGGCTTGTCCAATGAGAAAGGCCGGAATCCAAAGTGGGAGTTTTGAGATACTGGGGAGTTTTTATGGCTCTTTGTGTGGAAGCATGGTAATTTGCATATGGAACTTGAATCGAAATTACTAAAGATTCTCAGGACACTAATATATTGCCTATGTACCAACATATAATATACACGCTCGTTTAGATCATCAGAAGGCGAATTCATAGATACTAAACAAGGTAGGATTACATATAGTGAAAGGATGACAGGACGAGTGGTTCCCTCATAAGCCTGCATAAAACAGTCTAAAAATATCTAAGACAACATACACCATGACCTGAAGGATACACTGTTCATTCAAAGAAAGGTTTTCCTATGAATTAATTAGTAGAAAAGTCCATTTCTACTGTGCATTGTGCCTCTTGCTATGGAAAATGCAGTGAGAGTCTCTCTGCCTCACCTCCTCTGGCAGGAAACCCCAGTGATACCGCGTTTTGTTCCCGTGGAACCAGGGGCCTGTTCGGGTTCCTGGGGTGTTACGCATTTCGGGGGAAGGGTCCACAGTTCCTCATATGGCTTGTTAACTGAGGGGTGTTATAGAGTATTTGTTAAATATAGCTAACAAAATATATATTGTGTGTTTGATTGGTCCAGACGCTACATAGGTTTCATACTTTCGTGGCAAATCATGTACGAAGGATACAGCTTAATACAATTTCACAACAATGGAGGTATGTTCCTTCTGAAGAAAATCCCGCCGACCATGCCTCAAGAGGTCTAAATGTTCATGGATTGCTGTCATCAACCTGGTTCTCTGGCCCAAAGTTCTTATGGGAGAAAGATTTACCAAAGGCAGTAGAGGTAAATTTAGAACTCTCCTTGGAAGAACCAGAGATAAAGATTGCTCAAGTTTTTAAAACAAAAGGCACTGATAAAGTGAATTTGGTCAGTCGCTTGTCTAAATTTCCTTCATGGTCACGAGCTGTTGCTTGACCTATGAGGAGAGTCAACAAAGATAAGTCAAGTCACCCAAGTACTGTGCTAGAACGACAGAAGGCTGAGTTGCATATCATTAAATGCTTGCAAAGTCATGTCTATAAAGATGAATTAAAGAAGTTGGAAAAGGGACTAAGCGTTTCATCTCACTCTGAATTGTATCCTCTTGACTCATTCATTGATGGAGATGGGGTGCTTAAAGTGGGAGGTAGGCTTCACCATTCTGATTATCCAGAGTCTTCAAAATATCCTGCTATTATTCCAAAGAATCACCCTGTCACGAGAATGATCATTGCACATTTTCATGAAAAGGTCAAACATCAAGGATCTCATGGTTTTTGGATTCCAGGAATCAGTAGAACTGTTGCTTCCTACATCCAAAGATGTGTTGCATGTAGAAAACTTAGGAGATCTACTGAGGTGCAGAAAATGGCTGATTTGCCATCAGAACAAGTAAATCCGTCACCTCCATTCATGTACACTGGTATGGATTGTTTTGGACCATTTCTTGTTAAACAGGGAAGAAGTGTGTGTAAGAGGTATGGCCTACTTTTAACCTGCTTGTGTTCTTGTGCTGTGCATATCGAAATGCTCACAGACATGACAACGGACTCCTTTATGAATGCTCTACACTGTTTCATTGCCATCAGAGGCACTGTACAACAATTAGATTTGCTCAAGGAACAAACTTCATGGGTGCAAAAAATGAATTCAAGAAGGCACTCGAGGAAATTGACACAGAAAGGATAAATGCATTTTTGTCTGAAAAACAATGTGACTTTGTGATGAATGCACCACATGCTAGTCATACTGGTGGAGTATGGGAGCGTCAGATCAGGACAGTGAAGTCTGTTTTAAATTCTATACTTGCACTTCATTCAGCAAGACTGGACGATTCTTCTTTACGAACCTTTTTTTATAAAGCTATGGCAATTGTAAATAGCAGACCGCTTGCTGTTGATTGTTTAACTGACCCTGAGAGTTTAAGACCAATCACTCCTAACCATCTACTCACACTAAAGTCAACTGCTGCTTTACCCCCACCAGGAAAGTTTAAGGAAGATGTATATGCCCGAAAAAGATGGCGACAAGTGCAACATTTATCAGAGCAGTTCTGGAGTCGTTGGCGCAAGGAATACCTTGCAAATCTATCCGCCCGACAAAAATGGCACATTCCTAAGAGAAATATTCAAATTGGTGATATGGTTATAGTAAAGGATGATGATTTACCGAGAAATCACTGGAGACTGGGTAGAGTAAAGGAGACTACTATTAGTTCTGATGGACTTGTTAGAAAAACCAGAATACATCTGGGTGATTCAAAACTTGACTTGAAAGGCAAGCGTCTTGATAAACCGTCAGTAATTGAAAGGCCAATACAAAAGCTGGTGCTATTAATAGGAAACAATCAGTGTGACTAAAACATAATTTCTTAAGGGATTTAAAAATTGTGCTTTGTATAAAATGACTGATTTATATCTGGAAATCATTCATGTTTATATTCATGGTATGATTTGGTGGGAGTGTAACGAACCCTGATGTGGTGTGTTATTTGTGGTTTTTTAATTATTTAATTATCATTGTATTATTTTGTATGTTTGTGTATATGATTCGATTTTGTTAAATGTAATAGGTTATGATTGAGGACTTTCATTTTGACAGTGCATTTACTGAACACAGCGGATATATGACGTGCATACCTTATTGGGTTAGACGCTGAGAAAGCATGCAATGCAAGCAACGCTAAACAAGGCACGCCAACCAAGGCATGGGTGCACAGTCGATTCATGGACTTTACGGTTCATAAGTTTAGCTCCTGGTTTAAGGGAGAACAAGGTAACAATCATCGTTGCTTGATGTATGTGATTCCTCTTCAGGAACTCGAGTTGTGTCGAAAACGCTAGGGGAACACCTTCTGTGACCCACGCTCTGAATCACATGTGAAATCAAGGCAAGGCAAGGCAAGTTTATTTGTATAGCACATTTCATACACAATGGTAATTCAAAGTGCTTTACATAAAAAAAAAAAAAAATCACAACAATAAAACAAGTGATTTAAAAAGTTTGAAATTATTTAAAAATTGATTTAAGAGGTTTAAAATGAATTTAAGAAAACGATTATACATAGAATATAGTGCAATCAGACATCGCACAGTGCTCATTCAATGAATGCACAGCTAAACAGATGAGTTTTGAGTCTGCATTTAAATGTGACTAATGTTTTAGCACATCTGATCTCTTCTGCAAGCTGATTCCAACTGCGGGCGGCAAAATAACTAAAAGCACATTCCCCTTGTCTTGTGTGAACCCTTGGTATTTCTAACACTCGATCCTAATGATCTGAGTGGTCTGTTAGGTTTATATTCAGTGAGCATATCTGCTATGTATTTGGGTCCTAGGCCATTGAGTGATTTATAAACGAGTAAAAGTACTTTAAAATCAATCCTAAATATAACTGGAAGCCAGTGTAAGGACCTGAGGACTGGCGGATTTTCTGGTTCTTGTCAGAATTCTGGCAGCAGTGTTCTGGATTAGCTGTAGCTGTCTAATGGTCTTCTTGTGAAGCCCTTGTGAGGAGACCATTACAATAGTCCACGCTGCTGGTGATAAAGGCATGAACACGTTTCTCCAAGTCTTGACTGGAAACAAAACATCTAATTCTTGCAATGTTTTTGAGATGATGGTATGCTGATTTAGTTACTGCTTTGACTGAAATCAGCTATTCAGCTATTGTATTGTATAGTTCAGCTATTGGACTGAAATCAGTCCAATAGCTGAACGGAATGTCACGGGCGGGTGACGTCATGACCAGGAAGCTATAAAAGCATGTGCGGCAGAGCTGGCATCAGTTTTCTGTCATTCAGCGAAGCGCTCCTTGTGTGTCAGTCATATTTATTGTTGTTTGTCTATTGTGAGAAAAAGTTTAATAAGCAGCTATGTCTAAGGCTCACGCTAAGACAAAGCATGCAAAGGGCGAGTGCAAGCCACGTTATAGGTTGTGTGTTCCTCCCTGCCCACGTTACATCACGAGTGGGGATACACACAGCCTGTGCGTGGTTTGCTTGGGAGCGAGGCACGCAGAGTCGGCTCTTGAGGGGGCCGGCTGCCCGCATTGCGAGTGCCTCCCACTGCGTACGCTTCGCTCCCGGAGGGCTCTCTTTGAGGAGGGAGCCTTCGCCAGCGTTCCTCGCGGTGCTGGCCCCGCTTTTGCCGAGGCGGAGCGGCAGTTGCACTCGTGGGGTTCGCAGCTGGATTTGTTGGAGGGAATGGAGACAGGCGAGTCCCTATCTCCTTCCTCACCCACCAGATCCAGTGCCCGATCTCTGGGTTCGGAAGCCCGTTCTGCGGCTACTTCCTCCCGGGGTGACTGCTCGATGCTCCTCCTATCTTCCTCCGAGGAGGTTGACGTGGAGGACGTTGAAGAGGTTTCGCCCTCTCAATCGCCCCAATATGAGGAGCTAGTGGAGGTGCTTACTCGTGCCGTGGCCAAGTTAAGAATCGATTGGCCCGCCGCGAAGCAGGCCGAGCCGCAGCGAAGCTGTGGGTGGATTAACGCTTACAGTGGGGACTGTCCTTGGGCGGCAGCAGTCCCCACCGCGTACCAGCTCCTCACATAGGGAGACGCAAAAACAGAGCGTTGCCACCCGTGTTCCCCCGCGTCGGGAACGGAGGCAGAAGCAGCGCTCTGGGTTGGGGGCCTCGAAGCCTAAGCCGGGTCTGCGGACCAGTCTTCGTCTAAGAGGTGCCTCGGGGGACCAAAAGTTCCCTGACTATGGGCGTGTAGGACTATATCGAGGGCAGCCCTTCTTGGGCAGAACATTTCAGCACGGCGTCATTACATTGTCCCCGTCTCCCCCGGTGCCTCTGGAGATCGTTCTGACCGAACCCTGCCTGTGTTCCAGGCTCAGCGTGGTCTCCAGCAAGCATATCTGTCAGTGTACGCCCGGCAACGAAGCGGCACTGAGAGGATTGCGGCCTCTGCGGAGGTCCCCAGAGCAAGGTACCGAACTAGCCGTTCTGGGCACACCCGATATCAGTCTCGAGAGACTGATTCCCTTAGTAGATTATTTAGCAGCGTAGAAGCTACTGCCAACTGTGTCTCAATGGGTCCTGCGTACTGAAGAAAGAGGCTACAGAATCCAGGTTCTCATCCGCCTCGATTCAATGGGGCCCCCCACTCTAGTGGGTCCCGAACAGGCTCTGGTATTAGAACAAGAAGTAGTTACTCTCTTAAAGAAAGAGGCCATCGATGTGGGTCCTTCCACACTAGATAGCCTTCGGGTTCTACAGCCGTTACTTCATTGTTCCGAAGAAGGATGGGGGGTTGCATCCCATTTTAGATCTGTGTCAATTGAACTTCTCAGTCATGCGGCTGAAGTTCAGGATGCTCACAATCAAACAATTCGTGTCTCAGATCATTTCCGAGGACTGGTTTGTCACGATCGATATGAAAGACGCATATTTCCATATCTCCATCCTTCCTCATCACAGAAAATTCCTGAGGTTTGCTTTGGGGGCAAAACTTACCAATATCGGGTTCTTCCTTTCAGCCTTGCACTCTCACCCCACACTTTCACAAAATGTGTGGATGCAGCCCTGGCTCCGTTACGACTCCAGGGCATCCGCATACTAAACCATATCGACGATTGGTTGATTTTAGCTCAATCAGAGCAGACAGCGGTTCGGCATCGAGATGTCGTTCTCGCACACATGAGAGAGCTTGGTTAGACTAACGCCAAGAAGAGTGGGGCTTTCTCCATTACAGATTACCCTTATCTGGGCTGGTGTGGGATTCAAACCCCATGCAGGCACGTTTGTCTCCTCGTTTATCACCCCCGCTCCCGGGAGCTGTGGAAGTTATGGGTGTGGCCCCTGAGGGGGCACAACTAGTAGCTTCTGGTCTCTCAACTGAGGTTGTTGAGACCATCCTCCAATCCAGAGCTCCCTCCACGAGGAAACTGTACGCGTTGAAGTGGAAACTTTTCACTTCCTGGTGTAGAGACCGCCAGCTCGACCCAGTTAACTGCCCATTTGGTACAGTACTGGAGTTCCTGCAGGCCGTTTCTCTACAGGGTTAACCCACTCCACACTGAAGGTCTACGTGGCGGCCATTGCACTCTACCACGCCCCTCTTGGTGGCATTTCAGTGGAGAGACACCCCCTGGTTACACGTTTCCACCGCGGGGCGCTGAGGCTGAGGCCTCCGGTACAATCTCGTGTCCCCACGTGGGACCTGGCAGTGGTGCTAGAAGCTCTCTGTAAGCCTCCATTCGAACCTATCGAAGAGATTTCTGATCGCCACCTTACGATAAAGACTACCTTTCTTCTGGCAATATCTTCTCTTAAGAGAGTTGGGGATTTACAGGCCCTCTCTGTGGCCCCTTCCTATCTTGACTTTGCACCCGGTCTGGCCAAAGCATTTCTGTACCCTCGTGTGGGATATGTCCCTAACGTTCCCTCATTCATGGATCCCCGGCAGCCCATCGTAGTGCAGGCCTGCAGGTCCCCGTCCTCCTTTCGGCACCAGACCAGCAAAGCTATTGTAGTCTCCATGCGAGCACGGCTGCATACGTCCACAGAGCTGCCCTGTGGAGGAGGGCGGACCAGTTGCTTGTGTGCTACAGTCCTCCTAAGAGAGCTCTTCCAGCAACTAAACAGACCCTCAGTCGGTGGATAGTGGATGCCATCTCCATCTGTTATGAGTCCTCTGATCTCCCCTCGCCGTTAGGGGTCAAGGCTCACTCGACTCGAAGTGTGGCAGCCTCTAAGGCTTTTTTAGCGTGTGTTCTTATGCAGGACATCTGCAACCTGCGGGTTGGTCCACGCCCCTTTACCTTTGGTCTTTTTAGGTCTAGACATGCCAGCTATTCCAGGCTCTTCTGTTCTCAGTCGCGCCCTAGCTGTTTGCATTCCTTCCACCTAGTGTAGAGCCTTGGGTAAGTCTGGCGGCGTGGGCATTCGCGTTCCGGTAGCGTTTTTGATGCAGCTCGAGTTCCTGAAGAGGAACGTCTCAGGGTACGTATGTAACCCTGGTTCCTCAAGGGAACGAGATGCTGCGTCTCGGTGCCATACTTCAGGCGTCCCTGCCAGCGCTTGCTTCATTACTAGGAGCTGACGCTGGTCTCACCGCAAGTGCTTTTATAGCTTCCTGGTCACTAAGTCACCCGCCGTGACGTCTCGCCCATCTATTGGACTGATTACACATGTGATTCAGAGCATGGGCCTTTCCCCATAGCGTTTTGACGCAGCGTCTCGTTCCCTCTGGGAACCATTGTTACATACGTAACCTGAGATGTTTTGTTATTAGATTAATGCTTATTTTGTTGGGTTTTTTTTGTTTGTTTCTCTTGTGCTTCAACTTTCAAGATTTATTTTTTATTTTTATTAGCTATTAGGGTACCTTTATCCCTTCCCGATGAGGTGGAGATTGCAATTGTGCTGCTCCATTTCTGTACTGTGATTGGCCATTTCCATCAGAGCGGGAGGACACTGTGTTGTGGTTTGCAGTTATATAAATGGATTTGGATGGACCTCTGTGATCTCTCTTTGTTTCACCCACTGCTGCTGTATCCTGGAGGTCCTAAGGAATTTTTATGGTGGTCACAGGCC
Source organism: Sinocyclocheilus anophthalmus (assembly GCA_018155175.1). Classification (NCBI taxonomy): domain Eukaryota; kingdom Metazoa; phylum Chordata; class Actinopteri; order Cypriniformes; family Cyprinidae; genus Sinocyclocheilus; species Sinocyclocheilus anophthalmus. The sequence continues at coordinate 120,829 of JADLZN010012194.1, forward strand.
AAACCTTAGGAATCAGTCTCTAGATGGTGAATGACAGAAATTCATTTTGACCATAGGAATTCAAGGCAAGTCAAGTCTGCTTTATTGTCAATTCTTCCACATGTACAGCACATACACACAGAGAATTGAAATTACGTTACTCTCAGACCCTTGGTGAATACATATAACATAAATACAGATAGATACAGATTAAATACAAAATACAAAATACAAATATACAAATAACTTAAAATGTAAAAAAATATATATAAAGCAGCAGAAGGCACATGGCAGTTAGAGTGCAAACCAGTGAAGTAAACAGTGCAGATATAATGATTTTAGTGCAAAAAAATTATTTGTAGTGCAAAAGAGCTTATTCAGACTGTTTAAAGTGACAGTGTGTGAGTGTATTTGGGAGGGGGGAGTGGGAGAGTCCGTCAGAGGGTCAGAGTTCAGAGGTGCGTGGGCAAAAGAGGGGAGGGGGGGCAAGATCGAGAGGGAGTTCAGCTTCCTGACAGCCTAACGGATGAAGCTGTCCTGGCCCTGGAACCCGCATCTCCTCTCTGATGGCAGCGTGGACTGTGAAGAAGCTGTGTGGCGGGTGGGTGAGATCACCGCAATGCAGAGTGATTTGCGGGTGAGGACAGGTGTTGTAAATGTCTGAAGGGAAGGGGGAGAGCACACGATCTTGCTCAGCTGTAAACAGTGCTGCGCAGGACGCTTTGCAGCGCGCATAGTACCACCAGTTATGCAGCTGGTCAGGGATCTCCTCGTGGTGCCCTGTAGAGGTGCCCCTGATGTGGCCGGGGCTCTGGCTCTCTGCTCATTGTTTCGGAGAAGTAGAGACGCTGCGTTCCTTTGGCTTGGCCAGTGCTGGGGGTTGTCAGCGCCAGGAGCTCCTCTGTTATGTGCACCCAGGGAAACTTGTGCTGCTCACCTCAGAAGGTCCTGGTCCTTTCCCGGCTGGTTGTGACCATGTCTTCTTCTTGCCCTCTTAGAGGTGTCTGGCTGTTGCCTGGCATCTTATCTGATATGGCGGGTTTTTGAGCGGTTTGCTTAGGTGTAGTCCACCAGATCCAACAAAATGTAGCAAAACTTTGTCCACTATTGTGGTCAGAGAGGGGCCCCGCCATAAACTGGGCCCTGGAATGTGCTGTCTGTCGCAGCTTCATATGCATAGAAGGTCGATTTTTTATTATGAAAATGTGTGTTGACATATTTGAAATGAAATATTCTACTATGTTAAATTTCAGCCCCTTAAAATGCAAGCCCTGAAAATACAAGGCATTAAAATTGCAAACACTGTTAATGCAATGCATTATTTTTTTCAACATGTTTATTGTTTCAAAGACACTTGTCATTATTTTTCTTCCAGACACACACACACACACAATTTAGGCTCTCTAATTCAACTGTTCTGCATGTCTTTGTACTGTGGGGGAAACTGAAGCACCTAGAGGAAACCCATGCCAACTCAGACCGAACTTGCAAAGGATCCCTCAGATTTAAGGAGAGTCAAATTGCCATTTGGGTATAGGCACCATTTTGTCATGATTGGTCGTTTTATGATATGGATTTGTTAAACGTGCAAATCTGCATATTAGAATGATTTCTGAAGGATCATTGAAGACACTGAACTGGAGTAATGGCAGCTGAAAATTAAGTACAGAAATACATGTCGTTTTAGATTAAATTGAAATTACAACAGAATACAGTTAGTTTAATTGTAATAATATTACACAAGTTGTGTTTTCTTTTAAAAGATAATGGCCATTACAAGTGCACTGTTGCTCCAAGAACAAAAACAGTCTAAAGTCTAAAGTAAGGAGTTTTTTTTTAAGTGTACATTGCTGATGTTTTTTGCAGAGATGTTACATGTATGTATGGGCTATGTTTGGATTGATGCTAAGAGTTTAAGACCGTGTATTTGTATGCATTTTAGAAGGAGTCTTTATTGGTGAGGTTACCACATCATGGTCCAGTTTGAATATGGATTTAAAGTTCTTTTCGACGTGGGACCATAGTCTGGACTATTTTTGACTGCTCCTGTTTAGGAAGAGTCTGGTGTTTGAGAGCCGTGGCATGTTTTCATTACAAGAGGTTGGATTATTCATTTGCTATCAGTCAACTTCAGCTATGGACAGTGTTTGGACATTGATGTACTACAGATAAGACTTTCGCACACATCAACTTTCACATGACGAAATCCTACAGTCTTACATTGCTTTGTTTGCGTTCTTTTCTTTTTTTGTACTTTTGTGTATTTACATTTTTGGCTATATGTAGCTTTATTAACCTGAACTGAATATTTTCTGTTTTGTATTTAATAAATTGATTTGAAATCCCTTTGACTACTGTACATTTTTGACAATACAGACATTAGTTATGTGGTGACTGTCAGAGAGTCTCACCATCCCAGGCTTCCACCACTACACTACCAGATTCACAAAATCCCTGATTACTGCCACCTGTCAGCACTCATCAGCAGCACTATACCCTCGCACTCCTCCCGCACACTCACTGTCTGGTCTCATACATAGTATGTTTGACTTACCTGGCTCTAACCTGTGTTTACTCACCTGCTAGTTGCCCAATCTATCTGCTCCTCGATCTCCACTGTTCCTGAGCTCCACCGTCTCTCCGCTCCTAAATTTCCCCGGATTCCCTGGAAAGGAATTGGTTTTTTTTTTTTTTTTTTTTTTTTTTTTTTTTTTTTTTTTTTTTTTATTTTTTTTTTTTTTTTTTTTTTTGTTTTTTTTTTTTTTTTTTTTTTTTTTTTTTTTATTTTTTTTTTTTTTTCGAATTATACTCAGAAAGACCCAAGATACTTTCCCACTCCCCGCTCACTTACCTGGATTCTCCTCGCTCTGTGTTCAATAAACCTGCTGTTTATATTTCACCTTACCTCAGTGTCCCGTGTATATTTGCTGACAGTGACTGCATCCATTTCAGATGTATAATAACAGTTTTTTTCTCAAAGACTTAAGTTATAGTAGCTGGAAATTATTTAAAGTGAAACAGATGTATTGTTGTAGATTAATAGTGCGGGCCCTGTGTGGGCATAGTGAGGGTTTCCTGGGGGCTAAGTGAGGGCTGCCCATGCAGACCAGCGCTAAGGGGCCAACATTTTGCCAATGAGCAAAATCTCAGAGCCCCTGCGCTGGCAGCCCGCTGGGGGCCATAAAGGGCCAGTGCAGGCGTTTGCAGGGAACATCCTTTGAGTCCAAAGAAGGATGGGGGGTTGCATCCGATTTTAGATCTGCATCAGTTAAACCGCTCAGTCATGCGACTGAAGTTCAGGATGCTCACACTCAAACAAGTCGTGTCTCAGATCAGGTCTGAGGACTGGGTTTTTTTTGTTTTTCGTCACGATCGATCTAAAAGACGCATACTTCCATGTCTCCACCCTTTTTAGTCACTGGAAGTTTCTGAGGTTTGCTTTCGGGGGCGAAGCTTATCAATATCGGTGTGATAAAGTTTGTTTAGGGGAAAGGAAGAAGTCGGAGTCGGCGTAACTGAGGCTCGTTGAATTTTATTTGGTTCTCCAAAACTATAAGCATAGGCGTGATCACACGCATCAAACAACATAAACTCCCCACACCAATCACTGTAAATAGAAGCAGGTGAATGTCATTCTGCACTTTACCTACTTACTCACCGCTCGTCTCCCATCCCTCTCTCCCGCTGCAGACTTCGCCGAACCACGCCCCCCTCGCCACACATACCCCACGCCGACTCAGGCTGGGGGCCATCGGTATGCAGCCCCCCCATTCCTGGAAGAGGAAGTCGGCATACAGCCATCTGCGCCCCCAGACTGGGATCACTTGAGCTTAAAGGGTGGAGGCCAGATACCAGACGGGGTATCCGCCCTGCGTTGGTATCCTTCATGCGGGGAGTCACGCAGGGCGCGTGGTCCGAACAGGAGGGTGAATTTTCCCGACCAGGAGAGAATAGGAGGGTGCAGAAACACCACCGAATGCAAACATCGTTCAATGGTGATGTACATCGTCTCACTCTTAGAGACTGCCCAACTGATGTACACACGGCTGCATCATCACCCCCTATATACTGGGTCCTAGTTTTTATTTTTTGACGGCTCCCAGCCCCCTGTCCAACGCGTCTGTCTGCAACAAGAAAGGGAGAGAAAAGTCAGGAGTGTAAGAGCGGCCCCCCACACAGGGCAGCTTTTACCTGGGTGAAAGCCTGCTGGCACAGCTCCGTCCACTGGACCTGGTCTGGGGCTTCCCTTTTAGTAAGGTCAGTCAGCGTGCTGGTGAGGTCCGAATAATTAGGTATAAAACCTTCTGTAATATCCCGCCAGCCCCAGGAACTGCCTCACCTCCTTTTTGGTCTTGGGTCTCGGGCAAGTTGCAACCGCTTTAGTCTTATTAATTTGGGGGCGCACCTGCCCATGGCCCAAGTGGAAGCCCAGACACCGGACCTCCACACGCCCAATCGCACACTACTTTGGGTTGGCCGTCAGCCCGGCCCTCCTCAGCGCCCTCAGTACGGCACACAAGTGCTCCATATGCCACTGCCAGTCATTACTATAGATGATAATGTCATCAAGATAGGCAGCGGCATATGCAGCATGTGGCCGTAAGATTTTGTCCATGAGGCGCTGAAACATGGCCGGTGCCCCGAACTGCCTAAAAGGAAGCGTGGCAAACTGGTGTAATCCAAACGGCGTTGTGAAGGCTGTTTTTTCTTTGGATAATCGTGATAAGGGGATCTGCCAATATCCTTTCGTCAAGTCCAGTGTCAAATAAAATCGAGCTGTACCCAGCCGATCAAGCAATTCATCAACTCGCGGTATGGGATATGTGTCGAATTTCGACACAGCATTCACCTTGCGATAATCCACACAGAACCGCACGGAGCCATCTGTTTTAGGTACTAAAACTATCGGGCTCGCCCGATCGCTGTGGGACCCCTCTATTACCCTCATCTTTAGCATTGCTTCTAATTCTGTCTGAACGACCTTTTTTTTGTGTTCAGGTAATCGATACGGCCGGCTGCGAACCACCACTCCCGGCTCAGTTTCAATATGGTGCTGTATGAGGTCGATTCGGCCAGGCAGGAGCGAAAACACATCCGCAAAAGCAGCCTGAAGCTTAGCTACATCAGTGAGCTGTGAGGGCGAGAGGTGATCTCCTCCAGGGGCCAGAGCCAGGGATTGGTGTTTGATGTTCGCCTCTGTACCGAGATCATCCTCCTCACTCATTGCCGTCGCTAACATCACTGATTCCGCCTCGCTACATTTTTGAGGAGGTTGAGGGGGTAGATCTGATGTGCTCCACACGGTTGTATGTAAATTACTCATAATCAGATCTCCAATGTCTTTTCGTTTTTTTTGTTTTTTTTTTTTTTTTGTTTTTTTTTTCGTGTGGACCTCGAAGGGCACTTTCCACTTGGCGAGTAATTTAGAGCTAGACGTGGGAAGTAATACAAGGACTTATTCTCCCGGTGCAAATTTGTGTAGTCTGGCCCCCCTGTTATATAGCTGGCTTTGCTTATCCTGGGCCTGTAACAAATTCTCCATTGACAGCCGCCCCAAGGTGTGGAGTTTTATTCTCAGGTCCAGCACGTATTGAATTTCGTTTCGGTTTCCCTCAGGACATCCAGCACCCTGCAGGGCTGCCATCCATAGAGAAGCTCGAAGGGGGAAAACCCTGTGGAGGCTTGCGGGACCTCCCGCACAGCATAAGAGGGGCTCCAGCCACTTATCCCAATTTTTAGCGTCCTCGTGAACAAACTTCCGAATCATGGTTTTTAATGTGTGATTAAATCGTTCCACCAGCCCGTCTGTTTGTGGGTGGTAGATGTTGGTGCGAATCGATTTAATGCCCAACAATTCGTACAGCACTAATGCAAACCAATGCCCGCGTGCCGACTGTTCTAATGGCCCGATGAGGTCCATACCAATTCGTTTGAAGGGGACCTGCATAAGAGGGAGAGGGTGCAAAGGCGCTTTTGGGGAGGCCGGTGGATTTACTAGCTGACATTCACGACAAGCTGCGCACCACCTGCGCACATTCTCGTGGATGCCCGGCCAAAAGAATCGGGTCATGAGAGGGTTTAGTGTCACTGCCTGTCCCAAATATACCGCCATTGGATTAGAATGAACCGCCTGGAATAGCATTTCCCGACGGCTTTTAGGTATTAATAATTGGGTTGTATCCTGCTTTGCCTGAGTGTCTTGTGTCACTCGATACAATCGATCTTTTAAAATAGCAAAATAGGGATAGGACAGCGGACGAGCCGGTTGGAGACGCTGACCGTCGATGGATTGGACCTGTTCAAATGCACGTTTTAGTGTGTCATCCTGGGACTGCTCCAGGGGAAAATCATCATGCTCCGCGAGGGTTAGCCTCTCATCTGCGCTCCGTTCCCCTGGCTCAGTATCCCACGGTCCCGGTTCAGCCACTCCCACCTGCGCGTCCGCCGCGCTCCCCAGCTTTCTTTCTCCACAAGAGACATCCGCACACAAATACTCCATTAATTGACGAAACGCTGGCCAATTTGTCCCCAAAATCAGCGGATGTTGGAGGTGCGGGCTAACTGCAACCTCTACACTATGCCTTTTCCCCCGAAACTGAATAACCACGGGCATTACAGGATACTTTACCACATCCCCATGCACACATCGTACCGGAACCACGCGGCTTTTATCCCATGCCCCGAGCTGCATCAGACTTTGGTGGATCGAGGTCTGGTTACACCCCGAATCCACCAAAGCCAGATAGGTACCCCCCTTAATACTCACAGGTATTTGGTACAGTCCAGCTTGATCGGGGGCAGCCTGTGGGTCATCCGGGACCCAGATCAGTGCCCCCACCTCCATTACTGGGCACCGATCAATAAAATGTCCTGGGTTCCTGCAACGCCAACAGGCCGGCCCGGGCTTCCCTGCCGCCCTAGTGGCAGGAAGTGGGTCATGGGAATGGCGTGGGGAGAGCGGAGAGAACGGCATTGCCACGGCGCCGGCGCTGGCCGTCACCGGGGTGGAACTCGGGGAAGAAGACCTGGATGGGACCTGGGAAAAGGGACAGGTCAAGAGGGAACAGAGGGATTAGGGGAAGAGAGAGAGAAAGAGACAGCTGGCAGAGTTTCGCCGACTCCTGGGCACGCCACCATCCGGTCCTCCGCCAACTGGATGGCCAGGTCTAGCAACGCCGAGCGGTGGCACTGGACCCACTCTGCCATCTTCCTTGGGAGACAAATGGCTGAGAAACTGCTCCAGTACCACGCGATCAAGGATTTGCTTGACGTCGCCTCCCCCAGCCAGTAGCCATTTGCGGCAGGCGTCCCGGAGCTGTTGAGCCAACACGAAGGGCCGGCCACCCTCGCCCAGATCCAGCGACCGGAACCGCTGGCGATGTTGTTCTGGGCTCCGGCCGACCCGCTGCAGGATGGCTCGCTTCAGGATCGACGAAGACCAGGAGGTTCTGGACGGGCAGCTGTTGGGCCGCCACCTGCGCCTCCCCTGAGAGCAGCGGAATGAGTCGCACTGGCCAGTGCTCCTTTGGCCATCCACAGGCCTCCGCTGATTTCTCAAACAGGTCGATAAAAGCTTCGGGGTCATCCTGGGGCCCCATTTTATTCAAGGGCACATGTGCAGGCGCAGGTGGGTTTCGGGAGGGCGGCCCCCCTGCCCGGACCTCCTGGTCCATCCAGCTCCGGAACAGCTCACGGTCCTCCTGCTGTGCCTGCACCAGTGCGTGGAAACAACGCTCCTGGTCGTCCCGCATCTCCAGCAGCGCTTGGTGGTGCTCCTGATGGAGGCCCGCGAGCGACTGAATTACTTCCGCAAATGGCGAAGTTGGTGGTGACTGCATCGTAGCGGCGGCCGGGCTTCTTCCTCCCGGGTTTCGGCACCAGTGTGATAAAGTTCGTTTAGGGGAAAGGAAGAAGTCGGAGTCGGCGTGACTGAGGCTCGTGGAATTTTATTTAGCTTTCCCAAAATCATAAGCATAGGCATCAAACAACATAAACTCAGAGCACATTGGCTGTATTCTCGGTCACTTGGGCCACGAGTCCTCAGTCGGTCTCTCTCTTTCCTGCTTCCGCTCCGCCGGGGCCTTTTACGGTCTCCCCACGCCAATCACTGTAAATGGAAGCAGGTGAATGTCATTCTGCACTTGACCTACTTACTCACCGCTCGTCTCCGACCGCTTCCTCCCGCTGCAAACCCCGCTAAACCACGCCCCCTCGCCACAATCGGGTTCTTCCTTTCGGCTTTGTGCTCTCACCCTGCACTTTCACAAAATGTGTGGATGCAGCTCTGGCTCCCCTGCGACTCCAGGCCATCCGCATACTCGATTGTATCGACGATTGGTTGATTTTAGCTCAATCGGAGCAGACAGCGGTTCAACATCGAGATGTCATTCTTGCTCACATGAAAGAGTTGGGGTTAAGACTAAACGCCAAGAAAAGTGTGCTTTCTCCAGCTCAGAGGACCACTTATTTGGGCGTGGTGTGGGATTCGACCACGATGCAGGCTCGTCTGTCCCCTGCTCGGTGAGGAGTCAATCCTCACCGCAGTCAAGAGACTGAGAGAAGGCCAGTCACTCACTGTCAAGCATTTTCAGAGATTGCCGGGTCTGATGGCAGCTACGTCCAACGTCATATCTTTTGGCCTGCTGTACATGAGCCCCCTACAGTGGTGGCTCAAGACCAAGGGGTTCTCTCCAAGGCGAAACCCGCTTTGCATGCTCAAGGTCACGCGGAGGTGTTGAAGAAACTTGGTTCTTGTATCAGGGACCCGGTGCGGGGAAGCTCATTGCGTCCTGTAACACTAGCGCCGGATGCATCCCTCACCAGTTTGCGCACCAAACAACACAGTGGTGGTCTCTTATATCAATCACCAAAGAGGTCTGCGTCGCGCTCCTTGTACAAGCTGGCACACCAGATCCTTGTGTGGGCCCAAGGGAAGCTCCTTTCTCTAACAGCGGTTTACAACCTGGGCATTCAAGCATGGGAGCCCCCCCCCAGAAGTCATGTCTAGGCAGGGGCGAGGGCCCGGGAATAAGGCTTCACCCCGAGTGGTCGTTCCGGTGGGCAGACACCCCCTGGTTTTACGTTTCCTCCACGGTGCGCTGAGGCCCCCAGTACAATCTCGCGTCCCCACGTGGGACCTGGCTGTGGTGCTAGAAGCTCTTTGTAAGCCTCCATTCGAGCCTATTGGAGAGATTTCTGATCGATATCTCACTATAAAGACTACCTTCCTTCTGGTGATATCTTCTCTAAAGAGAGTTGGGGATCTGCAGGCCCTCTCAGTGGCCCCTTCTTATCTTGACTTTGTGTCAATGGCCAAATGGCCAAAGTATTTCTCTATCCTCAAGTGGTGTATGCACCTAAAGCTCCCTCTGTTACACAGCCTATTGTGCTACAGGCCTTCGGTCCGACCAGCAGAAGCTTAACTGTAAGTGTCCAGTGCGAGCATCCACAGAGCTGCCCTGTGGAGAAGGGCGGACCAACTGCTTGTTTGCTATGGTCCCCCTAAGAGGGGTCTTCCTGCTACGAAGCAGACCCTCTGTCAGTGGATAGTTGATGCCATTTCTACTGCTTACGAGTCCTCTGATCTCCCCTCGCCATTGGGGGTCAAGGCTCACTCTACTAGAGGTGTGGTGGCCTCCAAGGCCTTTTTAGCAGGTGTGTCTATGCAGGACATCTGCAACGCTGCAGGGTTGGTCCACGCCCCTAACGTTCGTCAGGTTCTATGGCCTAGATATGTGAGCCACTCCGGGCTCTTCTGTTCTCTCGCCCTAGCTTCCACAACTTTGCAGGGATTTGTCTGTCTGGTGGCGTGGGCATACTCGTTCCCTTAGCGTTTCGACACAGCTCGAGTTCATGAGTTCCTGAGTCTCAGGCCATACTTCCGGCATCCCTGCAAGCACTTGCTTCATTCCTAGAAGCTGACGCCGGTTCCACCGCACATGCTTTTATAGCTTCCTGGTCATTACGTCACCCGCCCGTGACGTCTCACCCATCTATTGGACTGATTACAAATGTGATTCAGAGCATGGTCACGCTGAAGGTACTGGTACTGGTCGAAAGAGCCCCGGAGGGTGATTTATTTGCCCACACACACTGATCACACGTGCCCTTGATGACTGGTGCTCGGTGCCAGTCTCACACTGGTGCTCGTGGGGTGAAGTACCGTGGTGCAGATCCCTCTCCCTGGGTACCTTCAGAGTCTGTGAAATAAGGAGAACAATCATTAATGCCGCCTGGAGCCCTGGGGTGCTCCCCCGCTGGTGTCTCTTCCCCTGGCTTTTAAGACCAGCGGGAACGAGCTCCAGGTGCGCCACTCAACAGGTGTTGTGCGTCGTTCTTCTGTATTATACTCTCGTTCCGTGTGTCATCATGTGTGCGCACCTGGAGCTCGTTCACACGGCGACGCGCTTAAAGAAGCCAGTTTGTGGCGAGAGGCCTGCACCCAAGCTCTCAATTTTTTGGACTCTGGGTTTGACTCGCGCACATTTTACCCCTATCCCCCCCCCTATGCCTGTCCAACTTTTTCCCCTTCCCCCTCTGCCGCCTCTTCCCTGTCCCGTTGTGGAAAAATCTTTTACCACAACCTCGGTTTTTTTGCCTTGGAGCCTTCTTCCGGTATTACCGGGGCGGGATTTTATGGGCTACCGTGCAAGACCTGCCCCCCAAACCTGGCACAGCCCCGGGACGAGACACGTACCGCATTCCCGTGATTCGGCCCCAGGCCCGATGTTTAACTTGGAAACAGAAGGCCTGGAGTGCGAGGGAAACCACCGTTGTCACCCGGGCTTTGTGTCCTTCGCCCGGGAATCCCCCCCCCCCAACTGCAGGGGAGAATGGTCATGCGAGGTGAACAGGTGGCCCCAAGGTACTATTTTAACTCCCCAGGACTGCCCACTTCTGGCCAGGACTCTTTCTCCAGGGTGGCGTACCTGGTCTCCGCGGGGGAGAGTTTCCGGCTGATGTAGACTATGGGGTGTTCCTCTCCATCCCGGAGCTGGGAGAGGACTGCCCCTAAACCGGTGCCGGAGGCGTCCGTATATAGGGTGAAGGGGCAGCCGAAGTCTGGGGCATGCAGGACCGGGGAGGACGTCAGGGCCGTCTTGATGGCCTGGAAGGCGGCTTCTGTCTCGGGAGTCCAGACTATCTTCTCTGGCTGCCCTTTCCTGGTAAGGTCTGACAGGGGGCAGGCTATAGAGGAGAAGTTCGGAATTAAGCATCGGTAGTAGCCCGCCAACCCCAAAAAGGCCCGCACCTGGGTCTTGTTGGCGGGACGCGGGAACTCCTTTACCGCCTCAACCTTTTTGTCCTGGGGCATGATGAGCCCTCTTCCAATTTTGTACCCCAGGTATTTTGCTTCGGTGAGGCCGAGGTGGCACTTCTTGGGGTTTGCCGTCAGGCCAGGCCGCCGGAGCTCCGTCAACACCCTCCGTAGACGCTCCAGGTGAGCTTCCCAACTCTCGGAGTGAATGACGACATCATCCAAGAAAGCCGCGGCATAGGCTTGGTGGGGCAAGATGTCCATCAACCACTGGAACATGGCTGGTGCCCCGTGTAGGCCGAAGGGTAGCACCAGTTAATGCTAGTGGCCATTGGGAGTGCTAAAGGCTTTCTTCTCCCGGGACTCGGGGGACAGGGGCACCTGCCAGTAGCCTTTGGTGAGGTCTAAGGTGCTGATGTAGCGAGCCTTGCCCAGCCGGTCCAGGAGCTCATCCACCCGCGGCATGGGATAGCCGTCAAAGGCCGAGACTTGGTTGACCTTCCTGAAGTCGTTACAGAACCGGAGGGTGTTGTCCAGCTTTGGAACCATCACGATGGGGCTGGCCCACGGGCTACGGGAGGGCTCGATGATTCCTAGTTGGAGCATCTTCTTGACTTCCTCCTCTATAGCCGGCCGGCGAGCTTCCGGTATCCGGTAGGGCCGCTGCCGGACTACGACTCCGGGTGGTGTGCGGACCTCGTGCTCTATGACGGTAGTTCTGCCCGGGGTCTCACTGAACACATCCCGGAACTGACTGACCAGGGCCTCAAGCTCCGTCTTCTGGGTCGCCGACAGCTGCGGTTCCATGTCCACTACTGGGGGCCCGGTATGGGCTAGCGCGGCCAGTTGCTCGGGCCGGGGAAACCCAATTTTTGAGCAAGTTGACGTGGTAGATTTGCTCCGTCCGTCGGCGGCCCGGTTGCCGCACCCGGTACGTCACCGGTCCCATCCGTTCCACTACAGTGTAGGGACCCTGCCAGGTCGCCAGAAACTTGCACGCAGCTGTCGGGACCAGTACCACCACTCGATCGCCCGGCTGGAACTCCCGGGCCTGGGCGGGCCGGTCGTACAGCCGTTGCTGGGCGCGCTGGGCGGTCACCAGATGTTCCTTCACCAGCGGCATGACCCGGTCTATCTTTTCCCGCATCTCCCGCACGTGCTCGACGAGGCTACGAAGTGGGGCGGGCTGGTTCTCCCAGGCTTCCCGAGCCACGTCTAGAAGGCCCCTGGGCTGTCTCCCAAACAGCAGTTCGAAGGGGGTGAAGCCTGTGGAGGCCTGCGGCACCTCTCTGACGCCAAAGAGCACGTACGGGATCATGAGGTCCCAGTCGCGCCCATCCTCGGCCACCACCCGCTTCAGCATCCACTTGAGCGTCTGGTTGAACCGCTCCACCAGGCCATCCGTCTGCGGGTGGTAGACCGATGTCCTCAGTTGTTGCACCTTGAGGAGGTGACAGAGGTCCGCCATTACCCGGGACATGAAGGGGGTACCCTGTTCAGTCAGGATTTCCTTCGGGATCCCAACGCGGCTGGCCAGCAGAAACAGTTCACGGGCAATGTTCTTGGCGTTGGCCGCTCCCAGTGGAATGGCTTCCGGGTACCGGGGGGCATAGTCCAGGAGACCAGGAGTGCTAATGTACCCGGGCCCCGCTGCAGGGACTTCGGCAGTTCCCCCCCGGGTCCCCAAACCAGCCCCACCTAATCCCGATCCGCTCGATGGGCACATCGATGACGGGTAGTGGAATGAGCGGGCTGGGGGGAGGACGGCACGGAGACGTCTGTTGGCAGGTGGGACAGCTACGGCAGAACCGTTTCACCTCGGCCTCTAGTCCGGGCCAGTGAAAACGGTCCCGGATGCGCTGGACGGTATTGTCGGCTCCTAGGTGTCCCGCCATTGGGTGGCTGTGTGCCAGCTCCATGACCGTCTCCGTCTTGGTGGTAGGCACTACCAGGATGAATTTGTCCTCCCCCCGCCTGTGGGCGACCCCCCCACACACAGTACAGAGACCATTACGTATCACAAAGTGAGGGAGGGGGTGAGGCCCCGGGAGCCTGTCTACCTCATCGATGCGGCGCACTTGGTCCCAGCAGTTCCGTAGGCGGTCGTCCTCGCGTTGTTCCCTTCCGAACGAGCCCCCGGTCGTGACCTGTGAAAACACATCAAGGTAGACAGACGGCAGATTAGGAGGCTGACACTCACCCTCCCTCTCACTGTCCGTCGCTAGGTAGACCGGCCTTGGGCTGGGCGGTCCCCGACGGGTTTGCCGTGGCCCGTTCCGGGCGGTACGGCGTGGCATCCTGGATCCAAGGAGGAGCTTCTGGAACCCCGGCCAGTCCCGTCCCAGGAGCAGAGGTACAGGGAGATCCGGCACAATGCCCACCTCGATGGCCCAGGTCCCGGGCTCCGCCGAGATCCGCACCGTCCGGGCCGCTACCCAGCGGGTGACGAGGGTGACTGAACTGCCGGAGTCCAAGAAGGCCTGTACCATCCAGTTGTACCATCCTGCTGGGGCCCGGGGGCCGTCCGTCCTGGTGCAGGAAACACCCCGCCACCCATACCCGGGCCGTCGGAGTTGGGGGTTCCGTGGGCATTGGCTCATCCACCCCGTCGGGGACCACCGGTCTGCTGCCTGGTCGCGGTGCCCCCTCTTATCAGATTCGAGCGGACGCGCGCCGCTCCATCACCCTGCGGGGCGCCAGGCCTGCTCTCTCCCCTGCCTCGCGGGCGTTCGTTGCCACCACCAGCTCGACCGCCTATACCAGGCTGTGGACGTCCTGGGGGTTTTGCATACTGACCGGGCGCCTCAGCGTGCGGGGCAGGGCCCGTAGCAGTCGGTCAATGAGTACTTTCTCCGCCACCTGGTCCGGGGTCGGGGACCGCGCGAGAAGCCACAGGTGAGACAATCGGGCCAGTTGCGCGGCTTGCGCTCTCACTGACTGCCGTTCATCATAGGTCCATTGATATAACTGTTGCGCAGCCCCCATGGGCGTAGGCCACAACGGGCGAGGATTCGGATTTGAGTCATCTACTGTTCGTTACTCTTTGTTTTTCCCTGCCCAGGGAGCTCAGGGCCATTAGGAGGCACCGACTGCCGCTTCTCCGTGAGGAAGGGGGCGAGGACTGCGAGCCCACTATTCCGACCCACACATCCGGGCCGCATGACCCAAAGTGTGGAGGTAAGCCTCATGTCGTCGTTATCGGGCAACCTCCGGAAGAGGTTTTGGTGCGCTATGACCGGCGCTCCGGGAGGGCGGCAGGCGCACCCCCGACACGCTGGCCATGCAGCGTTTCCACGACCGCCGTCAGTATATTCTGCCGAGGCGGCAGTGCGCTGTAAACTGCTGCTGGCGGGCTGACGAGCCCGTTAGGCGAGCGGAAATGACATCTGCACATGTGTACTGGGGAAGAGAGGGTTTCTATAGAAGCAGAACAGATATCGTAAGGCCACCGTGGCGGTGTACCCGTCTGTGTCTCAATTCCACCTGTATGCCGCATTCTCCCCATACCTTGTCGCGGGGGGGGGAGTGAAGGATTGAGGTGAATGAGGTGAACACAGCACCCCATCAGTACTGGTCGAAAGAGCCAGGGAGGGTGATGTATTTGAATAACACACATGTCACAAGGCCCTTGATGATTGGTGCTTGGGCCAGTCTAAAACTGGGCTCGTTGGTGAAGCTGCAGTGGTGACGATACCTCTCCTGGGGTGCAGTCAGAGTCTTGTGAAATAAAGGAGAACAATCGTTAGCCCGCTGGAGAGCTCTGGGAGTGGAATCTCCAGCTGGTGTCTCTTCCCCGGCTTTTAAAGGCCAGCGGACGAGCTCCAGGTGCACACAACTCATCGCGCAAAGGTGTTGTGCTCGGTGATCAGTGTGGCAGCGGCGGTTTCAAGGGCGAGACGCTATCTGGACTCGGGATACTCGCACAATGTTGACAGAAGTACCTGGAGCGTTTCAATTTAAATACTTTTCAGCTACTATAGCTTGTCTTTGGGGAAAACAGTTATTATACATATGAAATGGATGCAGTCCACATAGGCCAGCGTTTCCCAATCCCAGTTCTCGCGCCCCCCGCCCCCCTGCATATTTCGTATGTATCTCTTATCACGCACAACGTTTGTTCTATTCGACTGTAAGTGCCCTGTGAAGTGGACATCACAGGATATTCCGCCATGATTCCAGTTCGAAACGAGTGTATATGTTCCATTAAAAGGGCATTAAAGTGTGCGAGGTGTGAATTTAAATTATATTTATTTACAGAGGTATATTATGTCAAACTGCCACTCTATAGACAACTACGTTTCGTATGTATCGTGAAGACACTGCAGGCCATGGCGTAGCGCAAATCCTTGAATGAATGTTCCGAAGTGAAGAAAACTTCAACGTATTTCCCGTACTCAGGGAGTAGGGAGCAATGGACACTGTTTAGGGATCATATCAATTGGAACACAGTTCATGCACATAGCTCACTTCTAACGAGCTGGCGCCCGCCCCGGTTCCGCAAAACGTTCTTATCGCTAAGTAGTTCTTAACCTATTCCTTAACCTCTCTTTTAACGTTATGGCACGATTCCCGACACGTTCGTACACTAAGTATATCTTCTGTAAGTCACACTTTCGTACGGTTGGTCTGGACCATTCGTAAGCTCTCTCTTAACGTTGTTTGAGCTCAAGACGCTAGTCGCCGCCACTGTGCAGCAGTCTTTAGAAATCAGCGCAGCGCAGTACAAGTCAAACTACGGTATGTTGACAATGTTGTGGCTCAACAATGATTTTATGTTATGGACACTTTAAGACTAATAATAAAATATGTTCGCAATGGATACAGGCCTATTTATGAAGTTGACTTTATTTGGTATCAGAACCAATATGGTGGTAATTAGCTTAGGCTATTTCGTAATGTCATTAAAGCATTTAAATTGGCAATCACTTTTGATAATTAAAACCTGGCAAACAATTTGGCTCTAAATGGCTAAGATCAATAAATGGGTAAGCATGGTGGTGTCCAGTAAACGACCAACTATGGCAAGACGAATCCAAAGTGTAACTTGTTGTGTTAATCAAATGACGCGGCCCGAGCCAGTTAGGGATGATATACAAAAATTTCGCCTACAGAAGACAACTCATTATGGAAGCGCGACGACATTCTCAGAATGACGCTTGCCAGGCTACACGCCCCGGCGGAAGTTTGCTTAAGCCCTGAGAGTCCAGGACGGCTTGCACGGCTTAAGGTTTTTTGATACAGGGAGCCCATTCGAGGTCTGGGAGAGGGCACGGCCCTAGCAAGACCGCGGTGTGGAGTGCTCCACACTGTCCACCAACCGCCTTCTGCGCCACATGCCTGGGGATTCACATCAGGCGCCGCCACAACACCACGTCATGGGAATTGGGTCCAGGAGCGACCATGCATACATCCAGGAGCTGTGCATGGCATTGCACAGCGCATCCCCAGAGTCTTGGGCACTGTGGGACACACTCATCACTAGGCCAATCATCAGTGATTGCTCAGGAAATATAATATCGAGAAAAGGATATGCGGCCAAACACGTGCAGGTTATAGGGACCATAGGGGGTGTGATCTCAGAACATGGTGTGCAAGAGTGGCAGGCAGCCCCTGACAGTTTGTCCTGGCGCCAAATTTGCCTGGCGTGAACAAGCGGAGAGAGGCGGGTGTTTGCGTCAGAAGCCTGTGCCTCCAGGGATAAGGGCTTACCATAACTGATGAAAAGACTATTCTCACACATATGGACCCAACCACACACGAACTCGGGCCTTCGTTGAAAGAGACAATACCCATGTTGCCACATGTTCCGCCTCTGTCTAACTAATTTAATCAGTCGCAGCGTTGTCGAAGTGTGCAAATTGGACATCTGGGAAGCGGCGCTTTCGGTCGCTGACGACAAGGTCGGCAGGAGGGACTGCGCAATAATGATCAGATGAACTATACCATCGCCTATTGAGCAGTTCGGTGGGCAACGGCCATACTCTGAATACCGTAATGGATGGGCGGGGATGGCGAACAAGTCCGGGAGGAGGTCGAGGTAGGGAGATAGGAGGTGGAATGGAAAGCAGATGAGGAGGAAGAGGGAGAGGGGGAGAAGAGTTGAGGTCCTTATCCTCCACAGAGGGGGCTGCATGCACGCTGCCGGGGTTGAGGCAAGGGTAGCTTTTTGATTGCAAGTGTTTTTGGTTGATTTACTGTATATTGTCTTTTTGAATTAACTTGCTGAGCTATCATTAGCCATCAACCATGATTGAATGGACTTTTATTTTGATTCGTATTATGATGGAATTTTTAGTTTTCTGAAAAATAAACGGGAGTTACAAACCTTGCATCCATTAAATGTTCTGTGTGTGATTCTAATCCTTTAA
>JADLZN010012194.1:138789-156338 GCA_018155175.1 Sinocyclocheilus anophthalmus
GTGGATAAATAAGGTATCTCATAGAGCAAGATTTTATGCGTAGGTTTCCAATGGCAATAGAGAATCAGTTGTTGATTCATTAAGGATGACAGAATGACATACAATCTTGTTGATGATCAAGTATTTTTTATGAAAATGCGCATACAAACACACACAGACACGGTCAGTGGTGTGACTGTTGCTCAGCATCTATAAAGACAAACACATTCCAAAATCAGATTAGGAACTGTGAGGAAAGGAACATCAAAATCTATAAACCAAGAACAACTGCTCACCTTCAGCTGGCAGCAAGATTGGTACCGAGATTGAGGGCCTGTTGAATTGCGCCTCTGCTAGGGCATGCTGCTGCTTGGCCAGTTCCGGTTTGGCTCTCTTCAGCTCCAGAGACTGGCGAGCGAGCTCATTTGCTTCTGTCAACTGGCGCTGAATGTCCTGCAACTCGACCAACTTCTCCTTTTCAATGTTCATCAACTCTTCGCTACACCGACATGGTGAGATTGTGGAGCGATGTCGTGATGTCGTGTAGCGAAGTCCTGGTGAAGACGTGTGTACGGGAGGTGGTGGTGTAGTGCACCCTTCCGGCTCGGTGCTGCCAGGTAAGGAGATTGCTGTAGGTGGCTCGGTGTCTGGGGAGCATGGTACATTGGGGGGTGGCGATGACCTGGAACATGAGGCTTGTTCAGCGTCACCTTTTCTAACGTCAATCCCCCCAGGGATTCCATTTGAGACTGTGTCTCCCATGATCGCCAGTGTCTTCTCCTCATGTGCTGTTAAGGGTTGCACTGAACTGGTCCCTGCACCTGTCCTCGCCCGGTCTCTACGGACAGCAGAACCTCTCACCTTAACCTGGCTTGAAAAATCATGCCATTTTTTCCTGACGTCCTGCCAGGACCTTGGTGTGCCTGATCCGGAGGCAGCCATCTTCCTTGCTATGTTGCTCCATAGCTCCTTTTTGTTGCTGTTGCACAAGTTATTCCGAAAGCTGGAAAACAGTGTCACCTTGTGCAAGCTCACCTCGTCCAGCAAAACTTCAAGTTCCTCTGACGAGAAGCTTGGTGCCCTTTTTTTACGTTGCTTCCCCACCATATGCTGTATCTAACTATCTCTTTCTGTTCATTGTAGATGGGTTGCTTTTTATTGAAAACATTAACCAATGGCAATCAATACCGCATTAAACAGAAGTAACTGCAGCTGCTTGCCAATCAGTTCTGATTGTAAAGTACCTTACCATTAATATAAATGTGTATTACATAATTTTTAGAAGTCGTTAAACACATGTCAAGAAGCGGCACAAGTGGCACAACGGGATAAGGAGGGTGGATGATTAGCGAGGGATACCCGGTTCGTCTACCCGTCACAACATATCGTGTGAACATATTACTGACAATTTGATAATTTAATTAATAGTCTATATTTTACGGATAACTTAAACTATGTTAAAATAAATGTTACTGGAATAATTTGAGGAATGTTTCATTTGCATAGAACGTGTTGTCTTTCTTAACGCCGTAATGCACCTTCGCGTGAAGTGGAAAATCGATTCCTGAGCAATCGATGCCAACTAATTCAGCACCTTCACTTGGGACAGCGCCTCTGTAACGTCGAACGTAAGAGGCAGCGTGTTAAGAAGCTTCCTAAGGGACACTTCGGGGAACACACTTAGGAACATAAACAACTTTGGTAAGATATATCTTTCGAGTCTTCTTAGCGCGCTAAGAGTGAGCGTTATCGGGGAACCGGGCCCTGATCGGTTCCTTTAGCTCTTTGCTCAGCACTGAGCCTCTCGATCATGTCCTCCACAGAAATCCACAAGTCATATCAGTACTGTACACCACAGAAAACAATGGTAGTGAATTTACACTCCTCATTCCAAGAATTATGGCCCTTTTTTCACAGGTGTTTTAACTGTATTTTCAATTAAGCTTTGCATTGTGTTGTGTTTTAAGGGTTAAAGGAAATGTCCATAACTTTCTGCCAGAGCATTATGTTTTGCTACTATTTTAACTTGACGTCATACGTCACTGGTTTTACCCTGTTATATTGATCTTATTTTTTCCCCACAACCACTTCTGCTGCTCCTTTTAAATTGTCCAAGCATTTAAAAAATGCTTCAAATGTGAAGAGTTTGTCTGCCATTTCATAGTCTTCATCCGTTAGTCTGACGCTCTCCACACCTGTATATAATACAAGTGACAGTATAATATTCAACGATTTTATCAAGTCCAATATCACATACATATTAGTACAGTACATATTTTAATTTCACATTTATATAAAAAAAAAAACATTGTGAGATTAACACTCATTCAAGAGAGCTGCCATGTCTAAAGAGAAATGAAATACCACATCAGATCATGAATTTAGGGATACAAGAAAACAAGCATTAGCTTACCTTTAAAGAGCAGAACAGCGCAGATGAAGGCAGCTAGTGACTTATTCATAACTAAATAACAGAAAGAGATCACAACATATTCACTGTGGACTTAATGATCAGGAGTAAAAAGCTGGACTAAACTTTCTCTATATCACGGTTACATTTTCACATAATGTTTTACCTTATTATCATAACTATATCATTGCATTATTGTGGAATAATATCTACTGTTATATAGTTTTAATAATTAGGCAGCATTCAGTAAAAGCTTTGTGATTCAAACAAGAGAAACACTGAGGATTGTAGAATAACTGCATTATTATTATATAGTTGATCTCGTTTGAATATGAAATCATGTGTACAGTTCTGTTGAAGGTAAGAGTTTGTATTAAAAGCAGCTTGTGACTGTAATGTAATATAAATGAGAGCGTAAATGAAATGAGTTTGTGTCCCTCACTGTTTCTGATGTAACGTTCAGTATTGATAAATCACACAGAGAATGACTGACAGTGATGAGAGGAACATGTCTGATGTGTTTGAGGAAGAGACGGGGTTTCTTTAACACTGGTGTCTGGAGTGTGCAGTACGGAGTGTATCCAGGTTCTGGTTTTGGTGTTAAACGTAAGCTTGATCGTGTGAGAGTGAATCTGGACTATGACGGAGGAACAGTGTCCTTCTCTGATCCTGTAACTAACACACATCTACACACATTCACAACCTCCTTCACTCACACACTCCTTCCTTTCTTCTGGTGTTCTTCCTCTCTGAGGATCTTACCGGTCAATAGTCATCCTCGTAGCTCTGCATCGTTCCATGCCTTTTTCATCTTTCATCATGTTTCAATATTTAATCACATGAGTAAGAGATAAGTTATACAGTTATACTATAATTACAGTTAGATAACGTGAGAAACAGCTTAATAGCGACCGTAACCAGATGCTAGTTGTTATATTAGTACGTTTTTAGTCTTTCTGCAGTCTTTCTCTCCCTGATGGAGGTTGAGTGAGTTTTAATGAAGACTCTTCAGATAATAAAGAGTTTCGCTGAATGCAGTTGGTTGTCTTGTGTTTTTTTAAAGGTTTTTTGGGGTTAAATGACTTTTGTAATATTCACTTATACTGTATGCTTATGTGAAAAACTTTCGTAAGAGCAGTATTAAAATAGATGAATGAATATGCAGAAGTTGCCTTAAAGAATTTTAACAATGTTAAACATTTAGACTAATTCATCTTAAACAGTAACGCGTTGACAGCATGACTTTGAATATTAATTAAGAATTTTGGCATAAATATGTGAATTACAGTAAAATGACTGTCAATGATAAATGACAGGATAATGGCTTAAATGTAATAATTCTGATCTTATTCATCAGGTCTCACACACACTGCAGCATCACGCATGTTTACGAGCCTTTCTCAGATCGGCTTACGTTAGATTAAAACTACAAGTTCTGTTGAGTTTGGAAAATGTCTGCACAGTAATCATCAGAGCAGGGCCGTGCACAGACATGTTGAGGGACAGTGGCCCAAACCAAAAAAAGGGGCACAAGGAGGGCGGGTGCTTGTTAATACAAATCATCCAGTTGTTACAAATATACAATTAAAAGAGAAGACGGCACACTCTGTAATAATTTCAGACTTTATTGTAGATGTTTTGATAAGAGTGGGCTCTCTCTCACTCTCTGAGCCTGCGTCTGCCTCATCTTCAGTGGAAGAAGGGGAGAGTGGGGTAAGTTGACCCACCCTGTTTCTTGGCAACTGGTCGTTAGTTACCCTTTTACCACTCTCATGTCGACCTGTGTATTTTAGGAGCCAAAAACCCTCACGCTAAGGAGAACACAGGGGGGGGTGAATGGAACACCCATTACTTTCAAACGTGGTTTTTTGCTTGTCAAAGTACCTTCTAGGCATAACAGAGTGTAATGGTTTGTTACATCAAAGCACAAGTTTCCAGTCTAAAGTATTTAAACATATAGGTGTTTAGCCACATATAAACCGATGCAAAGTCATTTAGGCTATATTAGCCTGAACTGGACGCTACAGTAGCTTTATTTTTCCCAAAACGGCAGCTATGGGGCAGTGAGCCAGATGCTGTGGGGTAAATTGTGTCAACATTTTAACTTACCCCGCATAAGGCACTGTAGTTAAGTTAATCTCTGAATTATCAACTGTGGTGCATTTTAATGTATATCTTGTATGGTTTAGTTTATCATATATTATTTCAGTTTATTTTATAATGGAGCCGTGTGCAAGTGCATCCAAGTCCTTCTCTGATAAGAGCCGAAAATGCTTGTCATCACCTTCTAATCAGATATATCTTTCCAAGCTGTAGTCAGGTGCGAATCTATGGTGGAGCTAGGGGCAGCTCGGCTCCCCTCTAATAAGGACATCGGCTGCCCTGGTAAAACCTGATTTGTGAAATTTTGGGCGGGGGGGGTGTCTAAAAAAATTGACACACTGTGTTTATTTTGATGTCATTTGTATCCTGCGTGTGGACTTATATGTAAAATTGCACACATTATTCCTGTCATGCTGACGGGGGCGATTTAAACCTAACAGGTTTATCTTCAATAAAGATAACTATACATGCTTTTCTTGTCATGAGCATCAAGGTGTGGGGTCACTGCGGTGCAAATTCCACTCATGTTTAGTACATGTTTACTCAAAGATTCGTAGAAAAAATATAAACGCTGGACTTTGTGGTCGATTCTGTGTTAAGGTAAGTATTGTTATTCGCAATTATGTGTTGTGGCTGGTTTGTTATAGGTCTGCGTGACTCTTGATGTCTTGGGCCTAATTGAACGGAGGAATTATTGTATTCTTCTGTAGCCTGACGACGAGAAACTTTAACCGTTGTTCATGTGAACTCAAAGGCCACCAAACTCTGTTAGTCTGTTTTAGGAAGGCACACTTTAGTGTTCACCATATTGTTTCAGAATGCAAACAATTAAGTTTCATACCTGTGTCTGAAACCATTTACACTTCATTTGTTGGGTTTTTTATTGTTCTTCGTTTGTAAAAGGAAATTATTAAACTAGTTTTTAAATGATTTATTTCACATGGGTTTGAATCAGATTCAGTCAGATGGTCAATTTACACTCAGATGGTGCATCTTACCCACTGACTAGACTCGGGTCAACTTACCCCAAACCCGGGGCAAACTGAGCCATGGGAACACTTTTATAAGAAGCCATATTTTTAGAAACCTGTCATAGATACATTCTGATCATTTAAATGAATTTAGGGAATACTCTTTCAATGCATAAATATTAAGTCAATGTGTCTGGAATAAAGTCCCAACTGTGTCGAGAATTAATGTCGAAATTGTTGAAACTAAGCCGAAATGGTGTTGAGTAATCGTCGAACTGTGTCGAGAATATAAGTCCGTATTGTGTCTCGAGCATAACTGTCGCATATGTTTTTGAGACTAAAGTCCGAACTGTTTTCGGTAAGATAATGTCGGAACATGTTTGTACGCCATACCAGAGTCTAACTTGTCTGTCGAGAATAAGTGTTCTAACGGTTGTCGAAATAATGCCGAAATGTTTAGAATACGTCGAAAGGTGTCGAGAATAAAGTTGGCAAATGTGTCAAAAAAGTGGAAATGTTTTCGCGAATAAACATTGAAATGTCGAGATACAGTCTAACTTTGTCGAGCAATAAAGTCGGTAACTGTGGTCGAGAATAATGTCACAATGTTTTGTAGAATAAGTCGAATGTGTTGCAATAAAGTCTAAAGACTGTGTCAAATAAAGTCTAACTGTTCGATGAATACGTGTCGAAATGTGTTTAGAATAAAGTCGCACCTGTGTCTAGCATACTGTCAAATGGTTGAGAATATAAGTCAAACGTGCGAGAAAAGTTCTAAAGACTGTGTCGAGAATAATGTCGTCAAATGTGTTGAGAATAAAGTCGAAATCTGTGTTTCGATAAGAAAGTGGAAATGGATCGAGATAAAGGGAAATGTGTCGAGAATAAAGTCTAAATGTGTCGAGAATAAAGTCTAAATGTGTCGAGAATAAAGTCTAAATGTGTCGAGAATAAAGTCTAAATGTGTCGAGAATAAAGTCTAAATGTGTCGAGAATAAAGTCTAAATGTGTCGAGAATAAAGTCTAAATGTGTCGAGAATAAAGTCGAAATGTGTCGAGAATAATGTCGAAATGTGTTGAGAATAATGTCGAAATGTGTCGAGAATAAAGTCGAAATGTGTCGAGAATAAAGTCTAAATGTTTCGAGAATAAATTCTAACTGTCGTCCGAAATAATTCGAAACTGTGCTCGAGAATAAAGTCCTAACTGTGCGAGAATAGGTCTAACCTGTGTCGAGAATAACGCGGAATGTGTCGAAGAATACAGTCGAATATGTGTTGAGAGCAATAATTCGAAATGGTCGATAATAAGTGAATGTTCTGCTAATACAAGTCTAACGGTGTCCGATGAAATAGTGTCTAACTGTTCGAGAATAAAGCGGTAAATGTTTCGGAATAAGGTCGAATTCTGTGTTGACTGAATATAAGTCGAATGTTCTCGAGCCCAATTTAAAGATCTGAAGTGTCTAGAATAAAGCAGGAAGTGTTGAGAATAAAGCCGATGTGTCGAGACAGTTAAACGTGGAAAATGTGTCGAGAATAATTTCGAATATAGTGTGGTCGAAGTAAAGTATAACTGTGGTCCGAGAATCAAGTCTGACGCCCTGTGTCTCTGTGACCATAACAGTTTTCTAAATGTGTCGAGAATAAAGTCTAAATGTGTCGAGAATAATGTCGAAATGTGTCGCGAATAAAGTCTAACTGTGTCGAGAATAAAGTCTAACTGTGTCGAGAATAAAGTCTAACTGTGTCGAGAATAAAGTCTAACTGTGTCGAGAATAAAGTCTAACTGTGTCGAGAATAAAGTCTAACTGTGTCGAGAATAAAGTCTAACTGTGTCGAGAATAAAGTCTAACTGTGTCGAGAATAAAGTCTAACTGTGTCGAGAAATATGTCGAAATAAGTCGGAATAATTGTCCGAAATTGTGGTCAGAAAAGTAAAAGGTAAATAAAGTGGAAATGGGTGAGAATCAAGTGGAAATGTTGAGAAGCGTGGAAATTGTCGATAATAAAGTCTAACTGTGTCGGGAAATAAAGTGCTAACGGTTTCGAGATAAGTCGAAATGTTGTCGAGAATAATTGCCTGTGTTGCAGAATAAGCCGATCATTGTCGCAGTGACAAAATGTCTCCCACTGCTGTCCGAGAATACAAGACGTCGTCGATATTGGCGAGAATTTAAAAAACATGGTGGTGGTTCGAAATGTGATTTCACGATGAATAAACGGTAAACAATTATTGAAATAAAGTGGAAATGTTGTTGTATAAGCGATAAATTGTGTCGCGAATAATTGGAATGTGGTCGAAGGGAAAAATATGTCGAAATGTGTTCAGAATAAAGTCCTAAACTGTTTCGATAATCTTGTCGAAACTGTTGTTGAAATAAAGTCGGAATATACATGTGTCGAGAATAATGTCGAAATGTTGAGAATACAGCATAACTGTGTCGAGACTTAAAGTCATAAAAGTTGTGCGAGACTAATGGTCTGAATGTGGTCTAGAATAATGTTCTAAAGGGTCCTAGAATCAAAAGTCGAAATGTCTTCGAGAAGAATGTCGTGAACATAGTGGCTTCGGAATAAAGTCTAACTGTGTCGAGAATAAAGTCGAAATGTGTCGAGAATAATGTCGAAATGTGTCGAGAATAAAGTCTAACTGTGTCGAGAGTAAGGTCGAAATGTGTCGAGAATAATGTCGAAATGGTCGTAAACTAAAGTTAAAAATGTCTGAGAATAAAGCTAAAGTTTGACGATACAGTGACAAAAATGTTTGTAGAATAGAAGTCGAAATGTGTCCGATAATACTTTCATCGAAATGTGTTCGAGAAATAAAGTAACTCATGGTTTTAGACCTAAGTTTCGTCGGCAATAAATGTTGAGAATAAAGTGGAAATGTTGAGAATAAAGTGGAAATGTTGAGAATAAAGTGGAAATGTTGAGAATAAAGTGGAAATGTTGAGAATAAAGTGGAAATGTTGAGAATAAAGTGGAAATGTTGAGAATAAAGTCGAAATGTGTCGAGAATAAAGTCTAAATGTGTCGAGAATAAAGTCGAAATGTGTCGAGAATATAAGTCCTGGTTGAGACTAATGCCGACATGTGTGTGTTTCGAGAATAAAGTCTAAATGTTTCGAGAATAAAGTCTAAATGTTTCGAGAATAATGTCGAAATGTGTCAAGAATAATGTCGAAATGTTGAGAAAAAGTGGAAATGTTGATAATAAAGTGGAATTTTGAGAAACAGTCGAAATGTTGTGCGAGAATAAGGTCGAAATGTTTCGAGAATAAAGTCGAAATGTGTCGAGAATAAAGTCGAAATGTGTCGAGAATAAAGTGGAAATGTGTCGAGAATAAAGTAAAAATGTTGAGAATAAAGTGGAAATGTTGAGAATAAAGTCGAAATGTGTCGAGAATAAAGTCTAAATGTGTCGAGAATAAAGTCGAAATGTGTCGAGAATAATGTCGAAATGTGTTGAGAATAAAGTCTAACTGTGTCGAGAATAAAGTCGAAATGTGTCGAGAATAAAGTCTGTGTTGAGAATAATGCCGAAATGTGTCGCGAATAAAGTCTAACTGTGTCGAGAATCAACGAAATGTTCGAACTGAATGTCGAAATGTTGTCGAGAATAAAGAAAATGTTGAGATAAAGTTGAATGTGTGAGAATAGTGGAAATGTTGAGAATAAAGTCAAATGTTTCGAGAATAGTGTCGAAATGTGTCGAAGAATAAGTCGAAATGTGTGAGAATAAAGTCTAACTTAGGGTGGCGGAGAATAAAAGTGGAAATGTGATCGAGATCAAGGTAAAAAGCTTGAGATAAGTTGGAACTGTTGAGAAACAGTGAATGTTGAGATAAAGTGGAAATTGTCTCGAGTGATAAAGTCGAAATGGGCGATAATAACTCTGTGTCGAGGATAAAGTCAAAATGTGTCGAGAATAATGTCGAAATGTGTTGAGAATAATGTCGAAATGTGTCGAGAATAAAGTCTGTGTTGAGAATAATGCCGAAATGTGTCGCGAATAAAGTCGAAATGTGTCGAGAATAAAGTCTAAATGTGTCGAGAATAAAGTCGAAATGTGTCGAGAATAAAGTCAAAATGTTTCGAGAATAAAGTCAAAATGTTTCGAGAATAATGTCGAAATGTTTTTAGAATATACATTTAAAATGTCCATCCATACATTATTTAGCATCTCAAAATGTTGGTCGACATTCAGATCAGAAAGTGATGTGTCCAAGGACAACTGTGAGCTCAGTTCATTAAAAAGCACGTTAAAATCCAGGTACAACCGAGAGGAATAAGACCGAGACAACAACACATGGAGAAGGTAGATTTGGCAGTGACAAAGAGAATAAAATAGGTTTGTGGTCAGAGATAATTGCATCAGAAAGCTCAAGCTCAGAAATAGAAAGCCTATAAGTGAGCACTAGGTCCAAAGTGTGCCCTTGTAGATGGGTGGGCTCATTTGTCCACTGTGTAAGGATAAAAGATTCCATAAGAGTTAAAAACTCCTTTGAAAGGGAGTTTGATGGGCAACAAACATGAACATTAAAGTCACCAACTAATATAAAACGGTCATCATTTGTAGTGATATACCCTATTAACTCCGTAAGTTCAAGAATAAAATCTTTAACCAGATGTGGTGGGCGATACAACACAGCTAACAGAATAGGACCGTTCCACTCAAAACTTAATAGCTGAGCTTCAAAACTGGAAAAAACTTTTGCAACAATTCGCTGACAGCGAGAGAAAAAAGTATTTTTTAAAACAGTCACTAGGCCGCCCCCTTGACCATTTTGCCGAGGATAATTAAAAAACAAGCAATCGTTTGGAACCAGTTTGGAAAAAGGACTTAAATCTCCTACCTGAGTCCAAGATTCAGTGATAAACATGAAATCCAACTTATGAAAGGAGAAAAAATCGTTCAGCAAGACGGTCTTATTTTCCAGCGAACGAGGGTTTATCAGAATAAAGTGGAAATGTGTCGAGAATAAAGTCTAACTGTGTCGAGAATAAAGTCTAACTGTGTCGAGAATAAAGCCGAAATGTGTCGAGAATAAAGTCTAAATGTGTCGAGAATAAAGTCTAACTGTGTCGAGAATAAAGTCTAACTGTGTCGAGAATAAAGTCGAAATGTGTCGAGAATAAAGTCGAAATGTGTCGAGAATAATGTCCAATCATAATGGGTCAACGAGAATAAAGTCAATAAAACTAGTGCAAAAAACATCCGCGCTAAAGTCTAAATGTTCGAGAGAATTTCGAAATGTGTCGAGAACAAGTCTACTTGGTCGGATAATTCTACGTGTCGAAATAAGTCGAAATGTGTCCGAGAATAAGTCTGTGTTGAGAAATCTGCGAAATGTGCGCGAATAAAGTCTAAATGTTTCGAGAATAAAGTCTAAATGTTTCGAGAATAAAGTCTAAATGTTTCGAGAATAAAGTCAAAATGTTTCGAGAATAATGTCGAAATGTTTTTAGAATATACATTTAAAATGTCCATCCATACATTATTTAGCATCCCAAAATGTTGGTCGACATTCAGATCAGAAAGTGATGTGTCCAAGGACAACTGTGAGCTCAGTTCATTAAAAAGCACGTTAAAATCCAGGTACAACCGAGAGGAATAAGACCGAGACAACAACACATGGAGAAGGTAGATTTGGCAGTGACAAAGAGAATAAAATAGGTTTGTGGTCAGAGATAATTGCATCAGAAAGCTCAAGCTCAGAAATAGAAAGCCTATAAGTGAGCACTAGGTCCAAAGTGTGCCCTTGTAGATGGGTGGGCTCATTTGTCCACTGTGTAAGGATAAAAGATTCCTTAAGAGTTAAAAACTCCTTTGAAAGGGAGTTTGATGGGCAACAAACATGAACATTAAAGTCACCAACTAATATAAAACGGTCATCATTTGTAGTGATATACCCTATTAACTCCGTAAGTTCAAGAATAAAATCTTTAACCAGATGTGGTGGGCGATACAACACCGCTAACAGAATAGGACCGTTCCACTCAAAACTTAATAGCTGAGCTTCAAAACTGGAAAAAGCATTTGCAACTATTCTCTGACAGCGAGAGAAAAAAGTATTTTTTAAAACAGTCACTAGGCCGCCCCCTTGACCATTTTGCCGAGGATAATTAAAAAACAAGCAATCGTTTGGAACCAGTTTGGAAAAAGGACTTAAATCTCCTACCTGAGTCCAAGATTCAGTGATAAACATGAAATCCAACTTATGAAAGGAGAAAAAATCGTTCAGCAAGACGGTCTTATTTTCCAGCGAACGAGGGTTTATCAGAATAAAGTGGAAATGTGTCGAGAATAAAGTCGAAATGTGTCGAGAATAAAGTAAAAATGTTGAGAATAAAGTGGAAATGTTGAGAATAAAGTGGAAATGTTGAGAATAAAGTGGAAATGTTGAGAATAAAGTGGAAATGTGTTGAGAATAAAGCGGAAATGTGTCGAGAATAAAGTGGAAATGTGTCGAGAATAATGTCGAAATGTGTCGAGAATAAAGTCTAACTGTGTCGAGAATAATGTCGAAATGTGTTGAGAATAAAGTCGAAATGTGTCGAGAATAAAGTCTAAATGTTTCGAGAATAAAGTCAAAACAGCCTGCTACGAGAATAAAGTCGAAATATTATGAGAATAAAGTCGAAATGTTTCTAGAATCAGTCGAAACGGTGTCGAGAATAAAAGTGGCGTGGGGAAATGTGTTGAGAATAAAGTCGAAATGTGTCGAGAATAAAGTCGAAATGTGTCGAGAATAAAGTGGAAATGTGTCGAGAATAAAGTAAAAATGTTGAGAATAAAGTGGAAATGTTGAGAATAAAGTGGAAATGTTGAGAATAAAGTGGAAATGTGTCGAGAATAAAGTCGAAATGTGTCGAGAATAAAGTGGAAATGTGTCGAGAATAAAGTAAAAATGTTGAGAATAAAGTCGAAATGTGTCGAGAATAAAGTCGAAATGTGTCGAGAATAAAGTCGAAATGTTTCGAAAATAAAGTCGAAATGTTTCGAGAATAATGTCTAATGTGTCGAGACATCAAGTCTAACTTGTCGAGAATAAGTCTAACGTGTCGCAGAAGACTGTCTGAAATGTGTCGAGAATAAAGTCGAAATGTGTCGAGAATAATGTCGAAATGTGTCGAGAATAAAGTCTAAATGTGTCGAGAATAAAGTCGAAATGTGTCGAGAATAAAGTCTAAATGTGTCGAGAATAAAGTCTAAATGTGTCGAGAATAAAGTCTAAATGTGTCGAGAATAAAGTCTAAATGTGTCGAGAATAAAGTCTAAATGTGTCGAGAATAAAGTCTAAATGTGTCGAGAATAAAGTCTAAATGTGTCGAGAATAAAGTCTAAATGTGTCGAGAATAAAGTCTAAATGTGTCGAGAATAAAGTCTAAATGTGTCGAGAATAAAGTCGAAATGTGTCGAGAATAATGTCGAAATGTGTCGAGAATAAAGTCTAACTGTGTCGAGAATAATGTCGAAATGTGTTGAGAATAATGTCGAAATGTGTCGAGAATAATGTCGAAATGTGTCGAGAATAAAGTCTAAATGTGTCGAGAATAAAGTCGAAATGTGTCGAGAATAATGTCGAAATGTGTTGAGAATAATGTCGAAATGTGTCGAGAATAAAGCGGAAATGTGTCGAGAATAAAGTCGAAATGTTTCGAAAATAAAGTCGAAATGTTTCGAGAATAAAGACGAAATATTTCGAGAATAAAGTCAAAATACTACGATAATAAAGTTGAAATAGTTTGAGAATAAAGTCGAAATGTTTCGAGAATAAAGTCGAAATGTGTCGAGAATAAAGTCTGTGTTGAGAATAATGTCGAAATGTGTCGAGAATAAAGTCTAAATGTGTCGAGAATAAAGTCTAAATGTGTCGAGAATAAAGTCGAAATGTGTCGAGAATAAAGTCTAAATGTGTCGAGAATAATGTCGAAATGTTTTTAGAATATACATTTAAAATGTCCATCCATACATTATTTAGCATCCCAAAATGTTGGTCGACATTCAGATCAAAAAGTGATATGTCGAAGAACAACTGTGAGCTCAGTTCCTTAAAAAGCACGTTAAAATCCAGGTGGAACCGAGAGGAATAAGTCCGAGACAGCTTAACAACATCACAGAGAAGGTAGATTTGGTAGTGACAAAGAGAATAAAATAGGCTTGTGGTCAGAGATAATTGCATCAGAAAGCTCAAGCTCAGAAATAGAAAGCCTATAAGTGAGCACTAGGTCCAAAGTGTGATCTTGAAGGTGGGTGGGGTCATTTACCCATTGTGTTAGGTTAAATGATTCCGTAAGACTTAAAAACTCCTTTGAAAGGGAGTTTGATGGGCAACAAACATGAACATTAAAATCACCAACTAAAATAAACGCTCATGATTTGTAGTGATATACCCCATAAACTCCGTAAGTTCAAGAATAAAATCTTTAACCAGATGTGGTGGGCGATACAACACCGCTAACAGAATAGGACCGTTCCACTCAAAACTTAATAGCTGAGCTTCAAAACTGGAAAAAGCATTTGCAACTATTCTCTGACAGCGAGAGAAAAAAGTATTTTTTAAAACAGTCACTAGGCCGCCCCCTTGACCATTTTGCCGAGGATAATTAAAAAACAAGCAATCGTTTGGAACCAGTTTGGAAAAAGGACTTAAATCTCCTACCTGAGTCCAAGATTCAGTGATAAACATGAAATCCAACTTATGAAAGGAGAAAAAATCGTTCAGCAAGACGGTCTTATTTTCCAGCGAACGAGGGTTTATCAGAGCCAATTTTGGTGGAATTATGGCGCTGGATGTGGCCGGGACTCTTCTGGCTCAAAGAGCAGAGATTTTCGTATTTGAGCTCGGTTGCCGAACTGATGTTAGGAGACACAAGCATTACGGTCAGGTGAGCAGTCAGGGAATACAGAGCGAAGCAAGCGGGTAGGAAACCCCAGCGGGGACCAGACAGCATTATTTTCTAACTACTTTAATTTGCTTATTTCTACTTGTTTACTTTAAAATTTGGCATTTGTAAAACTGATTTACTCATGATATTTTTTATGTGTATCCTCTATGCTTTTTTAATCGATTGATTTATGTTTTAAAACATGATTTGGTCATTAATTCATACATTATTCTGGTAAATACAATACTTCCCAATGTCGTCGTTTAAAATAACCTGTTATAATATTCAAGGGATGTTCTCTTCAGCTTTTGGAGAGAAAAGTACTAATCCTGATTTTGTTAACACTGTACATAGTTCAGATATAATTATTTTACTTGAGACATGGAGTCGTTTAGACTCTAATACCTACACCCCATCAAACTACAGAGAGCTGCGTATACCTTCAATCAAACAGCCTAATGTTAAAAACGGAAGAGATTCCGGAGGAATCATAGTTTGGTCCAAAGACCATCTGTGGCAGTATATTCAGCCCAAATAAATGTAATTATCAAATATAAAACACAGACCCGGCAAACCAACAAAAACAAGCCACATATCAACAAACCCTTAAACTATACAAGTCACTATTAATACAGAAGAAAACTGATCACATAAAAATAAACAAAATTGAGGAAGCAATCGATCAAAATTATTTTTGGGAATTGTGGAACAATTTAGACAAATCCAAAGAGGCCCAACACTTTCCCATCTACGACCCAAACATCTGGACTGAACATTTCAGAAAACTCTATTCACTAAACGAACCAACCCTCGCCCAAAAACATCTGACCTCCCAACTAAATAACCTGGAACGCACTATAAAAGACTGGCTAAATCATTTAGACAAGCCCTACAGAATTAACTGAACTGACGGAGAAGATGAAATCCCTAAAAAATAAGAAATCAAGTGTCTTGGATGCAATATCTACTGAGATGCTGAAACACAGCAGCCACAAACTGAGAGCTGCTATCCTGACTTTATTCAATCTCTTATTAAAATCTGGACACTTTCCTGAGATCTGGAAAGAGAACGTGATAACCCCAATTTTTAAACAAGGTGAGAAGTACGACCCAAATAATTGTAGAGGCATCACAGTGAGCAGTAACCCTCGGAAAACTATTCTGCTCTATTATTAATGACAGATTAATTCAATTCGTCCAAGAACACAAGATTTTAAACAATTGTCAAATTGGATTTATGCCTAAACAGAGAACTTCAAATCACATTTACACACTCCACACACTCGTACAAAAATATGTTCATCAAACAAAACAAGGCAAGCTCAAATTGTGCCTGAATTCCAGCAGGCGAGCCACAATTGCTCTCTGTATTCATTTACTTTGTCATTTGTTTTCTTCATTGCGATAAGATGGAAATGTATGTGTGTTTATTTTTTCCCTCTTTTATGTTTACCAGTATGATTGTATAATATATTTTCAGGGCTGGGGAGTAACGAAATACATGTAACGGCTGTACGTATTTAAAAACAAAATATGAGTAACTGTATTTCGTTAGAATTAAATTTTAAATAGGTGGTAATCACATTACAGTTACAACCCGAAAAGTATTTTAGATTACCAAAGTGATTACTTTGAATTTTAATGTCATTTCTTAATTTAATATTTAAGTTTGGGGATTTTAACCAATAAGGCAACTGATTCTCCCTTGAAAAAACTGCGTGCAGCAGCCTGTTCATTTAGCAACTGGTAGTGAGAGTGCATATTTTACTTTTACTATTTTACTTATAAGCGATTCTTTTGTGCCGATCGCTTCTCCATAGAGAGGATTATAAATGAAGTAATCACTTAAAGTTTGGTCCATTCATTAAACAAATCTATTGTATAACTTGGAGAACTGTGCCAGTTGTTTTGGCTGCTTTTATGATATGTTTGGTGTATTTGGATTCTTTTTTGAAGTTTGGAATGCAGCATGAAACAGCACGGAATCCCATTCATTGTATTCAAATTGAATTTATTTAAATGACAACATTTTTTTGTTGTTCATAGAAATGCTGTGGAAAACTGATGTTGTTAAAAATAAAATGCAAGGAAAACACAAATCTTATGACTAGTAGATGTCAGTTGGAAACATAAAAACAAGACATTAATATGTTCCTTTGTGTACATCTTAAGTATTTCAAAGTATTCTAAAAAAGGTATTAAAACAAATTTTTTTTTTAGATTAGTACATTTATTTTTTACATCTGATGAAATACATTTTAAAAGTAACTCCCACCCACTGACTTTTCACTGATTCTTCGAATATCTCTAAATGAATATAATAATATAATTATAATTCATCACATTCCCATGCAGTGAATGTAACATTACAGATTACAAGTTACCCTATTTAAAATGGAACTAGTAGTGTAACTGTTTCAGTTACTTTATTAAAGTAATGTAACTGATTACATTGATTACTTTTCTAAACTTCTATTATTGTTTTTAAACTGTTAATCATTTTGAAACATGTAAAGCAGGACGAGTTAACTCAACACTGATTACTGTCAGACTTTCGAAATCCTTCATTACTTGAATTAAGATTATAATATTTTAATTTTAAAGCACAGCCACCACAATATGAGACTTTAGCACCTCTTTCCAGTACATCCCTACCCCGAAGGCACCGTCTGAGGCAGCTCAGGGCAAGGCGCACCGCCAGCGAATCGA
The DNA here is from genome assembly GCA_018155175.1 of Sinocyclocheilus anophthalmus. Taxonomy (NCBI): domain Eukaryota; kingdom Metazoa; phylum Chordata; class Actinopteri; order Cypriniformes; family Cyprinidae; genus Sinocyclocheilus; species Sinocyclocheilus anophthalmus. Next base: position 155,856 of record JADLZN010012194.1, read on the forward strand.
GGCAATTGATATACCAACGCAGTTGGGGACCCATCCACACCCCTGACACTGCGTACCCATTGTACATGGCTCCCCATCCAGCACATGCCTGGATACCTGTTCCAGGGGCACTCCTGCCCGAAGGAACGAGGGATCTGACCACGGGCTGAAGGTTCTGTCACATGCCCGTTGTAATCTGAACCCAGTGAGGGCCATGGTAGCCAAACGCCCACCTTGGGACTCGGCCATGGAGCAAGTGCTGAAGCGGTCTCATATGGAGCAGACTGAGCGGAACTACCTCTCCTGCAGCCATATGCCCCAGGAGATAAAGACCGCCGTCCTGCCTGATAAAGTCTTGAGGTAGTTCAGCACCGACTGAGCATGTTCCTGGGTAAGGCGTGCTGTCTGGTTGACCAAATTCAGCTCCGTTCTGAGAAAAGAGATCCTCTGCGTTGGCACAAGTTTGCTCTTTTCCCAGTTGACCCAAAAGCCCAACAGGCTGAG
>JADLZN010012195.1:0-101990 GCA_018155175.1 Sinocyclocheilus anophthalmus
GCAGCCATTTGTTAAAATCATTTGTTAATTTTTTTTTCTCATTAATGTACGCACAGCACCCCATGTTGACAGAAAAACACAGAGTTGTTGACATTTTTTCAGATTTATTAAGAAAGAAAAACTGAAATATCACACGGTCTTAGTATTCAGACCCTTTGCTGTGACACTCATAGATTTAACTCAGGTGCTGTCCATTTCTTCTGATCATCCTTAGATGGTTCTACACCTTCATTTGCTACATCTGTGGTGGATTATACTGATTGGACTTGATTATGAATGCCACACACCTGTCTATATAAGACCTTTCAGCTCACAGTGCATGTCAGAGCAAAGGAGAATCATGAGGTCAAAGGAACTGCAAAGACAGAATTGTGGCAAGGCACAGATATAGCCAAGGTTACAAAAAAAATTCTGCTACACTTAAGGTTCCTAAGAGCACAGTGGCCTCCATATCCTTAAATGGAAGACGTTTGGGACACGACAGACCCTTTTCCTAGAGATGAGCCATTTATTAAACTCGGAGCCCAACTGAGCAATCAGGGCGAAGAGCCCATTGTGAGTGAGAGGTAAAGAGACCCCAAAGATACATTGTTTGTGGGGGGGGGGGATAGGGGTTTGCTGTGGTCCTATCGAGCTCTCAGACTCAATCGGGGATGATGGATAGAAGTTGTAGAAAGTCAACCACATCTGCAGCCTCCACCAGTCGGGCTTTTAGGCAGGTCCCGACGGAAGCCTCTCCTCATGCAACAGACACATGAACCAACACACCTAAAAAACACCTGAAGGGACGCCAGAGGTTGAGAACTAAGATTCTCTGGTTCTGATTGAGACAAGATAGAACTTTTTGCACTAATTCTAAGGCGTATGTGGGAGAAAACCAGGCACTAGCGCTCACCCTGGTCCATCATCCCAACAGTGAATGCTGGTGTGGCAGCATCCAGGCTGTGTGGTGTTATTTTTTTATTTTGTCCAGTCTGCAGGACAGACACTGGTTGCAAACTTCGCTGGAAAGATTATGCGCCAAGTACAAGGATATCCTGACTAAAACCTTCTCCAGTCTCAGGACCGCAGACTGAGGCCGAAGGTTTCACCTTCCACAAACGACATTGCCCCTAAAGAAAGCAACAGCTAAATAAACGAATGAGAGCTGCGTCACAACAATCTCTGTGACTGGTCTTGAATGGCCCACCAGATCCCTGGACCTTAAACCTCACAATTGAGCCATACTCTGGAGAGACCCTAAAAATGGCTGTCCAACGTTTACCATCCAACCTGACAGTACTGGAGAGGATCTGCAAGGAGGAATTCCAGAGGATCCCCAAATCCAGGTGTGAAAAACTGGTTGCATCTTTCCCAAAAAGACTCATAAAGTGTATTAGATCAAAAGGGTGCTTCTACTAAATACTGAGCAAAGGATCTGAATACTTAGGACCATGTGATATTTCAGTTTTTCTTTTTTTAATAAATCTGCAAAAATGTCAACATTCTGTGTTTTTCTGTCAATATGGGGGTGCTGTGTACATTCATGAGGGAAAAAATTAACTTAAATGATTTTAACAAATGACTGCAATATAACAAAGAGTGAAAAATAAAAGGGGGTCTGAATACTTTCCGTACCCACCTGTATATGGGTGTGTGTCATTTCTGTTGGTGTGTGCCTGAGATATATGATAATTTGTGGTTTGTGTGTGTGTGATATTGTGTGGGTGTGTGATGGTGTGTGTGTGTGTGTGTATGTGTGTTGTGTATGTGTGTGTGTGTGTGTTGTGTGTATGTGTGTGTGTGTGTAGCCAGATTGGTGTGTGCTGTGCTGTGTTTTGAAACGTCTAGGCTTGCACATAATGCTGGCTCAACAGCACGCGCTTTCATTGTAACCAAGGTCATGATACCAACAAAGACTCAGAGTCTTGAGTAAAGCCTGGAGAGAATAAAGTAAGTGCCAAGAAACTTGATTTAGACAGTTTAAAAGCATTGGAGTTTTGTTTTTTTGGTGAAAAAATATCTAAATGAAATTATAAACCAATTAGGGCCTTTCACATTGCGCTTAACAATCCCGATTATTGTGGTTTCTTAAACTAAAGAGCAATAAGCCCCAAAAGCCGTGTAGGCATCGACGATGACCTTTAGCTGTTAGAATTCACTGTAAACCACGGCTTCCACGGGGCTTGTTGCTTTTATAAAACATTTTTTCCATAGACTAGTAAGTTTTCCAGAATAAACAGAGCAAATAAGTGTATGATATTAATAAAAACCAGTATTCTTCCAAACCAAACAATGTAGTTCCTCGAAATCAGCTGTGGTGGCAGAGCGAACACAGAAGTTAACCACAGGTTTGTAGTGATTTTTACAAGAGCTTCGAACGCGGCTCAACCAATCATAATCAAGGACCGGAACTATCCTTTTTATAGATGCTTATTACCCCGGTTAAATTTCCTTTACTAAGAAACGTTTTCACATGTGGCATTTAGAACGGTGTTAGCAACGCTTTTTTAAACCCTGGTAACCGAAACCGCTGCGCAGAAGCAGTTAGCACACACATTTGCGTCGTTATTGTCGCATTTCTGAACAAACTTTTACAGTGTAACATTGTAACAATGCGTTTTCAAGCTAAAGGCTGGACAGACACACCTTGAAGATCTTACGCGATTTGGGGTTGGGCGTCGCCCGATTCGTGGCTTGTCGCAAACGATTTTTTGTCCAAAAAAATCCTGGTTGTCATTTAAAACTGCTCCCGATCGAGAGTAGCGTCCCGAACTCAAATCATAAATATCAAACATGATTGATATTTTTGATATAGATGTTGCATTCATAGAAAAGTCCATTCAGGAAAAGCAGCGAGTAACACCGCAAATATTAAAATATTTGATTATATTATACTAAAATTAGGCTATATACTAATAATATGATATTATATAGGCTACCATATTATTATATAATATGATATTATAAGCTAATAATCTAATACATAATCTGTTAAGATCTGAAATCGTCTAGTAGTGTCCCTCGTTAGCAACAGACAACCAGTCGCATGCTTTGGATCACAAAAACACCACCATCTGCGTTTGAGGGGAAAAATGTCAAACGGTGACGGAAAACCATTTAGATAAAGAGACCGTTTCATTCTTACCTTTAAAGTCGGCATGAAACGGAAGTAGCGATTGTCTTTTCTTCTCTACTGTGACGTATATCTGAGTGAAACGGCATCTGAAATGAGAGGGGGCGGGACTTGATTTCGTCCTTCGGGATTTGATTGGATCGTTGGAAGCTGGGGCTTTGCTAACAAAATGGAGGCAGATCTGAATGCCAGTTTGCAGTTAGTGGTGGGGGATTTCTCTCCACTGGATTCACAGCCGACACCCAAGCATGAATAAATGTTTTATTCATTAAGGATGACGACGACGATCAACGCACAAAACATGCCTAAACAGCGAGCGCGAGAGAGAGAGAAAGAGACTGCCTGAATGACTGAGCGTGTCCTCCATCAGGTTAAGTCATATTCATGAAAAAATGACTTTTTTTTTGCGATGTCCTAAGAGTAATGTTGTAATGATTTCCTAATATCTTTTCAATGTTTAGGGCTAATGTACTCCCTCATGACTAGTGTCAGTGCTATAAAGTGAAGCATCAGCTTCAACTTTTCCCCCTGTCGTTTATCCCAAAATCCCACGTTCACACCCTCACATCAACTAGTTCCCCTGCCCATAGTACGTGCCCGGAGAGGAAGATGAGTCATTTTGAGGGGGAGGGGAGGTTAACGTTATTGAATAAAGATTATGAGGGCACATTAATTTTTTTAAAATAATGATGAAGATCATACAGAATAACATATTTAACAATAAACACTACAGTATTCATTATCCAAATAGAGCAATTTTCCCAATTTTGTAATTTCAATTGTGACTTTAAAAAATGTTCCTTCTGCCCACCTGTCACCCTATGTATTTGCCACAGCTAATAGCGAGAGTGTGGGCGCGTGGCTACTGTAGCTCATCCAGTTGTGGTTTAGCCTGTGGAAAAAGACAATTCAGATTCATTACAATTGGCACGCCAAAATTCAAAGACTTGACAAAAATACACACAAAGAAAAGACACAGAAGGTTGGCTAAACTTCAAGTAACGTATCGCTAAATATGTTGACCTTCACTATTAAGTAGTCCTTTTAAACACCTTGTGTTGAAAACCTGTGATGAAACCGTGATTCCGTTTCCCGCCCACCGGGATGTAAACTAGACCCAGGTTTAACTATTTCAAGTGTGAAAAGCCCTATTATGTGTTAAAATAAATAAATTAAAAAAACGTTTGCTGCACTGCAAAACAAGCTCTCATATTGAAGAGTGAAGGTTACTGAACACAGTTCTAACAAACAGTTATTTGTGAAACACTCCAGTTTACTTTGATCAAAATGTGAAGTGTAAAGTTTGCTCAATATTTACAGCTATTTTCCACCAGGAACTTATGCACTGCTGATTTAGAAATAGAACAGAATGTGATGTCAACATCTCATTTCCACTTTCCACTGATGACTTATCCCTGATGACTTTACTCACGCTGGATTAATGATTAAAAGTGCACTGAATTCTTGTAAACAACATAATGAACAACACCAACTACTGCCAGAGTTTAGTCTCGGACATACACGGTGCGAATATAAATGTGTTAAGACTATAAGCAATATATTTGCACAAAATAATCCAAACAAGTTGTCTGTGTAAATTCGTATCAGGCTAAAGCAGCAACAACCTTATACAAAGACCTTGTTAGTCAATAACTACATCAAAATTAGCCCTCCGAAAATGAGAGGAAATGTTATGGTGAATGAGACGGAACTCATGCTTGCCAAGACTGCAGAAATAGTTTACATTTAAATAATCAAAGTATAAATAAATAACTAGATATATACGCTTTCATGGCGCTGCGTTTTATTTACACAGAACTAAAAGCAGCAGTCGGTTTAGAGCAGCCTTAACCAGGCTGTGCAAAGGACAGCTACTGAAAATTCATACCATTCATAAATGTGACCATGGACCACAAAACAGTCCATCAAGGTTAACATTGTTTTCTACTTGGAGAGTCCTAACATAGAGTCTGATGCTGACATAATAAGCTTGCCATTGCATGTATGGTTTGTAGCAAAGGACAATATTTGGCCGCGAATACAATCGCCAAAAAACTAAAACATTTGTATCCTGCCAAAAAAGATCAAATATGAAAATCGCCTTTGAATTTGTCCAAATTAAGTTCTTAGCAATGCATAGTACTAATCAAAAATGACGTTTTATATATTTACAGTAGGACATTTACAAAAATATCTTCATAGAACATGATCTTAATATCCTAATGATTTTTTTGGCATAAACGAAAAATCTATTATTTTGACTCATACAATGTATTTTTGGCTATTGCGACAAATATACCCCAGCGACTTAAGACTGCTTTTGTTTTGTGGTCCAGGGTCACAAATGTCAATAGTAAACACAACTGCATGAACAACGCACGAAGATATTAAATCCCAACAACCTCACGAAAGCAATCGTCCATTAAACAAACTGCGAGAGTGCAATCGAGAGACTGTTGCTCAAGTAGAAAATGTATAAGACGTAGTAAATGAGAGTATATATATTACAGAAATATTTGCAAATGGGTCACTCATCCAATGTCGCCGACGTGTCACTAAGGATACAGAGAATAGAGTTATTTCTATTGGTCAGAGCAGGGAAGGAGAGTAAAGAGTATTTATGTTAACCAGATAATGCTTGCATAGAGGAGGATGACATATATTGGATGATATATACATAGCCCTCAATAAAACATAAAGTGGATAGATGCTCTCAAAATAATCAAATATGAAAATTGACCCTCTCCATGGTGCTGAAATGGTGCTCTTCACTGAACGACTCCTTGTCTCCATACTGTCCTTTCCCACCAGTTGCATGATAAAGCTAAAAACACTTCAATTTACGTCTATAACACTTTTGATGCATGTTTAGGGGGAGAAGTGCTCACAATGGCAATAAGAACCAAACACAATATGCAAATCTTCTCAAAAAGGGATTTTAAAATAATGACACCTATCTAAGCTATATACATAGCCTTCAATAAAACATAAAGTGGATAGATGCTTTCAAAATAATCAAATATGAAAATTGACCCTCTCCATGGTGCTGAAATGGTGCTCTTCACTGAACACTCATTGTCTCCATACTGTCCTTTCCCACCAGTTGCATGATAAAGCTAAAAACACTTCAATTTACGTCTATAACACTTTTGATGCATGTTTAGGGGGAGAAGTGTTCGCAATGGCAATAAGAACCCAACACAATATGCAAATCTTCTCAAAAAGGGATTTTAAAATAATGGCACGTATCTATATGAAACCATCTTAAACGTGATCCCATATGACACATAATACACTACATTGCTCACGAGTAGAAGCATTTGTTGTACTGTATGTAAATAAATGTGGCCACATTTACAGGCCTAAACAACCACACCAATGCACGTCTGTGCACAACGGAACTGACATTCTTTCAATCGATTTTCATGACATTTTCTTTTCTAGCGACATTCACACCTACCGTATTTGCCTGCCAACCCAAGCTGGCAGAATACGGACATCAAAAACAGGGCTCTCCATACTCGTGGATGCATCATATTAACTATCCACGGGATTGAAGTCAGCACGCGTTGTTTTATCGCCCTCCGTCAAGAATTTAAATCCACATTTTGTCTGTCGGTGCCGCAGGCTTGTGCTAAACGCTCGTAGCACAAGTGATGGACGCGTCAGGTAAGACAACTTAACTGTAGGCTTTCGTTTTAGGCAGTAATAAACACACAGAGACATTCACGAATGCACTGAATTTCTGGTGCGGATCTGGAGCGGGAATCACGATCTTCCTTCATCGGTGTGGTGGGGACCCGCAGTTGCGTCACAGTTTGAGAAGAGTCTTACATGCAAAATGAAGGAAAGGGGGCTAGAGCCTATACATCTGGCTCCTGGTTTACCTATGAATGAAAGAGTGGGCAGGATGTGTGGCTGTCATCGACTGCAGAAGATGATGAAATCCTTCTGTTGGTTATTGTTTCCCTCCTCCCACGAAGAGACTGAGGTGAAAAGCAAAATGACATCACATATCACTGAGGAAAGGACTGATATCAGATGAATATGAGGTCAATCCATGTCCAATGACAAATGCTAATTGTTACTCGCACCTTTATTTGGAATCATGCAGAAACGAATATGGAATGTTTAACATGATGGCAATCATTTTGTGCAGTAGTAGTGCCAGTGGGCTGAGTGGCCATTTGAAATATAATATCACACTTGGGGTATTTGTATTAAATTGCAAAGTTTCTGTTGTTTAAAAAGGATATACAAAAAAGGCTTACAGCTGTCAAACATATGACAAATGAACATTTATTGTATATCCCCCTATGTGTGCCATAGGAAACCACTGTCAAAAGAAAACCAATGTCATACTCAGTCATCATCATTTATACAGTACGTCACCATAATCTGCCACCAATTGAGACAGTAGCAACAAAACACGTCATGTTTTACAAGGAGGTGCACGCGATTAAGCTGAGCTGTGGTGCCACCAACTGTCCGCATATTGTCAGTGCAATATTATTCTTATACATTCTGGTATTATATTTTATGAGCATGGCTTTGCCATTAGACTGTTACAATACATGTTTAAAATAGTGACCATATGATGCACAATAATTTTAGCTAAAAAAAAATGTAAAAAAAAAAAAAAGTATTTTTTCCAAACTATCCAAAATATTTTGAACAATCATTCTCTTGATCTTTGTTTTTCCTCTTAGTTTTGCTATGACTGTAAATGTGAAGGTCTAATGAAAGGTGGCCTCCAGCTATATATGTAAATGTTTTATAGAGAGGCCCTAGCATACTTAAAATCTTTCAATCTCTGTCCCAAAATCTCGCCATGTTCCCCTTTACCCCCACTGCATGGCATTTCACCTTGGTGGAATCTGTGTATGCCTGTTTGGTAGGTTGCTAAGGCAGCCAGAGGGAGTTTTTGAAAGGCGACCTACTGGGCAACTTCCCATAACCCCTTCCCATTTGTGGTTTCACATGTCCTGGCATTTAGACACCACATTAGCAGACACTATGTTTTAGTTGCATTTCTTATTTAGTGACTTAATAAAAACAAAGCAATTAACAAAGCTATTTTCTTTAGATTCTATAAGTAATTTATTTTTTATGGCACTGTCATCTAAAATAAAAATAAGGAATTTAAAAAAAAAGCTAAATTTAAACTTAGTTCTGTTTATTGTCTCATTTTATATATTTATTTCAATTTAAGGAATTAAAAAAAAACTATGCAAGTTATTTAACCGATAGACATCATGGCATGAATCTTTATTTGAATAAATAGATTTGACAGCTGTTATTGAAGCACTGCTGAATTTCAGTTGTGGTTACCTGGCAACATAAACTCCATGTGTTTTGACCTTGTCAGAATTCATTTTTAAACTATCATCTTCCCACCTGACACATGCCTGTCCCAGAATTGCTCTGTAATCCAGGAATTTTCAGAGGCTGCTCTCATGATGTGCTGAAAATAAATTTGATTAGGATTAATGATGAGACACTGTGATGATGAAACACATTTGTAAGATTAAATTAAGATCTTAAATGGTAATGTTGCTGTTTTTGATCAGAACATCTAACCTTTGAATGACTACCCTTTCCATTAGAAATATATACACACACAAACAATAAACAGGACTAAAAGGTCTTCAAAGTAATTGAACTATCTGTGTCAGTCAATGTTAGTATAATAACATACAATTTATCGAAACCAAATAATTTTTAAGCTTCATACTTTTTTCCCCCATACAATTATTTTGTGCATTTAATTTTTTGATTTCACCACAACCTGTCAACCTAGAAATATAAATGCCAGCCCGTCCCCAAATTCCCAATCACCCTCCCACCCGCCCACGCCCTGGTTTGCTGAAATAATGGGAAAACTAAAAGACCCCCCCCCCCCCCCCCCTGCTAACTTTAACTCGTTGACCTAGTGACACAATAGCCAGCATGATTGAAATGTCGAGTGAGTCGAAGTCAAGCTGTGAACACCTAACAGGTCAACCACATAGTGCTGGTTTACAACAAATCTTTTACATTTAATTGTGAAAACTGTAAATCACACAGCAGTCAAATATATAGATTATATAGCAACAAAACTGAATATAACATTACATACATTCTCTGCTGCTAGACTACAAAGTCCTGTGTCCTATATGGAAAAATTGTATTAATTTGCGAGGGTATAAATTGCATTGTTTAAGTTCCTTGAGGCACTTTTGACAGGAAAAAAAAAAAAAAAGAAAAAAAAAAAAAAGAGAAAGAAAAAAGAAAAAAAAAAATTACATTCCAGACCACAAGACATGCCTTCACACATATGCCATTCCAGATAGTAAAATATAAAAGATATATTAACTAAGGTTGCATTAATATATACACATTTGTATTCTGTATCAACAAGTCTAAATAAAGTGTTTTGAGATTGTTGAGTCTCTGCCCCATCATGTCCACTCTTTTTTCCAAGAGGCCCTTAGGAAGCAGCCTGGTGATGGGGTTCAGACTGGAAGTCTATTAATAACTATGAAAGCAGCTGTGGAGTAACATGGGCTTCTCAGACACTTCGGGGGCTGCAGTGACAGAGATGGTATTTGGTATATTTGATGACACAAATACACAGTTATATTACTTCCCAGGTGTAATGTAGGAGTTTATGACACAAGAAAAACAAATTAAGAACATCCCATCATTGAAAGCCCTCCTCTCATGACTGCATACTATTTTATATAGCTGAAGGCATTTAAAGACAAATACATTAGATGAACTGACAATTCATGGAAATACATTTAAAAATATGCAAGAGCTCTATAATTAAACTCATACTAATCTGGGCATCATTTAGCATGATCTTTAATATTATTAAAGTAAAAGCAAGAAGTGCATATTTAATCAAAACACTCATATTATTTTCTTTTCTTGCTTGAACTCAAAATGTCAATTAATTATTTAGGATGAGGTTGTAATTTTCTGTGTTTTTACGAAGCAAAACCTACATAGGGGATAGTTTCCGTCCCAAAAATGAAACTTCTATTATCATTTACTCACCCTCATGTCAACCCCAACCTGTATTATTTTCTTTCTTGATTTTTTGAAGAGTCCATAAAAAAAAAAATGTACAGTAACACTGACCATTGACCTTCACTGTATGAACAAAACAAAAAACACAGAGCTATTTTTCAAAACATTGTATTTTCTGTTCAACAAAAGAAAAAAAAAAATCATACCTTTATTCCAGATACCACAGAACCGTTTTGAGTGAAAACAGCATTAGATGCATAAGCTCAGATCGATATGACACGGCCAATTTGTCAATCAGGTTCAAAACACATACAAAACAATGCTATTGAAAGAAAGTTGATAAAAGATTAAAGCCAATATTTGATAATGATATACATAAGACCTTTCTAACAATGCTTTACTTTCTGGCCAGTTATATTTTGTACATGGAACACCCTATAACAAGGTGTGGTGAATTTCCACAACCAAGTACAAAAACATCAATTGTTTACTTGTTATGCCCGTGTGATAAAATTCAAATAAGAATTGAGTTAAAGCCAATCACATTAATCTTCTGTTGTTGGAAAAATAAAATCCTCTCCAGGTCAAAATGACTTCGGAATACACCATGAGGTTGCAATCTAATTTCAGATTCAAATAATACATTTCACTAAAGACGTGGCTTAGAAAGGGAGTATCCTTTAGGTTATTTGTGCCAAGGTAAAGCAAAAGTTGGGAAATACGTTGAAAAGAAAACTATAACTTCATCATAAAAATGGTGAGCCTTTCTTATTCCGTGGATGTTAAATAAGCCAAAACCCCATGTAGAATTATCAATGCAATATTATTTTTATTCTGGTAAAAGAGCTCTTCCTGGTAAGCATCCTCTTGTGCAAAAGAAATGACAGCACATTCTATGTGACCTGTGCCACCTCATGCCTCATCCATTTGCTATACCCAGCTGCTGGAAACCAGACCTCTGACATGACAGCTGAGGAAGCAAGGTTTAGAAAAGAGAGAGAGAAGTGGCGACCGTGTGGGGGGATAACAGTGACAGAAAATGTGGGTGGGGGCAGATGGGGTGCTAGCTACACTATATATAGTCCAGCTTTGCTGCTTGACCCTCATTCTACCACACAGCCTTAAGCGAACCGGCATTTGCACACCTTACAAACCCAGTCATGAGCAGGGCATATTCAGCTTCAGCCGAGACGGCTTCCTCTTATCGCCGTACCTTCGGCTCCGGCCTGGGCTCCTCCATAATCTCTGGCCGTGCAGGTTCCTCTGGATCCTCTCGTGTGTCCTCCAAAGTTTATGAGATGACCAAGACCGCCTCTTCTCCCATTTTTTCCAGCCACCGTGCATCCAGCTCTTCATTTGGTGGTGGAACAATGGTCCGTTCCTATGCCGGTCTTGGAGAGAAGCTGGACTTCAATCTGGCCGACGCCATGAACCAGGATTTCCTCAACACACGCACTAATGAGAAGGCAGAGCTGCAACATCTCAACGACCGTTTCGCCAGCTACATCGAGAAGGTGCGCTTCCTAGAGCAGCAGAACCAAGCATTGTCCGTGGAGATTGAACGTCTGCGGGGCCGCGAGCCCACGCGCATCGCAGAGATGTATGAGGAGGAGATGAGAGAGCTGCGCAGACAGGTGGATGCACTGACCAATCAGAGATCCCGCTTTGAGATAGAGAGGGACAACCTGGTCGATGACCTGCAGAAACTAAAACAGAGGTGAGACCTTCAAGAAATATTTAGGGCTATGCATTTGAGCTTTTTGACCTTTCGATTCATTCAGGTTAATTTACAGGCTAATTTTCGATTCATTCAGGTTAATTTTCTACTAAATGTAGATTGACAGCTTTGTGCTCATCTTTACTGAAGTTCGAAATAACAGTTGTTGACAAAACTAGCTCTGAACTTCAATATCCAAACAGTATCTCTTACAATACGGTGTTGTGTTGAAGTGATTTGATTTATTTCACTCCCAGATAAAACACAAAACCAAAAATTAACTCTTACTTCATTGAGGATATTGATTTTATTAATATTATTACTCTTAAAAATAACGGTTCTTAATTGCATATGGGTTCATGAAGAACCTTTAACAGCCATGCGAACTTTTCCATATCCACAAAAAACATTCTTTAGATACTGTTCTTCTCACAAGTACCAATATCTAGCAAGACCTGTTCTCTGAATGGTTTTTGTGGAACCAAAAATGGTTCTTCTTTGGCATCGCTGCAAAAAAAATCCCCTTTTAATACCTTTATTTTTAAGTGTGTATGTGGGTCCAGGAAGAAGGCACAGTGTACTGGAAGTCATGATGGAGCATGTGACTCATGTACATCATTGAATTGGGAACTTGGAAAAGGATACAGTATTATTAGACATCTACCTACTATTCCTAACTGTTAAACTTCTCCCCAAAACATTCTAGAACAATATGATTGGTATGCATTCAGGTTCTCCAACAATGACTTAATGGCCAGATTTCTAGAACACAACACTAGACATGAAACGGAGACCACAGGAAAGACAGAGGTCAGGACCACCTCAGACGTAAAGACAACAGGAATGCAAGAATGCTTATGTCTGATACGGTAACCGCAAACAGCAACCACTGGTGTAACTCATGTCTGTGTATGATGTTGGAAAGAGTATAAGAGTGATATTCCTATTTGCAAAAGGACCCAGAGTCACATTACACACTGCCCAGATTAACCTGCTATTATTAGCCTCTTAAGTATACCCCCCAGCACTGCAGAGAATGCGTGACCCTAAAAATAACTCTTATCTCCCTCATAGTGTGTGTGTGTGTTGTTGTGTGTGTGTGTGTGTGTTTGTTTGTGTTATCAGTTAGCACTCAGGGACCCCCAGTAACAACTCCCGTTATCAGCCTATTACTGATAACTGTTTAAATCCATCCAACAGCAATTGCTATTTTCACAGATAAACATTGTTTCAAAGGACTGATGTGTGGCTTCTTTGAAATGAAATAATATTATAAAGAGAAGTCATTATATGACATGCAGCTATAGCTATAAGTTATTGCAACCCAGCATTGTATGAAAAAACAACTAAAAAGACTCTATTATCAGTATTTTAGCTGTCCATTTCTTTTTAGAACTCCTTTCATCTCTCTGATGAAAATATCAGATGCCATCTGACTGCCAACAATTGCATTCATGAAACCAGATATGTGCCACATTAACAGCATGCCTCTTTCAAAAGACTCAGGGACATTTACATTCAACCTAAGCCTTGTGTGACTCCAAGCAGTATGTGAGAATATAATGTTCCATCTTGATCTCTGTGCATGAAGGAATGCCAACTTCACAAGTCTCTCTCAGCATATCTCAAAGACAGAGGACACTCAGGACACTTCTATTTCTGGCCATGTAGGAATTCTTGTATAACAAACTACAATATCAATACCATCTTGCTTAAACTGTAAAGACTTAACAGACTCGTTAGAGACATTCTGTGAAGACTCTAATATCTCTTTCTTCCACAGACTACAAGAGGAGATCCACCAGAAAGAGGAAGCTGAGAACAACCTCTCTGCTTTTAGAGCTGTATGTTCTTTAGGCCACCTATAGTTTTTAGCAAAATTTTGTCAATTTTGTTGTCAATCAAACATAAAGCATTATTGGCAAGACCCAAATCTAAGCTTCCTGTTGTTTTTGTGCTTTATGTAGGATGTAGATGCTGCCACTCTGGTCAGGCTGGACCTGGAAAGACGTATTGAAGGCCTTCATGAAGAGATTGCATTCCTCAAGAAGATCCATGAGGAGGTTTGTATACATCTAAAGTTACATTTCTCAACATTTCCCAAAACTATACGTGACTAACTGTTCATCTCTTTCACTGTCTCTGTCTGCAACCTCCCCCACTCTCATACCCAGCATACAACACATACACTGACCTTTTACTCATGAGGCTCTGAAGTCAAGTTCTTTAAATGCTTCTCTGCTTTTTAATTTGACATGTAAGGATAAAATGATCACATGTGTGTCTGTATGCATGTCAGCTGTGCACTGACAGTGAGGGGGCAGTGTAAAGCTATGGAACAGGTGGAACAGATGCATCCCTATAATTAAACAGAGACAGATTCTCTGAGACGCAGCTGTGAGAAGGCGGTGGGACAGAAACGGCCTTACAAGACAATTACAACATCAGAATAAAAAAAATATTAGAGCTACGATGCCATAGAAAACCATTTTAATAAGCTGAAGAAGTTTTTCCACTAGAAAGAATCTTCTGTGCAATGGAAAGGTTCCAATGGATGTTAAAGGTACTTCATGGAAACCATCAATGCTAATAAAGAACTTTATTTTTAAGAGTGTATGTATTTAATAACATCAACATGCTGGATTCCATAGAACAAAGTCACATTCGATTCCCACTTCACTCTCAGAATGACACTTACTGGCTTCATACACCAAATCAAGCCTCAACTTGTCAAGTAAAATGACAATACATAAGCACGCTCTGAAGCCATGTCACTGTGTTTTACCTTTTCCTTTAGGAGATCCATGAGCTGCAAAACCAGATGCAGGAGAGTCAGGTGCAGATCCAAATGGACATGTCCAAACCAGACCTGACTGCCGCCCTCAGGGACATCCGCATGCAGTACGAGGGTATCGCTGCCAAGAATATCTCAGAGGCTGAGGAATGGTACAAGTCTAAGGTCTGTATCAGAGATTTTGGATAGACACACAAAGGCTATATTGATATCTACAGTATGTATATCTAGACTGAAAGTAGACGGGTGTTTGAGCTAAGCTATTTTGTTCCACCCTCAGGTGTCAGATCTGAACCAGGCAGTAAACAAGAATAATGATGCCCTCAGACAAGCCAAGCAGGAGACCATGGAGTTCCGTCACCAGCTCCAGTCCTACACTTGCGAGATTGACTCTCTCAAGGGCACCGTAAGTCCTTAAAGATTCTATGCGTGGGTTATCATTTCCCAGCCAAAATAAATATTAGCTGAGGCTCAGCACACATGAATCCATCTTATTACCAATTATGAAGTCTTTAATATGTTTCCCCAGGTGCTCAATGAGTAAATGTGATTCAGCAAAAAGCCAGTAATGGCCCAATGCAGCACTAGTTTTCTATTAATATTCCACTCAGATCATCTCAACTCTGCTTTTTCTCTTCCATCTGTACATCAGTTTCACCCTACTTCTTGTCTTTTCTTTCTCTCACTTTCTCCATCTTTTTGTCATTCCATCTGCAGAATGAGTCTTTGATGAGGCAAATGAGGGAGATGGAGGAGAGGAATGGCCGTGAGGCCGGTACTTATCAGGACACCATTGGCAGTCTTGAGGCTGAGATCGCAAAAATGAAGGATGAAATGGCTCGCCATCTCCGTGAGTACCAGGACCTGCTGAATATTAAGATGGCACTTGATGTGGAGATCGCCACCTACAGGAAGCTTCTGGAAGGAGAGGAGAGCAGGTAAGAGGTAGAAGCTTACTGCTCCCTTAACTGATACAACAAAGCTTTATTTTATATGATTATTTATCATGTTTTTCAGGATCTCCCTTCCTGTGCAGTCCTTTTCTACCTTGAGTTTCAGAGGTGAGTTCTTCACAAGAAAAATGACTTTCACACTACATAAAGGGACAGTTCACCCCCCAAAATTCTGTCATTCTGAACATACATGACACAAGTGTTATTTCTTTTGTGACTTACAATGCAAGTCATCGGGATTTCAAAATACATTTGGACCCAATTGACTTTGGAAAAAACATTTTAGTGTTCCTCAGGAGAAAGGAAGTCTTACAAGGTTGAAAGAACATGAGGGTGAGTAAATGATGACAGAATTTTTTGATTTTTGGATAAACTGTCCCTTTAATGATTAGAAATCTTTGACCAAAACTTCTGTTTTCTTCATCCACAAGGGGGGGGGCAAAGCCATTGTTTTTAAATACTTACCTCTCCATCTGTTTTGTGTTTGAATACCTAAACTAAAGGTGACATCAATAATGCAGTATTTATGTATTAACTATGTGAGGGTGAGTTTAATGATGCTGTGGTTGTGAACTGTTGCCATAGAGACCAGCCCAGAGCAGCACCACCAGCAACAACAGCGCGCATCTGAAGTCCACTCTAAGAAAACAGTTCTGATCAAGACCATTGAGACCCGGGATGGAGAGGTAGCAAACACACACAAACAATTGCTTGATACAATTATTGTCATTTATGGATTTCACAGGTTGCCTAGCCTCATAAACGTGTTATACACATAAACGCACATATGCGTGTACATAATCATTATCAAAATAATTCTGTATTTTACTCTAGATTAGGACAAGTGAGGGCATGAAAGTCCTCAGTCCTCAGTGTGTAAGTTCAGTCATGGCTAATTTGTTTCATCTGTGTTTACAGTGTTTTTCAAACACTTTCCCCCCCGAAAAGTCCTGTTCCCTATTAACCAGCACTGGGTTGCACTACAGAATCCTCCAATTCTCATGTGTATCACTGTTATTATCTGTTGAATATCACACAGAGTGTTTCTGCACAGCACATATGGAGAATTTCATTTATCAAAGAATGTCCTTGCACTAGCCCAGTATTGATTTCCAGCAGGAAATTAGCTGTTTTAACTTACAGAAGTGCCTCTGTCTCTGTTCCTTATAACTGAGTATCAACCATTCACTTTAAAGCACTTTTGTGTATTCCCAACATGTATATGCAGCCATCTGTGCATGTGAATCATGTGTATCCTATTCAGACACCGTCGCTCTAATCATTCCCCTTTTTTTCTCTCGCTTCAGGTCGTCAGCGAATCCACACAGCACCAGCAGGACGTCATGTAAAGCCTACGAAACAGATTGAATTTCACTGAATCCCTTTCCCTAACTTACATTTTCACCGATGGCCTTAGGCTTTTTATGCACACACCCAGTATTGCCATGACCCATTACCACATGCGTGGATGACACACAAAGACAAACAGAAAGTGAGCTGAAGAACGAGAGGGAGAACGAGCGAAAAGGCATAATATGCATACTGTCTGGAAAGCCCTGAAATTGGCCAGTTGATCTCAAGAGTTTTTGTTGATATGAATGTACGTGTGCATGTGTGGTAGGGTCATATCTGATAAACTGTGTTCCACTGCTATAAAAAGACAACAATAAACTGCACTGTACTTTCCTCCTATAAAATGTAAGGCTTTTGTACATTTGGATTAATCTCATACATACTGTAGTTGTAATGTAAAAAAAAAAAAAGTCAATTTACTATAAAAGACAGCAATAAAATGCACTGTATTTTCCTCCTATAAAATTGAAGGCTTCTGTAATTTTGGATTAATTGCATACTACTATATAGTAAAAAAAAATTTTTTTATTTAATTTACTACAAAAAGACAACAGTACTCTCCACTGTATTTTCATCCTATAAAATTGAAGGCTTCTGTGATTTTGGATTCATCTCATGCATTATATATAGTAAAATAATCATTTTTCAATTTAAATCAATTGCTGTGTAGACAACAACACTTCCTTAAAATCTTGGCTATAAAAAGATATTAAACATGAAGGTGAACTGTTGTTGCCCACGCAAAAGATTAACGCATACTGTCCTTTAGCCAATCCAGAGTATTTTAAATATTAAACAGCCTTTTCTGCAACACTAAAACAATAAAATAATTACGAAAACAAAAAATGTCAATGTAAAATATAAAACCTTTTTAAGACTTGCAATTAATGAATTGCATAAAATTACCATTTTCATTTATGAAAAACACCCATATAGAGTATAAAGTTGACAAAAAGTTTAACTAGGTGTTTGAAATCATGCGCCTGCTAGAGATCCAAATAAAAGACAACAGCGAACCAACTGACAGGTTGAGTAAATGATGCTAAGAGATTTCACAGTAAAATACCACCTTCTGTCCAAATTCAGCATCCAGCTCTTTGTTCCTGAGGCGAAGGCAGTCGCATATGTGCAGACCTTCACTCTGTCACCTTACAGTTACCTCACTTTATACTGACAGGTTATGAACGCATCATCAGAACGTTAATGAGACTCTTTTATTAGTGTTAACTCTGACCTTTAGAAAGCCTCCAGGGCTATGTTGTGTTTGGAGGCTTGCGTGTCTGTTTCTGTGTCAGTACATATACGTAGGTTTGAAAATAAAAATGAAAAGAGGGTAATGCTGCTGCAAGCTGGAGAAATCAAAACCTTTTTTTAATCCTTGAATTGATCGGCTTTCCTGCAGTGTTACTTTTAGTTTGATACATTTCTATGGAGACAACTGATAAAAACGAATCCAATTTTAATCCAATTAAATTTTAATCTAATTAAACTGATATAATTTGCCATAAAGCACCCCAAAGCTACAGACATGAACCAGCATGCAGTCTTTTCTTCTTATCACCAGATTTAACAAATACACCTGCACAACAACCAGTACAAAAATTATCGGTATGTGGACTTCCTGCGTTAAAGGTATTTTGACTAGACGCAAGCTAATTCTTCGCTTCAAACACACACACACACACACTCACAATTATAGAGTTTCTTGAGTAGAGAAAACGCCGGTACTTACTTTATTCAAACTCGTTATGATTCATAAGGATTGGATCATATACATAGGAGATAGTGAAGTTATGATACTTTTTCCACGGCACCATCGCTTCGACAAACCTCGGGAAACCCCATGGCTTTAAAAAGAAATAGCCCAATCCTGTCTTCGACTCCAGGTCAGGTCTATTTTTTCAGTTTGAAAACGGGCCTTTTTTTATAGTTTAAAGTAATCTTTCTTTAAAGTACTAATATTTATTAAAGGTACTATATAAGGGTAAATAAAGATGTAAGGGTATGCTAAGGTACAAAGGGTATAGCCCCAGCGATAGCTTTGTACCTTTAGTGTTGGATTTCAGATGGGGTTCTCCCTCTAAATGAAATGACAAGAAATGTCTCACACAGATTGTGGCTATTAATATAAGGGAGTACAAAACAGGCTGTAATTGGGAGCATATAATAATGCTAAATCTAGCTGATAGTGTTTTCTTAATCAAGAGAATCTAGACCACCACAGAAAGCACGTATTCTGAGCACATACACATAAATGAAAGAGAAGTTTTACCAGCTCAGCCCCTCAGTCTGAGACTCGGTGGACATAAACTAGACTCATTTACCATTGCAGAAAAGCAAGGGTATATTCGAATTTTGCTGAAGTAATTTACTAATTAAAACTATGCAACAGCTCATAAGATGTGAATCATATTAAGGACCAGTGAGTATTTCTGTATTTTGAAAAACTGATAATTAAAAGGAAACCACAGCTAATAGCACATCTCTAGCTTTTTCCTTCAATTTGCAAGTAAAACAAGAGGATGACAACAATAATCCATTTTAATGGGATTTTTCATTTTCCACCATGTAAATGAATTCTACCCCTGCAGGGATATGCACATTTATTTTCGAAATGGAAAATTATGCTGTGCATCACAGAGCTACTTGAGCATGTTTTGTCTTTATTGCTGGCGCATTCCCATCAGTAACTAGTTCACACAATTTAATATGTTTCACCCCGTGCCTCAAAGGCATCAACCACCACGTTCTTTGCCATCTATCTGCCAACTTCTTTTTTTAAACAGCTAAATGTTAAGAGGGAAATGGACACATACACACACGTACTTGACTTCAGGAGCACATCATTTATGGTTATCAGTACTGTACAAATACATGCTCAGGAATAATAATAATGGTCAACATCAATTTAATTACATACAGAGCTCCACTTGAAATCTTAATCTAATAAATTAGAAATAAATTATAATTACAAATGACCATCAATGGGACAATTCAAAAAGACAGTTCTTCAGCACACAGATGTAACCACTGATTAGAGAAAAAAAAACATTAATAAAATTAACCAAAGCACTAGCAAGAAAACAGAAATGTAAGCATATTTACATTCAGACAAATGTACAAATATTTACAGGAGAGCCAAGCTGTCACTTTGAAAGATACACAGTAAACAGAGAGGAATTTAAGCCTTTGAGCCCTTTCACTATTTCAGAGTGAGGAAAAGATTAGACTTTGACTCTTCATTGCTCCGACAGCCCTGATAAATACAGTGGGGAAACTGAGTGTGAAATCACCCCACATCCAAATATGAAGGTAAATCAGAAATTAAGACTTAACCTTGCGGCCAATCTGCTGCAGACTCACAGTATGACAAACGCTTTCACACATTCATACACGCCACACAAAATACTCCAAATACAGACACACTCTGTCTATATCTCTTTTTCATGCTTTCTACACACAGAAATACACATCTTTTTCTGTGAGAAGTCCACCACTGTAAATCTCTTCCACCCTTCATTTCTTTAATCCCTTTCAAAACTCTCTCTTGTAGGCAAGGACACTTAAATCAGTCACACGAAACCCCTTAGTGTTCACAGTTACATCGTTAGGGCTCCTCTCAATGCCACAGCCCCTGAGATTTAACTGGGAGCCACCCAAACAGTCTCTAGATACTAAGCCTTAAACGGAAAAAAACAACTAAAAAACAGATTAAGCATGTATAACTACAACACAAAAAGCAATGGTGGCACTTTCCCCACATGCACTGGCTTATGATAAACGCACAGAACATTTCATTATACGCTTGTGCAATAGGCTCAGATTGAACAGAGATTGTGTTCACCATACACGTTTGACAGATTTTGTGTAGGCCCTGACACAGAGCAGATAAAGCCATTTGAAACTGTTATAAAACGATACACACCTCCCTGCCCGTGCTGTAAACATAATGTTATCGGAAACATCTTTAAAAGGTCACAAACGAACAGGAGAACGGAAGCTTGAGTCTGTAAACTGGATATACGAATAGTCTGCCTGGCAGAATCCGAGCATGCTTTATGACAGTTTAGTCGCAAAAAAGCCAAAGCCGTATTTGGTCCCGAGTTCAGATTGTACATAATGCATCTTCAGATGTGGTCATGAGACCATTCTTCTCGGACGGAGTGAAACAGCAGCCCAATTATGGGAAGATGAGCCTCGGAGGAGCAGACAAACATACCACAACCATCTTCAGCAATATATAATGGAGTTAAAAGCAGGAGAACAGAGCCATACTGTGGTTCCACATTGTTTTGTAGGCAAATGATTTGTGGCATTTAAACAAAAATATAGCATGGGAATACAGCAAATCGATTTTGGTAGGAAAGTCATGTCAGCCATTGTGGCGGCTGAGGTAACCACATGCTCTAGATTTGATCCGGCCGCAAAGTTCTCGGAATGGTTTGTGCAGTGCAATTCCTGTTCAGTGAAGAGTACGGGGTCAACCTCTCACTGCGGGGCCTGTATGGGCTGTTAGGGGCACTTGGGAGCCTAGTCCAAATCTACAACATGTGAGCCGCCAATCAACCTGTCATGAGAGTAGCCCCTCCTGTCCGTACGTCTGTCACGGAAGTTCTGGATGTAACTCTAAAAGAGAAAGCGAACGTGTATTCAATCTCTGATTAATTGAAAAGATAAGCATAGGGATTCGTTTGTCAGGTTTGGCAGATCTGGTTTCAAGATAATGTGAACTGACAGATGGATTTGAGATGGATGACTGATACTTACCGGAGAAAGCACATCTCCATCAAAGCGGCGAATGGTGTTGGGTTTCCGGCGGTGGGTGGGCTCTGGATGCTGGAGTTTGGGAGGAGGGTTTGGGGGACGAGGGTTGGTCTGAAGGGGGTGGTGGTACTTCTGTTGCTGTGGCGGCTGTTGCTGTGGCTTTTTCTTCTTTTTCTTCCGGCATTCCCTTCTTTGTTCCTTTTGACGAATCCGCATTAACTGCACTCTTCTCTGCTGGTGACTGATGAAGACTTTAGGAAAAAAACAAGGATGGAATTAAGAAAGACAGATAGGAATGGAAGAAATTTTCTTACATGGCTTTAGCACATCAGGTCACAACTGCAAAACAGAGGCGTTATTCTACTCTGTAAAGACACTATGCAGTGTGTATTGGCTGGGTCTCTCAAACAGTGGTCCAAAGCCAAGCTGAGAAAAAAACCGTTGAGCGTTTTGACACATTCTGCTCTGCGCAGGGCTAAGTCGACATTCTGTTCTCTGTCATTATTAAAAACAGACGGATTATTTCTGCCCATTGAGTCACTCTGTTGTGCCTCAACAGCTTCGTTGCCCATCTGTCAGGGAATTCATGTAATGATCTTTCTCTCTCGCTCTCCCCCTCAGAAAACACTCCTCCCACTCTCGTCTCTATTCTTCTGCCCCTTCCTCATCGCAGCCCCTCTCCCCAAACAAGGGCCCAGCTTGTAGCCATGGCAACCACCCCCAGCGCAGTTCACGCTGCCTGTTTTCCCAGTGTGCACTTTAATTCTGAAGACTAGTACGTTTTGTTTAGCCTTGCACTTGACAAGGAAAAGTAGAGTATGTGTGTACATATAAAAGAGAACTGCTCAAGATCCTGTAGATATCTGGCAATATCCTCCTTTGATTTCAACTTCCCACAATTCTATTTGTACTGTAGGACAAGTATTCTTGTTCTTATCAGTCATAGACCTTGGTCAGGGTAGCACCATATTTAATTTCTGGTAGGAATGAAAGCTACTAGGCTGCGCGGGATACAAGTATAGTGCGTTCAGTGGATTGTACTATTGTTTAACAACACACATTTCATTTGCATTAAATTCAATATGGTGTCTAACCCGACTTGAGTTCTATGGAGAGTGAGACTTATACCCTTGGAAATTTCATGCATACTCTCTTGCCCTGGTGAAGATGTTGGTGGTTGCTTTCTACAAGACAGTGATGAAGCAATTTAAAAGTCCCCATTCATGGATTTCAGGTCAAGCCTTCCCATTGAGTCACTCAGAGACTCTATGGGAGCTTGTTTGCAGGGCACAGCTGAGCCAGTCTGATCTGCACAGGAGGACACCCATAAATAGAAAACAGCCAAAAAACATATTACCCCAAAACACCAAGGTTACCCAGGGGGGAATTTCAGAAAGACAACTTGTTGTAATGAAGACCATGGAGGGACGTCCTCTCTTAAAGGAATAGTTCACTCAAAAATATAAATTCTGCTGTTGCAAACTCGTATGGCTTTGTCTGTTACAGAACACAAAAGAAGATATTTTGAAAAAATGTTTTGGATTCTTTTGCCCATAATATTATGAAAATCAACGTTCAAAACTAAATAGGGCATACCGATTGACTCACTCTTTTTGGAGCTTGAAAGTTATGGACCCCACTGACTTTCATAATATGTATAAAAAATTTCTTCAAGACATTCTTCAAATTATCTTCTTACAACACAAACAAAATGACGGCGAGTAAATAATAAGAATATTTATTTTTGAGTGAACCATTCCTTTAAAGGGTTTAATGGTGATGTTACTTAGGGACAAAATCCTGCAGACTTTAACTCTAATCCTAATCAAACACAGCTGAACCAGTTAATCAAAGACTTCAGGATTACTAGGCTTTATCTGAAATCGCCCCCCCATACCCTCATTCACCATTACTTCACTAAAATAACGAGTGAATGAAAACAAGTGAGCAAATTCAAACACTGAATGCATCAGAAGGGCTGTGGACACAATCTGGTGAGATGTGGGAATTCATTCAGCGTGACCCTTAGAATGCATGGGTATTCTCTAAAGCAGTGTTTTCCAACCCTGGTCCTGGAGGCACCCCAACACTGCACATTTTGCATATCTCCTTTCTCTGACACACCAATTTCAGGTCTTGGAGTCTCTACTAATGAGCTGATAATCTGAATCAGGTGTGTTTGATTAAGAAGACATGCAGAGTTGGGGTGCCTCCAGGACCAGGGTTGGGAACCACTGCTCTAATGGCTATCAGTTAAGTGTATATTGGTTGTACACTTGTTATTGCGGTGCATTATAAGGTGAAATGAGTTCACTCCATAATGTCCACTATGGATTTGGAAACCACAACAAATGGCTGAACCTTCAAACAGCACATTATAAGGGTATAGGGGATGATTTCTGGAAACTCTTGAGGACCGGATCAGGAGTGGCCACCACTTGTATTACACTAAAGGCCCTGGGTTTACTTCCTTTTCTGCATTCCGCTCCATCTAGCACACAGTTGAGCGCACAAGCTATTCAAAGTATACTTCATTGACCATGAGCATGGATGGATGCACTACCTTGTGGACCTATGTTTTTGAGTTCTAAAAGTACTCGCACATTAAAAGTACATACTTAGTGACGGATACCAGCTTTTATGGAACACACTTGTTGGTTCGCATGGAGTTCACAGTTTTAACTTGCATGTTTTAATTTATTTTCAAGATCTGAGGTAAACTATCTATTGTTGCTTTCAGTATGGCTATAAAGGTAAAGCAAAATTATCAGTACCTGAGATTATCATTGTCATAGTTTGCATGTTGTTGTTCCAGCCGCAACTTTGCAGAAATACAAACTGTTTCTAAAACAGAATCACTTGTCGTGGCGGGTTAGGACAAAAACATATTAAAATGATTAAAATGGAAAAGATACCTATTTATTGTGTGTCGCTGGGTCGCCCCGCGTCTGGTTAGGACACGGGGTCAACCTGTATGATTTACTTTCTTCTGTTGAACACAAAAGAAGATATTTTGAAGAATGTTTGCTCTTGCTGTTTGCCGTTGATGGTAGCCATAGTAATTTACTTCCATAGTATGGAAAATATATTAGTTATTATTAGCTGCCATCAACTGTTTGGTTACCAATGTCTTCAAATATCTTTTGGGTTCAACAGAATAAAGAAACTTTTACAGGTTTGAAACAACTTGAGGGTGAGTAAATGATGACACAATTTTCATTTTGGGTGAACTATCCCTTTAAGCCATAGGTTTGCCTACAATTGCTTGCAAAACTTACCTTCTGTGTGTGAATATCCTTCAGCCGTGACCTTCCACTGAATAAGAACACCCAGCAGCGCCAGCACAGGCCAAACTCCCATGATCACCCATGTGAACCAACACACTGGGCGAGGTGGATCCACCTTCACCCTCTCATAGATATACCTTGTCAAAGAGAAGAGCTCAACAAAATAATCCACAGTCACAGTCACCACTGCTGATCCGAAGACGGCGGTGGAGAGGGTGGTGAAACAGCGCTGCCACTGCAACGTGAGCACCGCAAACAGCATGCCTGAACCAAGCAGCACACCCAGGGGAAGCCACACTGTCCTCGGGTGGTAAAACTCCTCCAGAACCACCAGAGAGGCAAGGGCCACCAGTAAACCCAGGAGAAGTCCAACCATGAAAAGCCCCACGCTACGGACCAGCATAGTGACCAAACCGCACAACGTGCCAATGCCCAGGCCGATGCCCACGCTGGCCTCAACACTGAGCTGAGTATCCATGACCCTTTCCTTATAACAGAGCATGAAGATGATGATGGAACCAAACATCAGACCCGTGAGGAACATTACAGCCTTGAAGCAGCGGTACCCTACAAGGGAAGAAAGGTGGAGAGGGCAGGACAGGGGAGGAGGAGGGGGTGGGAAAGAAAATTGTTTTGGAAGAGAAGATTATTTTATTAGCAAATGGCATCGCAATAAAATATATGTTGATAACGATCATAAGCTCTGAACATTTTTATTCAATATGGATAAGTCTAACAGCCTATCACACAGAAGAAATCACCGGGACAGTCCCTTTTTGACTTGCATTTCAAAGTACATGCCAATTGTAAGCTACAGGTGTAAAATTACATTTAAAAAAAACACACTGAAACTCTGGAGGTCTTCACTGCCAAATTAAAAGCTTGTTTTAACTTGGATTAATTAGGACAGAAATACTACTATTGTATAGTAATTTGCTTTTATAGTAAAGTAATTTACTGTAATATTCATATTCATATTTTTTTTATGAATATCATACAACCAAGATATTTTTCAGTTGTTTTAATTTAAAAGCAGAACAAGTTCGTTGTGCAGGACCTTATATGAAAAAAAATAAAAAGTAATTTTTTCTAGTTTCATTAATTTACTTTTAGGAAGGGAATGAAAGATTATCATAGTAAATTCGTTCAGAGATACAATTTTTGATGATAAATTTGTATTAAATCATAAAACACAGAATCCACAAAAATTGTTTTATGGAAAACACAGAATTTGGGAACAATTCAAACAGATTTCAATTTAAACAATTCTACATTTAAAAAAAATTCTACATTAAAATTCATTCCCAATGTCTAACTAACATAATACATATCATGATGAATATATTCATTATTCATTAAGATTATATTGAATGATATGGAAAAATAAAAATCACCCAAATCTACTATATATTCAACAAGATAAGGGACAAGAACGTTGTCTGTTGCTGGGCATATTTAAAACAGCTCTACTTGAAATTCCAGGGATAAACGTTATGTTTGGTAACATATGAGTGGGATGATCAGAATTGCCTTAAGTGAAGGTGTTTGTGCCATTAATGCCCATTCTATTGCTACAGTTACTGTACAAAAGTAGCTTTTAAATCAACAGGAGCCTTTCATAATGCATTGAGCTTTTCACTAAGAGGTTATCTGCTTTCACCTGTTGCAATTTAGAACTGTTAATAATGGTCTAAATTGACAGCAGAAGGGCAAGAAGAATGAATAACATGTTTTAACATTTTAACAGAGAGAAGACACCCTATGCTGCTGTTCGCCACAGCTGAAATGACCTCGATCCTGCCTCTCTCTCTCTCTCTCTCACTCTCCTAGCAAGTAATGGACAGTGAAAGCAAATTTCACAGTCAAGTGAAAGTGATAAAGCTTATCTAATAGAGAGGGACATAGATTTGTCACCCTTGTCTGTTTGTCACATTCAGATGGTTATTATGTGAATTAAATTTGGCTATGAACAACCACAGCTGAAACTATGTTTGTGATAATGAGACAAAAACATAACCCATGCATTCAGGTCATGCCAGAATCTGTGCTCATTCTGAGTAATACTTTCTTACGTAAATCTACATTTCTCCAAACCACACAGATCTCAGTCTTCTAAATATACTCGTTCATCCTTCGCAACCTACCGAAGAAGCAGTAGATGATGCCAAAGAGGCAACACATGGAGCAGACGACAGACGGGACCACCTCATAGCGCCGTTCAATGTCCTCATCACAGCTGAACAGACGCTCTGGACTCCCATCCTGAGAGGGTGGGGAAAGCTTAAACTCCAGAACCTGGGCAGTGGACGCCATGCTGTCAGTGTGTGTTAGAGAGTGTTATGTATCTTCACGGGAGCCGAGGAAACAGGGAGAGTGGGGTCATGTGGAAGGTAGAGGGTGCAGAGAAGGTTCCCATCCACTACAATTTACCTGTTCAAAGAGATAAGAAGATGGTTGCAGATATTAACTCAATGAGCGTCAGAGAGAGTTTGACTCCACCTGTCAAAATAAACATGGTTCAGTCAGATCACATTTAAAAATTCTCTTTGTGTCAAGTCTAATGCCAAGCTGCTGTCTGACTCTATTAAACTCTTAGGTCAAGTCATATTTTCTCTTCATTTAGTCATATAGAATCTCTTCACTCTTCAAAATACATAGTGGCATTACCTGACATTTTAAAAACTGAAAATGTCAGTCTGGGATAAATAACCCCTAACGTCAACACTCTGGCTCAGAAAAGCCCTCAAAGGCTTATTCAAACTGCCTTAGTAAACATAACATAAAAAGTATTTTATAATTCTAATCTAAAACCGAACAGTGCTGTATATTATGTCAGTGGATTTGTGCACTGTGTTGGTTGACAGCAGTGCTTTAATTGCTTTTAAGTGCATCACACTGAGCATATTTGCCTTACTGAAAAGTCAATATTTGTTAGTGTGTACTTCAAAGAAGCAAAGTGAGCACTTGTTAATGCACAAGCCCAAATGACAGAACAGAACATCAATGTTGTTTGGCAAAATATGAATTAGATTTTTTACAGAATTCCTCCTACGTTTTACATAAAACATCCAAACACAAAAGACTACATCTCTTTGTCAGTGAGAGATTTTGCTTGCTTTAGAAAAAAAGCCTCCATCACACTACAAATGGTCCATTGCACAATACGGTTTCAGGGGGAAAAACTGCTCCATTCATTTATATGTTGGTTCCCTCTGCTTAGGGATGTAACGGTATGAA
Organism: Sinocyclocheilus anophthalmus; assembly: GCA_018155175.1. NCBI lineage: Eukaryota > Metazoa > Chordata > Actinopteri > Cypriniformes > Cyprinidae > Sinocyclocheilus > Sinocyclocheilus anophthalmus. The sequence continues at coordinate 28,235 of JADLZN010012195.1, forward strand.
CATTTCTTATCACGATTATAGTGACCAAAATGATCACGGTTATCAGTATTATCACGGTATTGTTAAAATGTGCTGGAAATGTTCAAAAAGTACTGACACCAAGTATTATGTGACACACATAATTTCACCAAGTTTTTCATTTAAAATCAACAAACAACACATAAAATGAGCATTTGTTTGCATAACTAAAACAATAACATTGCCAATGATGTCCAGATTTTAAATGACAACATGACTGACAACAGTTTATCTAATAGCATGTTCAAATATCTAATGTAAATGTCAAATATCTAATGTAAGAAACACTTGGTGTTTTGCTCAGGCTACAGGACTAATTTTTCCACTGGTTGCTTTTTTGCGACTTTCTCAGTTGGTCACACCAGCACATGATTTGTTCGCAATATTTTTATTTTTAGGAATTAATCAATGCATGCTGATGAACTTTTATAGTTATATAGAAACGAAAGTAGTTCAACCCCTTCTTTTTCATCAGTATTATTTGTGATTTGAATTTTGTGAATGGAGTTTCTCTTAAGCTATGTTATAAGCCGTGCTTCGGATGCTTTCACTTTTCACACGAATTCGCGATATTGGTGTCACTTTTTACAAGAAAAGATAATTGCCTGATTTGCTTACATACATCTATACAAATTTCACTTTTTAAGACTAAAACAAAAGATGGATTCATTGTTATTCTTAATTAAAAAGCATAACAACAATAAAACGGTAAGATACAATGACAAACTAGCTTACAAAACGCTCGCATCATATTAAGCGCTGTGCAGTTCAAACGGTAGCAGGTTTCATATGCTCAGTCATTTGCCACTTTTTGATGTTTTTTTATTTTATCATATGCAACAGAAATACAGCACTTATGAGTTAAACAATGCGGTGGTCGCGCCAGTGCTACCGCACACAATGTAGTCGCACCAGCAGAAAAAATGAACGCAAAATGCGCCCATTTGGTCGCACACTGGAGCCCTGTGCAGTACAGTATTTATTTATTTATTCCCTTCAGTTGTTCAAATCTCGGTAACGAAACGGTTTTTATGATAATTAAATTTTAAATGGTAATACTAACCGTCAGGGCATTTTTATCGTGATTTATTGTGAAACCGGTAATCGTTACATCCCTACCTCTGCTATTCAGACATCAGGCATTATATTATATCAATTTATTCAAAAATCATCTTTTTTTCCATAGGATTCCAGTAGGGTTTGGTGCCGTTTGGGATGGTAATATAACGCCTGACGTCCCAAAATGCACCAAACTCTATTGGAAAGCTACGAAAAAAAGTATATATTTGGAAAAATTGCCAATATCCACTCTGCTACTCTCAGATGAATGTCTGATCTCTCTCTAGTCATGCTTTGATTAGGCCTGAAATGACATTATCCAACTTAAAAATCTGTTGAAAACAGGGAGAGAAAAAAAATGAAGCCTCTGTTAAGAGGGTTGTGCCGATAGCACGATTTAGTATTGGGACGGACGATAGTCAGAGATATCGCCTGTGGCTGATGCCTTTGACGATAGAAAGACGATTATTATTATTTTTTTAATTATTATTATCAGGCTAACAATACTCTCTAATTAATATTAGGGCTTATTTGTCGCATCATATTTATTTTTCCACGTTGTTGCAGTGTTGCGCGTTATAACCAGTCACACACGATTCTGTTGAGCTTATAAATGCAATGGCCAATCAGAGGCGTTCAGATGACTCACCGCTGAAACAGCGAAGTTCCATTGTTCAGCACGCACTGACTGAATTCTGACTCGTGAATTCTCTCATCATAAACAACAAAGTGCAGATGTACGTGCGATGTAAGTATAAGAGATTTAATCATCATACAGTAGATTCACTGATTTTAACGGGAGTGTTTTTAAAGTGCATAAACTCACGCTAGACTGAGCTTGTGATGATGTTCTTTGGTAATGTAATGTTCTTTGCTCGTTTTCTGTAGCTGCTTTTTAATAACTGAGGAAATGTAAGCATTATAATTAGTAACTTACAATGTTTTTATTAAATTGTCATGTTAAATACAAATTCAGTCATATTAAAAACATTAGGCTGCTTTTAGCCTTACACTGGAGTTGGTTCACTTTCCGGCAATGAAACTAGGTAAATAAATAATGAAATAAATTAGCACGATAATATTGTGCATCAGCTATCTCACAGGCTGAAGACAGGACGATATGAAAATCGAGCATATTGTCCAACACTACTATTAAGCCCCTAAATATATCCACCTTTGACTTGGACTATGGGGTATTCATTAGTCGAATTCACACTAAAATATCTAAAAAATACACTTAAACTTGCCCTTTGGCATTTACTGTGAATCTGACACTAACAGATACGCTTCATTAATGAACAGAGACATATTATTTTCATCAGTGCCAAAAAATCTGAACTGAATAACCAGGCAGAGCTTTTAATACATACATTTCTACTTATTTACATAAACATGACGCATGTTTCAGAACAATATAGCTCTACAGCTCTGTGACAGAATGCTAGGGGTAACCTCAAATTGGCAATAAGGCCAGACATTATTATTGGAAGCCTCTTGTGTTATGAGAGATTCTCCAATGCAAACGAATGTTTTCTTGGTGCAAGAAATGTTATAGAAAGTAAAGCCTTTATATAACTGCGATAACACCTCACTTCCTGTCTGATGTCATAACAACAATGTAATTCTGGGATGTTACAAGTTGCATAAAATACACCATTTGGCTGAGATGAGGACAGCGACCTGCCACCATGGCAACAGCCTGAGAACCAATCAATGTTTCAGCCTTACTTGCAGTTTTTTTCAGTGGTGGAGAGTTTTCTCTCCCCCTTAAGCAAGCCCCTCCCCTTCTGCACCAAATACGTGCAAATAATAACTAAAATACAACACTTGGGAGAGCCTGGGAAAGAGAGAATGATAGGAAGACAGGCAGATAAATCAAGAAAAAAAGTGATCAGGAGACACACAAAAAAAGCTGGTAGCTGTGATTTGGAACATGGTCGCTGGTTTCCTGCTGGTCCAAACTGGTCTATGCTGAGCATTGGCTGGTCCAAAATAGCTTGGATGCGCCACAAACCAGATGTTTTTTTTGAACATGCTGACTGGTCAACCATCCAATGACCAGCTTGGACCAACTAATGGCCAGAACCAGTTATAAGAATAGTTCACCCAAAAATGAGAGTCCAAACACCTGATAAAAAAAAATACCACAATAATCCACAAGTTATCCATTTCATGTAACTGGTCGATCAATTAATAGATTGTGAAGTGAAAAACTGTGTGTTTTTATGAAACGAAACCAAGGCGTTTTACATTTAAACCGTTGCTTCCGTCCCAAAATACCAGTCTATAATCCATAACAACACTTCCTTCAATGAAAAAATCCAATAGTTTTGGACTATTTTTGGCAGTGCTTGATCTGTCCATATTTATCTACTGAGCAACTCGTTGACTGGAGTAAACTAAATTATGGACAGACAACTTGTATTTTAGCTGAAAGCACTTCGAAGTTAAAAATGTCTTAAAGTGACCCCATTATGCCACTTTTAAGGTTCCTAATATTGTTTTGGGAGTCTCCTACAAAAGGTTTACATGCATGCAAGGTAAAAAACGCTTTCGTATTCTCAACATATGAATTTAATATCACCTCATTTTCCAACGATTCTCAAACGATTCGTTCAAAGCAATTTTAAGATTCAGTCTCTCTAAACCCCTCCTTTCTGTGAGCCTACTCTGCTCTGATTGGTCAGATGGCCCAGTCTGTTGTGATTGGTCTGCGTGTTGGAAATGTCGATTGCCATAGTTCTAGATTGAGAACGCTCAATAGAAAATATAAACATCTATTATTTATCACCCTTACATGTGATTCAGTGGAGCCAGCTGGTCTAAATAAACTGTGTACTGAACCATCTTTCAAGAGCAAGCGGTTTGTGAATCCCGTGCTGAACTCCCCGAGATTAGAGAAGCAGTCATCAGTAAAATGACGGGAACACAAAAACTGGGCTTGTACTGCTGTGGTACAGTGGGGGGAAAAAAAAATCTATTTTAACCATGAGTCTTTTAGCCTCGTCATTCGGAAGTGAAAAAAAAGAAAAGCATTTACTTTCACAGTGTAGGACACAGCGTCTTCTCGACATGATGTGAACCACACAAAGCTACATTGTTTGAGGGTGGTCAAATTGTTTGCAGTCGCCCAACATAGAACATAGGTGGGTATTATGCAAACGTATTACCCTAGCCATGCAGCCATCAACAAGAAGTTGGGATTCAAAGTACGTGACGACGCATTTGGCGGTTGAGTCGATTCTTTCTTTTCGAAGACAATAACTTTATTTATTATGCACTTTCGGCTTTACAACTTTGCTGATAGTTTGCATTCACATACTGCTACATTACACACTGTATGAAAGGCAATATTCAAAATGGCATAATAGGGGCACTTTAATGATAGATTTATTTATTATAAACACACAGCTTTACACTTCATAAGATGTTAATTGATGGACTGGAGTCGTATGGATTACTTGTGGATTATTATGATGTTTTTAACAGCTGTTTGGACTCTCATTCTGACGGCACCCATTCACTGAAGAGGATCCATTGGTGAGCAAGTGATGTAATGCTAGATTTCTCCAAATCTGTTCCAATGAAAAAACAAACTCATCTACATCTCTCAGATCACCTGAAGGTAAATAAAATTTTTATTAATCCATGTTTGCCTTCATCCATGCATGAGTAAACTTGTAGCACACAGTTCAAACAGGCTCGTGTTACAACAGGGAAAAAGAAATCGATCTGGAACAACACTTCACGACAACTCTCAGCACTCAAGTGAAAAATTCATCAATTGGATGGAGAGACAGAAATAGATAACATTACATGAAATTTCACCATTGGAACGGCCTGGGAAAACCACTTTCAGGTATTACTCCATCTCCATGCAAAGAGCATTATTCAATGCCAACTGTCTCAGAGGACAAGAAGCCGTCTTCAACTTCTTTTCAATCACTAAAAAAAAACTCTGTTGTTCTCTTTCTATCTTCTGATGGTACCTTCGGAACGTCCCAGTGCACTTCAGATCATGAGTCCTTGTCTGCCTCAGGTGTAGATGTCAGTCATGATGTAGAACAAAAGGCTCTATTGAGCTTGCGACTTCACATGAATATTTTACAGACCGCTGAAAGGCCCGCAGAGAAAATGTCAGCAGAATGAAGCTCGACCCATGTAAGCACGTGCATTATAGTATACAGTATGTAGGTGCCCTGATTATTAGATGGAAAATGGCAGATCAATGTAAACAGCTGTCCAGCTGAACAAAAACAGACAATGTGATGGGCTTGAGAAAAGCCTCTGGAGACTGTTTCTAGAACTAGCAGCCTTGCTTGAGAGCACAAAAAATGAAAAACACTGTGGAAAGTAGCCCAGATCTGTGCTATAAGCAGCCCCATGTGTGCATCTATGTTAACGGCTACAGCAGTCAATATAGGCACCTGGTGGTCCTGAACGTGCATTATGCCCCCTATGTCTGCTATAATGTGGGACACTGGATGCACAATTCACAGATGACAGAATCAGGTAAACACCCATCCAGCTGGAAAGAAACCAGCATAATGCTTCCGCATTGCATGTAAAGAGATGTAGAAAGGAGAAAACTCAATTACTTAAGTTAAGGACAATCCCTTATTTAAAACTGCTCCTCTCTTATTAAAGGGATAGTTCACCCAAAATGAAAATTATGTCATCATTTATTCACCCTTATGTTGTTCCAAAACGGACTTTGTTTCTTCTGTAGATATAAGATATTCTGAGAAAGGTCTTGGTGTGTTTTTGTCCACACAATTGAAATCAAAGGTCACTAAAGGTTAACATTCTTCAAAATATCTTGTGTTCTACAGAAGAACGAAAGTCAAACTGGTTTAAAACGACATGAGGATTAGTAAATGACAGAAATTTGTTTTTGGTGAATCATCCCTCTAAGAAGGGTCTTAATCAATGGATAATTAATGTGTCAGTAAAAATTAGATGACTTCTTATGACTTGAGTTATGCTACTGTATCTTTAAATTAATGCTTTGAAAATTTTATTTTCATTTATTCACGGTTTTGTATTTCCAAACTTATGTATTTATTTATACAGTGGAACACAAAATATCATTTGCATTTTTTTTTTAAAAGGTAGTGAATTAATCTATATCACCAGACTTGCATATTCCAAGTCTTCTGAAGTGAAATTCTCATTTTGTATAAAGATTCTGCAACATTAAAAATATCTCCTTTTGTGTTCAACAGAAGGAGGAAAATGGAACAGCATGAGGGCGAGTAAATGATTTTCATTTTTGGGTGAACCTGCACAACTCCTATGTAAACACCCATATTCATGTAAAATTAATTCAATGAATAGCATTCACTTGTAGTGGTTTGCAGTTTCAAACTTGCTTACGCACTTCGGCTTACAAAACATTCACTGTGACAGATTACAAGAATCTGTTTAAAATAAAAAGCCACTCTTTCATTTTACTAGAAGGATAATTTTATCATTATACACTAAATGGACACATACGCATTTCTGCATTCGAAATAACGGGATCTTATATTACAGGAAAACGCTACTCTACATCTCCACCTTTGTGGGTTTCCCCAATGACTAGCGAGAGGGCCACGGCCAGAACCGGCTCACAGCGACGGCACACCGTCGATGTGATGTGTCATGTGTCGTTGGGAATCGTATGCCACTGTAATTAAGTATGTTTTTGTGATTGATCCATACGGGGCTCTGGGTGTTCTGAAAGTTATGTTTTCATGGGACATCAAACTTTTATTTCAAAAGATCAAGAAAATTTGATTTATGCATTATGACCCATTGTCAGTCCTTCAAGGTCCTACTAATTATATTCTGATCCAGCGGGTAGCGGAACCTCTGCACCGTACATGGTTGCAACCATTGCAAACTTATGGTGAGCTGATACATGAAAACGTAATGAAATTAGCCAAAATATAAATCAAACGGCGAGCTTTGTGTGAGAATAGTCTGTCTTTGTGGGCCTAGCTATTGCTCACGGTCATTTCAATGAGCTAAACTATCAGGTTCAAGAGCTACAGAAGGAAGCCTCAATAATCCTTCTGCACATACACTAAACGCTGAATCCCAACACCCCATTCATTAGCTCCCTGCAGAGCACTCGCAGGTGTGGAAGGCAGCATCTGACAGGTAAAATGTACTGCTCCTGCTCTCTCAACAATCACTTACTTGTCTGGAACGACAGCAAGAGAGCTGATGCCAGCCAAGGCTTTGAGCAATGGAGATAAAGGTGCATCCTACTAAACTGTCCATTTCTTATTCCGCTGCATGCAGTCACCATTGCGAAGGTCTCCCTGATGATGGTTGCCAGGTTAAAGGGACAGACAGTGGTTGTGTACAGAAATGTGAGCAGCTGAACGGAGGGGTGGGTAAGCGCGCAAGGGAATAAAAGACAGGAAGTGGTGACGGTGTTTTTCAGTGTGAGATAAAGAGAACGGACACGTATATTTGAGAGAGAAGGGTATGTGCGTTTGTGTGTTTGAAAGAGAAAGAAAAGGTGTGTGAGTGGTTGGACTGAGTGATTTAGGGGACAAGGCGATGGCCCTGCTAAACCTCGTTAATCCTATTGAGCGCTTCTGCTCTAAATTCCATTAGCACTGGACTGCTTTTTCCTTCTGGGTGTTTGTATGCTGTGTGTATTGGCCATGTGCAAACCGATGTGTGTGTCTTTCAGTCTGGGATTCTTCAGTTTTATGCACTGGCCTTCGGCTTGAAACAATGACTAACCCTACAGCGGCCCCACAGTGCATTCTGAGTCAGAGGTGAGAGAGAACAACCATGGAGACTAACACAGCAGCCAGTCAGCTCTGCAAACATCATGACTTCCATACACACACAAAACACAGACAGCATAGATTCTCGAATCTATAATGTACTGTTCAAAGGGATAGTTGGCCCAAAAATGAAAATTCTGTCATAACTTACTCACCCTTGTGTTGTTCCACACAAAGATGTTCATCTTCAAAGATTTTTAATAAAAACCTGAAAGATTTTAGTCCCTTCATTGAAAGTCCATTACATCAAAACGTTCATGAATAGATTGAAACAAACCTCATATATCAAGAGCTTTAATCCAAGTTTTCTGAAGAGACATTTTCTGAAGATCGCTCTATAAAATGAGCAGATTATGCTTTTATTCTCATATTAACATTAAACAACACACATACAAAAATCACATCAAATATGGTTAATGGGGAAGTCGTGGCCTAATAGTTAGAGAGTCGGACGCGTAACCCAAAGGTTGTGGGTTCGAGTCTCGTACCGGCAGGGATTGTAGGTGGGGGGAGTGAATGTACAGTGCTCTCTCCCACCTTCAATACCACGACTGAGGTGCCCTTGAGCAAGGCACCGAACCCCCAACTGCTCCCCGGGCGCTGCAGCATAAATGGCTGCCCAATGCTCCGGGTGTGTGTTCACTGCTGTGTGTGTGCACTTTGGATGGGTTAAATGTAGAGCACTAATTTCAAGTATGGGTCACCATACTTGGCCACATGTCTCGTCACTTAATGGAAGCTCAATTATGCCTGCTTAAAGTGCACTCATAATAAAATGGTGACTAGTGACTTCTTTAACCAGGTATGCTGAGTGCTACGCCTCCAAACATGGGGACAACAAATGGAACAATAAAAATCCTCCAATTTTTTTTCTTTGATTAGTTTGCTCAAGCTTGTTACCAAATAATGTGTACCTTCAACATACTTTGTCTGTGCCAAAAAATGTTTTCAGTAGGACTGGGTTTTGACACAAATTTTACAATTCGACTAGATTATCCTTCACAAACTTGCGACTCAATTCAATTCTGATTTTGATTCGATATGATTCAATATTGATTATTTTGGATATATATATCAGGTACAGAACACGGCAAATTTTCTAAAGAAAAAAAATCTCTCAACTAATGCTGTAAACTATACCTGAGTGTCAATAATATGGAAGGTTGACATTTGCTGATTTGTATACAAACACAACACAGGATACGGATTTCGATAAGTTGTACTCTTTCTTTTAACATACCTTCGGATGTTCATTCATGTTTATTTCATGCTGTAACTGCTATTAAGCGGAGGAGACGATCAATTCGCGCTCTTCTAACCGAGGCGCTACAGCGATCTGTCAATCCACATTAAATAGCGCCAAAATGGCATTTAATATTTGAATATTGTAATAAAATGGACAGAATTTGAAATCTGAGACTTTGTTTCATCTCAAAAGTAACAAATCACAACGCTTATTGCAATTTATTGGATGGGAGGTGCGCTACAATGTTTCGTTCATAATCTGACAGGCTAGACTAATCGATTCTTGGGATTTATGAATCGATATAGTTTTATAAAAATGAGAATCAATTAAAATCGAGAAATCTATTTTTTTGTACCCAGACCTAGTTTTCAGTGGACTTTAAATATTTGCTTTGCTTGAGAAAACATGAAAATGTTTTTTTTTTACAAATGTAAAAAAAAATTATTTACAGTTTAGACTTTTTTTTTTTTTGATTTAGTCGAATTAGTTTGCGGTCAAATACATTGCTTGTGGTAATCGAGATTTGGCAGTAACCACACATTTTCACTCTTGGACGAGCGTTTCAACAGCTTTTCTTGGATATGAAATCCAAGAACCAATGAGAACACGGAACAAATATGACGATTCACTGCAATAGAGTGTAATATTTCATACGCTCCATGTATGTACACTGATCAGTTTTTATATGAATAAAAGTCTAAATTAAATCTGACATCTTTTACGATATCTATGAATTTGAAAGCATCAAGGTTTTGGTATAATGGACTTTGGGACAGAAATTTATCAAGTTTTATTAAAAATGCAATCATCATTAGCAACATAAATCACCACCTTAGGACCAGTGCAGCTGACTTCAGATTAGAACTGGCCTACTCAATTACACATCAGTCCTGTACAGCTCTAAATGCTACAGAGCAGAACACACCAATTTAACATTTAAAAAAAAAAGTACATTGCATCAGCATGGGGGCTAACAGAGCACTCAATGCTCTTGGCCCACAGTCAAGCTGGGAGGCCCCTGGGTGAACCCCTCCAAACTCATTCCACTTTCACAGACAGGACAAAAGAGAGCGAAAAGAGTCTGAGGTTTGTGATAAAAACTAGTGACTTCAAAGAATACACACCAATAAGTCTAAGAAAAACAAAAAACAAAAGCAGTGTCATTTCACACTTCATATCCAACAATTTATCATCATTAGAGGCCCATTTACCCCTGATTGCTCTTGATTGTGCTGTGGGTGGATCAATAATCAATGGGCCCCAGCCACAATCAGTTGTTAGCATGTAAATCTGAGCAAACAAATGAAGTGAGTACATAACAAAATTACATCCGAGCCTTGGCTTCACATTACATTTGTCTCAATACACATGTGAGGCAAGCATATTCTTATGCACACACACATACAAACCAAACAAGCTTACAAAAAGACTGGGTGACCTCTGTCACCGACTTTGTGTCCAAATCAAATGCTTTGGTGATTTTCCCAGGCTGCTCTCGGGGATGATACAGAGCATCTATTTAGCTATTCTTGGCCTGGCCAGGAACAGAGTCTCTGACAGTCCACTAGAGCAGAAGTGGACAGAGTAAAGACAGGCCTGAGGGAAGAAAGGGTGCTATCCGGCATGCACAGGAAGAACAAAATCGAAAAAACAGGAATGAAGAGTAAAGAAAGCAGGAACGGGCAGATAAAGAACTATTTACTGGGAGATTTATGGAGGAAATACATTAAAGGGGTCATATGATGTGATTTCAAGTTTTACTTTCTCTTTGGAGTGTTACAAGCTGTTCGTGAATAGATACGATCCCTAAAGTTGCAAAGACTAAAGTCTCAAACCCAAAGAGATATTCTTTATAAAAGACTGGTCCACGCCCTCCTAAAACGCCTCGTTTAAACACGCCCCCACATGTCTATGTCACGATGTGGGAAGATTTGCATAACGCCCCCCAAATGTTCACGCAAAGAAAGGTGGCGTAACTTTATTGCTGCTGCCACCACCGTGTTTCGTTGTGGAAACAAAAATACTTTGTTTGGCCTTCCAAAAGAGGACACGACTAGAAATCAGTGGTTAAGTTGCATTTACAACACTGTTCCAGATCAGTTCAACCTAAATATTCAGATGTGTCCAGCGCATTTTATGGAGGACTGTTTCCTGATCCTGGTAGAGTAGAATACAATGCTGGCTGTTCTGACTCACAGACTGGAAGTAAGTTTTTTTTATATATAAAGGATTTGCCACTGACGATTCAAAAACGAGTTTTTTGGGCAGTGTAGAGTAACGCTTGTTGTTTATCATTTCTCCGATCACAAATGCAGACATGGTTTTATGTTTAGCGGCGCGATACAACGCAATGCGTAAAAAGACAGCATAAGTCATTATAATACGTAATTTGGCTCCACTGGATGCAACAAATGCCTCGTTTTGTAATGGGTTTTAATGTTTTTGTCGCTCCGGCCTGACAGGGCATCACTGTATGGTGAGGGGTGTAACATTTCCGGCACACGCTTGAGGTATTCGGCCAATCATAACACAATGGATAGCTGGCCAATTCGAGCACACCTCGCTTTTCAGGGACGATGAGCTTTGTAAAAATCGTTGCATTTCAGAAAGGCGGGGCATAGAAGGGAAACAATAATGTACAGTATGTGGAAAAATAATGCGTTTTTTTTAACCTTAAACCGCATAAACATTTCATTACACCAAATAATGTTCTTTTTAAAAACATCATATGACCCCTTTAATGATCATTTCCCATGCAGAGTCAGGGACAAAAAAAAATTAAAACTCATATAAGCAATGAAAAGAAAGCCCCATTTGGAGTTAAGACAATGTGATTTTTCCACCGAATCACACTTAAGAAGACCTCTGAGCTTTGAGGTGAAATTAAAGCAATGTCAGGAGGGCATAATAATTAGAAGAAATCCATGGTGGAAAATGACAATTCGTCAGACAAACCTGGAGGCTTGTTCAAGGCACCATGAAATTAATGCCAATCTTTTTTTATGGATATCGCAGTTGTTTATATAAATGTATTTATTTATGTGCCCACTCAATATTCTTAAACCTATAAAGCCTACAGTTACATATTGGATACCCAAATTTCTAAGGCCCGAATTGACAACATGATCAAAAACCTGGTTGAAAAACATGTTGTACTCGATAGGCTACATTTCTTTTTATCTGGTTTACTTTTCAGCAAGGTAAAAATGGCCTTGTAGTATAATGCTAAAAAAAAAAAAAAAAAAAGCAATGAACTGCTTGGGTCCCGCCACAATAAAACAAACCTTAGATCAATAAACTAAGCATTTAAATATGATCTTACTAAAACATTATTGGGAGATATAAAGTGACAAATGCCATTTATATGCAAGCTGTATTTTATGCAAGTAGTCTGCTATACTGTTATAAAGTTCTCATTTACATTACAAGCTATTAGAAATGTTCTTACCTTCTGGCCATATTAATATCGTCAACAGTACCAAATTGCTCACTTCGGACCTCTAAATAAAAATTTTTTTTTTTTTTTCCCTCTCAAATATGTAGCTCTATATTCTTCCTTCTAGCTATCATACTTTATAAAAGTAAAAGCGATGTATATCAATTGTGATCAACTCAAAGATCCAGACGATGAATCAGTACCAAAATGGACCCCAAAATCATGTCCCACAGTACATTTTTTCTACTTCAAGAAAATGTTTCACAATAAATGTCACAACAGGGAAGAAAAGATGATCACAACATCCTTTTCATATTTCAGAATTAGCCTCTTTTGTCACCATTTTATTCCAGCTTTTAAATCACAACTCCTGATTTAACCAACAGCAAAGCTAAATCCATTCCAAACATCTTCAAGATATAAATACCCATTTCACTTCTTCAACTGATGCTTTGGAGTCCTCTCGTGATTTTCACTGGGGATGAGACTGTGAGATGAAGATCTAAATAGGCTTTTCTCAGATTAAAGTGTCCCTCCTCAGCCAAGTCCAACATGACGACTACAACTCAACACCAGAGTCTAAAAGCAAACATTAGCTTAACTGTAATCTGTTGCTTAAACCATCTTCTGACCCATTAAGAAGCTTGAAATTTGGCTCAAACTGATAAATTAAGTGTTCAGAAATCCATCCAACATAAATGAAGGCAGCTGATAATAAAATGACTCCAGTTCAAGCTCATACAAAAAATCATTTATTTTTTCCACGAGAGAACATTGTGAAGCCAAACAAAGAAAGACACTTAGCTCTCACATCCACAGCAAAGAACACAGGGTGGTGTGCTAATTTAAACCATAAATCTCAATGGCATGTCAGGGGATCAGTAGATAGATGTACAATATTCACTGGGGAATATTTTGTCTGGCTCTTATATCATTACATGACTCACCAAACATCTGCTCTAATGTATCATATTATAGAGTACAAGCTCAGATAGAGACATTTAAAGTCTTTTAAAAACCAAGGACGAATAAAAAGATGAGTGATGTGCCTATGAGACAATTCTAACCTGCCATTATTCTTTCCCACGCACAAAGACGTGTTGCTTGCAGAAGACAGAAAAACTGATCAGAGACAAATGCGAGATAGGGATGGAATGCAAATTCAACTGTAGATCAGTGCAAGAACAGATCGAAGAAAAGAGACAGCAGAAGTAATGGAAAATGCTTGGTCACAAAAAGGATTACAGATAAACTGCATGAAAATGTCTGTCCTCTTGTGAATAGTAGGCCTATAGCATGAGTTATTAATTCTAGTAGGCCAGCTTCAGAAAGTCTCAAGTGTTGCTGCATGCAGAAACTATGACTGCTGGGCACTGCAGCAGTGAAATGGATTTATCATTGACTTTCTACTGCTCTCCCAGTCACCTTTCTACGTGTCTCTTTCCGTTCACCCTGCTCGAGCCTATCATCATGCGTCCTTCTCTCTGCAATATTCAAATCCATTCATTCTTTGCATCACACCATCTCATTCTTTCTCACCATCTCTCCTTCGAGCTTCATCTTCCACTCTCCCTCAAATCAAAGACAGAAATGTTTGGTGTGCTGCAGCCTGACTTAATTAGACATGGATCTCTGAGGGGCACTGCTGCTTCCTTCATCCATCTATTATTACATAATAGTCATCACTATGGAAAACGGCACTTGGCTTTTATACAACTTCACTTTCTTCATATTTTTTTTCCACCCCACCCACTGTATTAAATAATCATTGAACAGATGAGGACATTTCTTGTTCATTTTTAAACAATATTTTCCTTACATAATCATGCTGTCTTGTTTGTGGAAAAAGCTTTGTTTTTCATAAATGTTTCCTAATGTATAGGTGGTTGGACAATGACCAGCCTTATAATATATCAGTTATCTATGGCACATTAGAGGTGTTCAGCAAATCAGCAAAAAAAGCTTTTAGAAAGTTGCGGGGTTTTTTTCTTTAGTAAATATATACTATAGATATTTGTTCACTTTAATGCAAAGTACCACTCTGCCCAAATCAGAAATGTGCCCCACACACACACACAAAAAAAGAAACCTAACCCTGATAGCACAAGTACATCACGGAGACATCTATTTGACTTCTGCAAGATGTATATTTTAGAGTGTTTGCTCATCTGCAATACGTCTATAGGACGTTTCCTATCAGATGTCAATTAGATGTTTAGAAAATGCCTTTAAGATGTTTATCATTTAGAATGCATGTAAAACTGACATCTTAGAGACGTACGTCTTTCAGATGATTGTACACAGCAGATGCTGTCCTGGTGAAGCGATCTTTAACAGACATCTTGCAGACGTACCTGTGCTATCTGGGGCCCAGTCCACACGAACGCGGTTATTTTTAAAACCGCAGCTTTTTCTACGCGGTTTGGCCGTTCGTCCACACGTAAACGCAGCACCAGGTAACTGAAAACGCCGGTTGCAGTGTTATCGTCGTGAAGCGCAACATGAGCTGTGATCCGCCGATGGAAATCTTTTCAGGTTTGATTGGCCCAACCACCCCCAAAAAGTGGCTTTACGGTTGAGATTATATCGCCACCTGTTGGTTTGGCATGCTCTTGACAGTGCTTCATAGCATGCGTTTGCATTTTCATGTGGACAGAGATTTTTTTTTAAAACGGAAGGAAAAACTCGTTTATAAAAATACACACACACACACACATCTATTAGATATCAGTCCTAAAGTATCCCAAAGATATATCAGTACCAGTAATCAGTAAACAAAACTCGAAAAAAACAACTATGTAACAAAATCATAGTTTGCTTTCTTACTATAAAACTATAGTCAACTGAAATTTAATATAATGTAATGGTTGTGAATCGTTCACCCAGAAATGTTATTGGCAAAGTGTTGGTACAGGATTACTACAGTAACGAGTTAGCAATACAATAAGCGAGTTCTGTCGCGAGGACACGTGACTCGTTCCACAGCAATCGAGAAGGAGATCAATCCCGCTTGTTTTCACGGCGAGATACGTTAATAAGTGTGCGTGAAAAACGTTTGTGCACAACCAAGAACTATAGCAGTGCCTATTGTGATAGCAGCTTTTTGCTGCTCCCGTGACATGACAACAGTAGGTACTCAGCTGTTATGCACAGCATTGGACAAAAACAGCCACATATACACAATGTATACAGCGCGAGAAACAAAAGAACACGCGCGCGCACACAATGGGCTGAACAATGAGCGACAACGAATCCGCTGCCAAAAACTGTTATCACATATAGATATAAATGGTGAAAAAAATCTTCGAGACAATACTCTAAAAAGCTATTTTGTCTTGTGATACTTCATTTTAACGTTGTAATCCAGGCAACCGTAATCAAACGCATTGTGGACAAAGGACTGAACAAACCCTCCAACATACAACCTTGCAGTGTTTAGTATCATCAGTAAAACATCTTGAATGATTTTTTCGCGCTATATTAAGGTTTGACAACTTATTTGGTTACAAAAACAGCGCAAAAATCGGGACAATAAAACACCACAAAACTTACCGTTGTGACAGCTCGAGATCAGTGGTTTTCACTGCTTACACGAAGCGCTGATAACTGTTAGCATCCTCTGTGGCGAAGCATTAAGAATCTGGTCTGTGATCTAATAAGACAACCGATGAGCCACTATAGCCTATAGTACTGATTCGGTATTAGCATTTGCCTGCATTTTTGGCATCCCTCCGGTTTCCTCTCGTTCTAGCGTTTGTCTGATGGCACTCAGTGTTTTCATTTTGCTTCACATGCTCCGTGTCTTTGGAGTGTACCATTCCCTTGAGAGTGGGGGGAGGTGCACGATGGGGGCCTCAGTGAATGAAGCTGAAGCATTGTGCACCCCATTCAGTATTAGTTTTAACAAATTGTCCATTCATATAAGGATACACTTTACTTTATTTTGGATGTGCAAAATGTTAGTGTAAGCAATATAACTGTAAGTAGGCAGAGTAAATGCAACCACAAAACTTGTAACGTGACAGCCTTCTATCAACGTTATGGCAACATGCTGAAAATTGCAATTTGTTGTGTGCTGAATGTTGTCACAAATCTGCCACAATGTATATGTTTTTGTCTGCTGCAACGTTTTCTTTTTTCAAAAAAAAAAAAAAAAGGACTAGATTCCTCATTTAATGAATTCAAAACACACACAAAAAAAATCAATAAACAGATTATCTTCAGCTTTCTGGCGTTTTTGTGATTCTTTTTTTTTAATGAGACATAATTCTCACGTACAAAATGTTTATGCCAACACTGAATTCATGTAATTTATTTCCTTTTCAGCTGTCACCACAAGATCCCTGCTGCGAATGAGCCAAGGAATGCAATAAATCCACTAACCCTATAAAGCTTGCAGTATCATATTTTATATGTACATTTCTACGGCCTCTAAAATATCAGCATGATCAAAACTTTGCCGAAACTTGTTGTACACAATCATGCGCTCTGTCATCTGATTGTTAGTTTATTTTATTAGCAAGTAAATGCATATTTATGTTTATATTTTCATAAAGTGAATTTAAGAATAACTTCTTATATTGTTAGTAATATTTCAAAATGAACATTTACTGGACTGAAGCAACTTTAGTGATTATCTTACTATTGGTTAATTTGATTACCCATACATTTTTTATTTAGGAAAGGAAAATGAAAATTTAAGTGTCAAATATGATACTACAGGCTTTGAGGAGCGTTTATGTTCATCTCTCAATCATTATTGTATTGAAGACATTATATGCTTTGCCCCCTACAATGAAATCTACAGAGCTTTGATTAAAGCATTTAAATATCATCTTAATAAGATATACAGTATTAAAGTATAGTGATAACGATATAGTGAGATAACTGATATTTATATGCGTTTTATGTAAGTAGTCTGTTTTGAAGATCTCCTTGATTTACATTACATGCAGAATTCCATCCATCTTTTTGGCCATATATAAATAACTGCATCAAATTGCATATTTTGCTTGGTTTGGGCTTCTGAATTTAATTAAGCTGTTCCCCCCCTCCCTCAACTGTGAGCTCTATATTCTCACAATATCATAGCCTGATATACGAGTCATAAATGATGTGTCAATTATAATACAAACTATGAACAAATATATGCAAAACTGTGTTTTAATATATAAAGAATATAAGATTGCACATTTCTTATATAACAAATATGCCACAGGAAAGTTTTGACTAATTTCTGGCGCTGTCTAGTACAGAAACCTGACACGATTAATAGAAAAGAAGCTTCAAAATCATCGAAGTTATACAGTATGACTCGTCTAAATAGACCAATGGCCATCAATGAGATGTAAAGAAACCTTTGTATATATACAGAGCATACTGTTTCTGTTCATCTGTGCAGGGGATGGCTGTTGCTGGTGCGATCTACACTCTTAAAAATAAAGGTTCCAAAATGAGGTTTTCAAGCGAGCCACAGAAGAACCATTTTTGGTTCCACAAAGAGCCATTCAGTCAAAGACTCTTTAAAGAACCATCTCTTTCTTGCATTTTTGTAATCTGAAGAACCTTCTTTTCGCCACAAAGAACCTTTTGTGAAACAGAAAGGTTCTTCTATGGCATCGTGAAGCACCTTTATTTTTAAGAGTGTAAAGCACACCGTTCAGGTTTTCAGCATCTGGTTGCAACAGATGAACTTGCTCTACTTATTTCAACAGGGTCAGATATGAAGCACTATCGCCCTCCTGCGTGACAGCTGCATCAAGCTGCACCAACTTTAAAATAAAATGTTTCCTATTTTTTCTTAATTAAAATTAAATGAGTGTCGGAGTTATGCTATACAAATTAACATGTAAATAGACTAAATGTACAGAAAATTATTCAAACTGACGTCCATGTTTAAATTAGTATTACAAACCACTTTCCTTGCAACAGCACTTTCTGTTAGGGATTAGTAGTGTATTTCAACCTTTATTTTGTAGCAGATAAATGAAGTAAGATCGCACATAAAACAGACGCTAAAGCAAACAGTTTTACTCAATATTTTCACACTTACTGCACAAAATTATTTTGTCTTTTTCTTTTGTTTTCTTCACATATGGCCCGGACACCGTTGTCTCCTTGTTAAACAAGTTTGACTAGCTTTTTATTACACGTTAAAATTTGGGCAAAATTGCTTAGTGTGGAAATATTACTTTTAACGTCATTATAGACATAAATAATTGTCTATGGAAAATCATACTCTGAACAGTTACGCGTGCAAAGTCCCCCCTCTGCTGGTGATACGTTGAAACTGCTGCGGGGATAGGTTAAATAGACAATGCACGTTAGAATACGTTCCTTAAAGGGATACTTCACCCAAAAATTCTGGCATTAATTACTCACCCTCGTGTCGCTCCAAACCCGTAAGACCTTCGTTCCCATCTTCAAAACACACATTAAGATATTTTTTATGAAACCCGAGAGCTTTCCTGACCTGCATAGCACATGCAAACTGACACATTCAAGGCCCAGAAAGGCAGTAAGGACATTGTTAAACTAGTCCATGTGACATCAGTGGTTCAACCGTAATTTTACGAAGCTACGAGAATACATTTTGTGCGCAAAGAAAACAAAAATAACAACTTCAACAATTATTCTCTTCCATGTCAGATTCACGAGAGTACCACGATGTTTCTGGACCTTGAACCTGTCAGTTTCCTTACTGTCTATGCATGGATGGTTTAAAAGGTTTTTTTTCTTTTTTTTACAGAATTATTCCTGAAACCTCAGCAGCCAGTTATATTTTGTAAACTCAGATTTATATATATATATATATCATACTGCATATTTCATGATTTAAGTGATTTTAAAATGCTAGACACATGACGTCTCATAATCTAGGTGAGTTCACTTAGCCACCAAAATTTTAATTTGTCACAGTACAAATACACCAATATATGGTATATTTAGTGTACGTTTCATCTTAAATATGAATATTTTCCTTTTTGTTTCCATTGTTGTGCATGCAACCGATGACTATTGGTTTTGAAATAGTAATTACATCACTTAGAGGCTGTGCTTTGAGGTCTCACCACAAACTATCAAATGCCCTGGACTGCCTAATTCTGGTGCTCCAATAAATGTTTGATCCATGAACCACTAAGAGGCTGGCTGTGTACCACATATAAATCAGAACCATCTGCTGAAATGTGATGGGGATTTTGTGGAGAAACAGAACCATGAAGTTCTGTTCATGCCAATCCGCAAATCAGGCTGACCCATGCACAACCCACAAACATTTATTTTCCTTTTTTCTTCCTTTTTTAAATGTATTTAAAGCACATGTAACTTGATTTAAATAGACTACTGAAGCAGATCATTGAGTCCCATATTTCTGGTTGTTTATGGCTTAGCTTGAAGTAGTGGCTTTGAATCCATTTCAGTAAATCAGGTGGTCAATACAACGTATTGTATTACAATATAACAAGTATATTTCTATTACACGTTTCACTGTAAAATCGACAACAGGCCTAAAAGAATGGGTTGCGGCCTCGTTGGTGTGGAATGAAAAATAGTTGACTGTCTCTTTAAGACTGCGCTATTGTCATTGGTGAACGACCATCTGTATCGTGTGCGCTTGTGCAGGTTTATTCTATTCCAGGGGCGAGTGAGTGTTATTATAAGGCCTAGAATTTAATGCACCTGCATTGAGCGAAATACTACTTATTGTACTGAATTATATATTGTAACAAATGCTCATTTGACGCGTTACTGGCAAATAACACAATCCGGATAAAAATGGCTGAATTACCGATGGGGAAAGGGGTCTCCGCAGGAAAAATAGCAAGCAATGTACAGAAAAAAATTACCAGGGCTCAGGAAAAGGTAAGACACGTTAATAATCCAATACGTTATCTCTCTCAAAACTGATGTCAGTGTTATCTACCTTACATCTCAATAAAACAGTGTCGTGATGCATAAAAACACGGAACGTATCAGAGCCGAGGCTCATCCACATACAGACTAGCAAATACTAAAACACATGCATTTGCCTCTCCTATATTTGCAGATGTTTTAAGAAAGTTATGGGTAAAACAATTTTGCAGACGCAAGCTCGCTCTTTATTTCATTGCAGTGGGGCTGCTATGGAAACAAGTAGAAAGCTGCACCTGTAACACTAGATTTGTGCGTTCGCTTTAAAACCACGACGATCGGCTCTCTGTGTGTTTCACGCTTGAATCAACCCATTTATTGCCTTTGAACCATTGCTTTAACCTGTACTCTTCCAGTAGATGAGCGCGGCGGCGATGTCCGGATTCGTAAACGAATCGTTCTTTTGAATAGGATTTTTTTTTAATGAATCGGTTCAAAAAACGACAGTCCAAACGATTCGTTCACGAATCTGATCACGAGTCATCGGCTCACTCATTCATTAACCCGAGAACCGCCACCAGTGTTGGGGAAAGTTACTTTTAAAAGTAATGCATTACAATATTGCGTTACTCCATAAAAAGTAACTAATTACGGTAGTTACTTTTTATGGAAAGTACCGCATTACGTTACTTTTGCGTTACTTTTTAAATCTGGACAGGGCTTGCTTGTTTTTAAAATAAAGAGAGTTATATTTTTGGCAAATATAAAAGCCTTTTCAAACCAAAAGTGAAATGAATAAGCCTCAGACTGAAGGGAAAGTACATTTACGTCCGTACAGTAGAATGCAGAAGAAGAAATTTCAACACTTCAGAAATAAAAAAAAGGACACAAATGTTTGTCTAGAGTAATTTCTGCTTCATTATTAACGTTTAACTGAATCAGGCGAAGGTCAGAACAAACGACTTGGTTAATTATTGGGATTAAATACATAAAGGCTTTGTGTTTGTTTAACATTTATTTATTGCAGGTTTGCGTCATATTCTGAGTTGCATTATTTTTTGTTTTTTTTTTTTGAGGAATACTGAATCTGTTTACTTTTTTTGTGAGTGAGATTAATTCATGCATATTTATGTTTATTTTAGAACTACAGTAACATCTGATTTCTCTCAACATGTGGACAGGAGAGCTGTCAATCAATAAATGGGGGAAAAGTAACTGGAGTTACTTATTTGAAAAAGTAACTCAAAAGTAATGCGTTACTTTACTAGTTACTTGAAAAAAAGTAATCTGATTACGTAACTTGCATTACTTGTAATGCGTTACCTCCAACACTGACCGCCACTATCATGCATGTCCGATTTGACACACGAGAACTGTGCGATGCACGTGCATTTTAGTATTTTAATACGTTTAGAATAGAATAGCCTAGTATAAGTTGAAGTTTTTTTTAATAAGTTTAGTAATGGCTACTATAAACTAAACTGAGGAATTACAATAAACTAAAGCAATTATTAATGTAATAAACAGAAATATGAGCGTGCATATTGGAATATTTTAGAACATCACGTTGGAATAGCAGCCACATGATGACGCAATTACGTTGTTTTAACCGGTTCTTCGAACGAATTGTTCTAAAGAACCGATTCACGGAAATGAGTCACTTCCCTTCACCACAGTAAATGAGCAGCTGCATCGCTCACTGCTGCCCAGCATCCTTTATCTCTTTTAATTGCTGCAGCCTGACATTTGACAACTTTATGTACAATTCACCAACAGCTTTTTTAGACTCTTCAAACTAAAAAGTAAATTGTGGTCATAAATGTTACCAGTGGGATTAAATGGGACCATCTGGCTTTTCTGACTATTGATTGTGCGTTTCCTTTAGAACGATGTTTGGGTTCTTCACTCCAGCTGTCACTGAATAAGGCTATGGAAATGAGAGATTTCATGGTCTTTGATAATGATAATGCAGATATCCAGGTTTAACCTATTGTTGAATATGAGAGGTTAAAATATCCAAAGTTCATTCAATTGTAGAAACTTGGTGGCGTGTCTGATTAAAACACTGGAAAAACACCAGTCCTTTGCTCTCTTTTATTCTATTCGATTGAAGAAGCATAAATCTTTAGCAATTCACATGACATGAAGTTCACAAAGTCACGTGGAGCAGGACTACTAGGTTGGACATGATGAACAGGATGAATAGGATAAACGGGATGGTTTTAAGTCACTACAAACAATACAAAAGAGAAATCAAACTCATACAATCAATTCATCGATAAACATCAATATTGTATTCAATCCAAATAGGGACTAAATATCTAAACAATTCAAATAAACTAATTCTAACTATACAATTGGCAAACAGACTTACTTAACACATCCTAAGGAAAGGACTCAAAGAACATGGTTGGGTGTACATTCAAACACCCACACCTCACCAATGCAAAAGGGACAAAGGAAGTAAGGTCTATTTATAGACCTTAGCCAGGGGAATATGGGTAATGTAGTGCAGCATATATGGAAATGTAGTTTACTAGGAATTGTGGGAGATGTAGTACAAAGAAAAAATAAGAAAAATTAGAAACAAATGAGTCAAATTCACAACACCTATTGCGTTCTCATCGATGCAAGGACACTCTCTCTGTATAAAAGTTCTGGTTTGTCATTGCACATTGAAAAACAACACTTTCTTGTTCATTTAATATTTCAGTAACATGAAGTACACAACTACCAAAACTGGAAATGTAACAAGCCACTATAATTGTTTTTTAAATATATAAGTAATGTGGTCAATAATGCAACCATCTTCTCTCAGGTTCTTCAAAAGCTTGGCAAGGCAGACGAGACTAAAGATCTGGCATTTGAAGAGGGTGTGATCAACTTCAACAAACAGCTGGTAAGTAGTTTTTTTTCCCGAACTCATTATTTTTTCAAATGTTCATCTGAAACAGTGTAAGCATCGGGAATCTGTTATGGTTTTATTCTCTTGGTCTATGACTCTCTGTTTCAATTTTGTGTCATGTGCTCACATAGGTTGAGGGTACCAAACTGCAGAAAGACCTGCGGGCCTATTTGTCTGCTGTGAAAGGTGAGATTATCGACTGACAAATTTATACACCTAAATGCAGCATGAATTAAATATGTTGTTTTCTTAGCCTTGCTGATCTCTTTCTCGTGGTTTCCCCCAGCCATGCATGAGTCTTCTAAACATCTGTACGAGTGCCTGGATGACATGTATGAGTCTGACTGGTATGGCAGAAAGGATGTGGACTCTCTCTTTGAGGTTATTTTATACTTAAGTCAATGTCAGTAAAATGTGTTTTAGACTCTCACAGTAATTCAAGAGTAAATTGAGCCCCCTTTTTCATATGAGAAAATGTGTTGTTTTTGTCTGAATTTATAAAGTATACATTCAGACAAAAATCTTTTTCTCCAATATCATTTACAGCTGACTAGCAAGTAGCAGATCTTTGCCAAATGACTATTTGTGTCTCGCCTCAGCTTTATATTTCAAAAGGAAATAATTTCAACACAGGACAGAAACTTGCACTCGCCAAGCAATTTCATTGTTTTTTTTTTAAGTAAAGAGTAAACCAGATGATCAAGAATGGCATAAAATTCCTTTAACACTTTAATTGAGGGCAGATATGGCACAAGGTATCCCCTACAGCTTTTCTCCTTTCCATTTTATTGTTTTTAATTCACGCCCATCTGTCATTTCACCATGCCTTTTATTACATATTACACTACCGTTAAAAGTTTGGGATTGGTAAGATTTTTTTAATGTTTTGAAAGAAGTCTCGTATGCTCGCCAAGGCTGCATGTAAAATGATTAAAAATACAGAAAACAATAATATTGTGAAATATTATAACAATTAAAAAAAAAAACGGAACTGTACTATTTCTTTAATATATATTAAAAGTGTAAATTTATTTCTGGAAGGCAAGCTTACTTTGCAGCCATTACTCCATACTTAATTGATTCAGGGATTCAGAAATCATTCTAATATGCTAATTTGCTGCTCAAGAAACATTTCTTGTCATCAATGTTAAAAACATTTTTAAAATAGTGATACATTTATTTTCAGGGTTCTTTACTCTCACTTTTGATCAATTTAATGTGTCCTAGCTGAATAAAAGTATTAATTTCCTTTTCCTTTTTTTATCTTACTGACCCCAAGCATTTGAACAGTAGTGTATGTGTGTCCATTCTACGTGTCCACCATTTTTACTTGATTTCTGCTTTCTTTGAAAGGAATGTTAGGAGTGAGGAAACAGATGGGAGGTAATGCAAGGGGTTTTGATTATAACTTAGTCTTTGACTCATTGTTTATTCTCATAGCTAGTTTATAAACATGTAAATGCTATATGGTTTTTCAACAGTAACCACAAGAAAGTATTATTTAACCACACAAGTAGTGACACTAGAATTAGCCTAAATAGTTTTACAACTCTATAAAGATCCAGCTGCTCTGTAGTTGTCCCTATAGATACAGTACATGTCTCTGTGAATGTGTGTGGATGTGTATTTAAGATGGTTTTGCACCATCCTGATTTTTTGTATCTATTGTTGTGTGTGTATAACAGGATTCAGACATCCTTTGGACAGACTTCCATCAGAAACTTGTGGACCATGCGCTTATATCCATGGACACTTACCTGGGCCAGTTTCCTGACATCAAAGTACTAAGATCCCATGACGATGCTGCAGTTTAGCATATCATGCTGTGATTTTCTGTTTAATGTCTGTATAATTCTTTCCAGGTCCGTATTGCAAAGCGTGACAGGAAGCTGGTGGACTATGACAGTGCACGACACAACTATGCTGCGGTAAACAAAGGCAAGAAAAAGGAGGGGATCAAGATCACCAAGGTACAGCCCTTAGTTTTGATGTTGTTTTAATGTTTCTACAGTCAGTTCATATCAAGGAAGATTTATGTTTCATGTATTTTTTTATTTATTTTTTCCTCTATGTAGCCAGCTTCCCTGCTGGAGAGGGCCGCCCCAGGCTGGGCTCAGGGGATCCTGTCTGCCCATAACGTGGCTCAAACCAACCTCACCAGGAGTCAGGTGACACACTATAACTTTTAAAGGCAGAGTAAGTGATTTTCTGTATAGCCAATGTTGATATTCGAATCACCAAAACACAACCCCTACCCCAACAGGGTCTTGCCCCTATTTTGATAGCTCCGCCCCACACATACGTACGCAACCCAGGCAATGATTAGTTCTGTGAAACAAAGCAAAACCAATGTTACACCGTGTCTACGGACTTGAGCGGAGCGGCACAACAAATTTATGACGTGCTGACACAAATTTCAAATGGTTTTCAATGGTAGTTTAATCGCGTCCAGTGTAGGCAGACTTTAGCTGTTGTAGACACAGTGTTACTCACCTATTGAGAAGAAACAAAGCAACCTCTGTGTCCGATCGTAGGCCTTCCACTCCTTGAGTTCTCTCGAGCTCTGGAAAGCTGATCCGATATTTACACGGGTCCTACTTCTTGCCTTATCGTTCCGCAGACGTTTTCCTCTTTTGTTTTTTATCCGCCATCTCTGTCTTTCTGTCGCTTGGCTCGGCTAATGTCCGTCATGTGCACTGAAAGCTCTCTCCTCCACATTACGAGACGAGTAGACACGCCCCTTATTGCTGATTGGCTACAAGTTTGTTTTGCTATTCGGCCCGAATCAGTTTTCTAAAGTGTTTTTGAAAAATCACATACCCTGCCTTTAAAGCAGCACTATGTAACTTTTTCTATGTTCAAAATTTGCTAAATGTATATAATGAGCGAGTACATCATGAATTAATCTTCTTGTTTATTAACCGCTAGAGTGTCAAAAGTTGCATAGTGCTGCTTTAAAGCGATAGTTCACCAGAATTCTGTCATCATTTATGTACCCTCGAGTTGTTCCAAACCCGTTTGAGTTTCGTCTCGTGGGTGATTGAGATTATTGAACTCCATGTCATGTGATAATGTCATTTTATGTGTTCATAGGCAGAGGAAGAGCTGGAGAGGGCGCAGAAAGTGTTTGAGGAGATTAATATAGATTTGCAGGAGGAACTGCCATCTCTGTGGAACAGGTCTGGATTTATTTACTGTCTTACTTTCACTGATCTTCTCTGTGTTTACTCTCACAGATGTTTTTTTATATATAAACAAGCTAATAAATAACAGACATTTGACTGCTAGCTTACTCTGGCAAAAAACTTGGCTATATATACTTAGACAGGAAAAACTTGACTCAAGACTTGAGTTCATTTTCTTTATGTGAAATGTATGGGCGGATAAATGTAAAATCAATAATAATAATAGACTAGTGTTTAACAATGCAGTAATACAATCAAATTATTGCACAACAGTCTCTGTTTTACAGACAACATCAAAGACATTAGTGGAAAATGCATCTGTTTTTAAATAATAAAATGCAGTTTAATTGCTAAGAGCAGGTGCCTCAAACAAAAGTCTATTTCACAGATTCACTGCCACGAGCCTCTGTATTTGCCACTTTGTCAAATACAGTACCTGTACACCCTGATTCACAGAAATTATGTAGAAGCCTGAGAATCTGATTCATGACTCTTGCCATTTTTGTGTGCAATATGCACCAGATGGGTCATAAATGGTCCATGGGTGTACCATCTTAGACTGAGATCTGTTGTCATCTTATGGAGGGCTAAGAATCTGTTTGCTCTCTTCCAGTCGTGTTGGCTTTTATGTGAATACATTCCAGAGTATGGCTGGTCTGGAGGAGAAGTTTCACAAAGAAATGGGAAAAGTAAGGACTCCAGCACACCACCATCAACTGACAGAACTTTATGGTTATGTTTTGTATATAAGTTGTAATTTAATTAGAAGTAAATATTCTGGTGATGTGTATATACAATATATATATCTATATATATATAGATATATATGAGAAAATTTATTTAGTAACATATCCATTAAGGACACATTTTTGTATAGAATCAGACTATTTTTTTGATTACTTGACCTAACTTTTTTATCACATTGATCTTTTGAATAGGAAATCTTGTACCATAGTGATATAAAATACAAAGATAATAAATATATTTCACTGTGGTTGTAATTACACAGAACATGCATGGGTTAATACTTACCTTACGCAGTTTCCCAACTGTGGTTTGTAACGGGACGTAGGGGGTTTCGTGAGTTTAATGAAAAGCAATATTATACATTCAAATGTCACATTTAAATAAAAATGTTTTTTAATAAAATCAATCCCCCCCAAATAAAACACTTACTAAAAAATATGAAATATTTTGTTTACCTGCAACTCATGTAACCATTAGGCAAGGTCAAAGATGGTGAATATGTATGTGTCTATTATTAAAAGTATTTATTTTTAAACTCTCTGGTACCTGCAATGAAAGATTTTCAAAAGTTTGGAATCCTTCTTACTGTAAATAAAAATATGTGAATTTGTACATTTGAATTGTTTTGTAAGACAGATTGCATGGTTACCTATGAGTAAATCAATCATCCCTGACTAATGACGGGTCTTTGTGTGCTGTTCACAAAACTGAAGACTTTTCTGAATGTATACAAGCGGTAGGCTATTTTAGAAATGAACATTTAAAAGATGAAAAAGAATAATCACGGAGAATCAATAAATTAAAAATAATGTATTGCTATTGCGTGAATAATATGTAATCAATAAAAAAAGTAACTGTAGTCTGATTACAAGTATTTTAAAATGGCTTTTAATCTAATTACAAGTACTTGATTTTTGGAATCTGATTACGTAATCAGATTACATGTAATCAGTTGCTACCCAGCTCTCTTTTTGTAACCTTTCTCTTACAGATTAATCAGAATCTGAATGATACGCTGGAGAAATTAGAAAATCAAGATGTGTCCAGGTTAGTCAAATTTATAAGCAGCATACATACATAGTGCTTCATTTATAAGCACTGAATTGTATTAATTGTACCATGCTGGTTCATTTTGATCCATTCTGCCTCAAAATGGTGTCTAAATTGTGCATATGGCAATAATTAGTATTGGTATAATTACATACAGTTTATACAATTAAATAAATGAACAAACCCCAACACCACTCTCACAGAAAAACAGGTAGCCAAGAGGTGAGGACATCAACAGCCCAGAAGAGGTAACCGCGGTAGCCCTACAGTGCTGTGTGTGCATGTGTCTCTGCATTCTGTACTAAAGCTTTTTGCGTGCCCTCAAGTGCTGCCCAACTAGACAGTGGTTTGTCTTGTGCAGTCCGTCTGCAGCACTGAAACTGTAGTTGCTATACAGTAATAATTTCCAGCAATAGTTTTGCATTCTGAAATTGTGTGTTTTAGATGATGCCTCCAGAGTGCGTTTGAGTTCACTGCATGAGCAGAAAGAT
Source organism: Sinocyclocheilus anophthalmus (assembly GCA_018155175.1). NCBI lineage: Eukaryota > Metazoa > Chordata > Actinopteri > Cypriniformes > Cyprinidae > Sinocyclocheilus > Sinocyclocheilus anophthalmus. Next base: position 57,011 of record JADLZN010012195.1, read on the forward strand.
TTTGCACAGGAAGTAACTGCGTCTGCATGAATAACTGTTAAGTTTGATACTGTCCTACTAGTTACAGTATGTCAGTTCTGGCTTGAAAGTATCCTAGATAGGCTTTTGGTCACACTGGTCATCTAAGACTAAGACTTGCAGTGTGAAGTATTGGTGCTTGGGTTGAGCCTAATCAAAGCATGACACAGAAGGGCTCTTCATAGCCATGGTACTGTATATCATCATTTGTACTTTATGCTCCAGTGACCGAACACAAGATGCCAATCACACGTTGAGCCCAGGAGGACCGCCAGCCATTCCCAAATCTCCATCCAAGGTATGCATTTAGAAATCATCATGTATTTGCCATGGACAATAACACAGCCCTGCGTCTTGAGAAAAAAAAAGCTGAGCAAAAATTTGTAATTGCCATGATTTCTCAATATTGCAGTGATTTCTCTGAAATATGAAACCCTATTTCATATTTATGTGGGTTTCCAGTTAAAGCCAGCGGTTCCTCCACCTCCTAAAGTTACTCCATCAAAGGATATGAAGCAGGAGAACATTATCAATCTGTTTGGTGAGGCTGCCACTCCAAACATCAGTGTCACTTCGCCAACACAGGTCAGCAGTACTTTCTTCTCCTGTATCCCTCGTCTTCAGGAATGAAGATGCTACTTATAAATACACCAGCGTTGGCTAAAATGTACAGTTTGAAAACTGATTCCCTGCCACAAGTTGGAATTTGAATAGCAGGATGTTGTATCTAAGTTGGAATGAGGGGGTTACTGAATTAAAATTCAATAAATGTTATTGGTATGAAGAAAATGGGCAACAGCAGGCCACTTATCAGGTGTTCTTTTAAAAGTTTCCATCTTTTAAGCCCACTTGTTGTTTGGCTCCACTTTGAAGACTTTAGGGTAAATTGTCAAATTGAAAGTTAATTTATTAAATATGAATTACATTTCTATGGATGGAATAGAACTGTTTCATGTAATAATTATTGCAGGTAGTAATTAATACTGAAAAGTAAAAACAACATTCTTAATTCAATTCTGAATGACAACCATAAAAATGTTTTGTGTGAGATACATTTTTACGTTACATCAGTAATCATCAATAATATTTTAAGCAGTACTTAGAAAGTTGTTACCCTAGCAGTATGCTAGTGTGAAACTATTGTAATCAACTGTTAAGGTGCGGTCACATATACTGTTCTGCAAATTTTCATGGGTAAAATCCAATCATATCAATAGGAATCCACGTAATCTGGAATTTTGAAGATTTCCCCACTCAGATTTAGCAACGGGCTTAAGTCAGTAAAACAAATTCCCTGCACATTGACCAACAGAAATCTTCTCCGTTTAAAAGTTACAATGGAGCTTTTTTCCTGCAAAATTTCACTGGAATTTCCCTAATGTGATCAAACCTTTAATAAAGATGCTCCTTGTGAGGAGCTCTGTTTGTGTGCTGTAATCTTTCTGCCCACGACAAGTAAAATCAGTCACTTGATGATGTGAAATGCTCACTGGAGTTATAAAACCAAAAATGAAAAAAGTATATTTTCTTCTTTTTGTCAGTATGATGCTCCAGCCACTGCTAATCTGCTGGATATGGATCTGGACTCACTTCAGGCTGCCACCACACCAGCTGCACAGGTCTGTTAGAATTAGAGGAACTAAGAATTTCAAAGTTTTAATTAAACTTTTATTCAATTTTGCTTATAGCAGTGTTGTAGTACTTGAGTCCAGGCAAGCATAGACTCAAGTCCGAGTCCAAGACCATATTGAGTATTGAATATATTGAGTATATTGAGTCTATGCCGTGTCCAAATGCTCCTGAGAATTTGGTCAGAGATTCAGCCTTGAGATGGACTTGAGTCCGAGTTTGGTCTTGTCCAGACTTGAGGACTACAACACTTGAATGTTTAATTTATGCATTATAACATATTCAAAATATATTCATGCAATGGAACGTCAGTGTAAATGCCTTTTAATCAATTTGACAAATCTGTTTTGTCCAGTCATTCATTTTGCTTTGTTTTTGTGCATTTTGACAGACTTGGGATTCATGGGAGGTGAGTGTGCTTTTATGTTTGCTCAAAGTTGCAGTGTATATCAGCATACAGTACATAGCCTTTCCTTTTACACTACACTACACAACCTTTCCTACACTATTTTGAATAATTTAGCTAATATCATTCAATATATTTAATGGTTAGGGAACTCATTCTGCCCTTGTCAAACAGTTGCAAAAAAGCTATTCCATTAAATTTCTTTTCACTGCAAAGCTTTCCTGCATAAAGATTGTAAATGTCTGTCTGTCCTGCTTTAGTAACTGTCCACGATATTTATGTTGCACGTCCCACATCATTCCGTAGAGGCTAGATGACCTCCAGTATTGTGTTCAGCTGCAGAAATGCTCATCTGTGTTTCACACTCTCTCTGGCTTCTCATTCTTTCTCCACTCTGAATGATCCCTGGTCATGCTTTTCTCCGGCTCCCACATGCCCCTTTCCCCACCATTCCGCCATACCTACCCACCTCCCTGGCACATGTAGCAATCACAGAATGAAGCTGAGGTGCCTCAGACATGGGACGATGATGATACCCAGCCTGTGCACTCTGGCTGGGGTGATGATGGTACCCAGGCTACCTGGGATGATGACGGTAGCCAACCTGTGCGTGCTCCGGCCACATTCCCCAGCTGGGATGATGATGGCTCTCAGCCTGTGCAGGGGAATGTCAATGATTCTACCCAGCAGGCCCAGGGGTGTGACGATGATGGGGCTCAGGTACAAATCTCATAGAGCAAGCTGACAGGAGCTGAGCTGTGCTATATTGAGGTCGTGCTCCTGTAGGAACCTCTGGATGGGAGCGAAAAGATGCTTAGCATGGCAATTGGGAGAATGCTGGTAGAAGTGCTAGTAGCAGTAGTTGTAGAAGTAGTAACAGCAACAGCTGGGCTTGCTATGTTATGAGGATAGCTGTGTAATTTGCATCTTTTTGTTCTCTCTTTCAATTCTTGGCTCTGTCTTGGTATTTCTACCTTTGATTCCTCAATCTGTATTGGTTCTCCTTTATCTCCCGGTCTTTCCCTTTTGCAGGCTACAGAAAAGGCAGCTGTTACAGAAGAGGCGGTAGCTGAAACTGAAGTAAGTGATGGCATAGCATATTATCCAAAAGTGAAAATCTGATAATCAAACCCAAAGCAAGCGCCTAAAGGACATACAGGAAGTCTATAGGGGACTCAAACCTTGCATCAACATATACTACCGGTCAAAAAAGAAATATCATTTTGTTCAGCAAAGACGCATTAAGCTGATCAAAAGTGACAGTTAAGACACTGAATGTTGTAAACGCTTTCTTTTTCCGATACTGTTCTATCGAAGTTTATGTTAATCAACTAATCGAATTTGGAAAAGCAAATCTATCACAGCTTTCAACAACGATAATAATAAGACATGTTTCTTGAACAGCAAATCAGCATAATAGAATGATTTTCTTAGGATCGGGATCATCATTTCTGAAGACTGAGCTGAAAATCTCTTTTCATCACAGAAATATATTCAAAATATAAAACGGTTATTTTTAATTGTAATACTATTTCACAATAATACTGTTTTTACTGTGTTTTTGATCAACTAAATGCAGCCTTGATGAGCAGAAGACTTTTTTCAAAACTTTCTTTTGAATGGTAGTGTATGCTGAAAATCAGGTGATTATCACTCCCTCTGGTGGACTGAAGGAACAGCTGCAGACTCCCTCATCAGCCTTTAAGATTTGAAAGGGTAGCATTAGCTTGTCAGGCACTAAGTGGAGAACCTTCAATGTTTTGATGCTAATTATTCATATAATACATTAAAACGTATAACGTTTATGTCTGTTGTTGTATTTACATTTATTGTTTAATCCAGACTGCACAGGAATGCACTGAGAGCACAGAGAGTGTAGAGATGCCAGAATCCTTCCTATTTAAAGTAAGTGAAAAATGATGGTTTAATTTAACTATCATTGGTCTTTTAATCAGAATTTGAAGCAGAAGAAGTGAGACATGTATTTGTGTGAATATAGGTGAAAACAGTGCATGACTACAATGCTACTGACTCCGATGAGTTAGAGTTGAAGGCAGGAGATGCGGTGCTGGTAGTGAGCTATGGAAACCCAGAAGAGCAGGTTAGTCGATAGTCGGTTGTTTCGACCAGTTCTTACCCAAGAGATCTTGGTGTTAGGATCACCTAACTGAGTTTCTGTGCTTACAGGATGAAGGGTGGCTGATGGGAGTCAGAGAGTCCGACTGGAGTCAGAATAAAGATCTTGGGAAAAAAGGAGTCTTTCCTGAAAACTTCACCCAGAGGATGTGAGAGCCTGTGATCCGCTTGATCTGTTGTTAACCCTTCTATATAACTCCTTATTGCTTCTCTTAATAAAGCAGACAAGAAACACTGTACTAGACCAACACATGCACAGCCACAGGCAAGCTGCTGGTTATGTTTGTGAAAGTTGTTGACAGGTCAGTATTTGCATTGTTTTGGGTGTCCTCACTGTGACTCATATTTGTCATGGTGCAAGTATAAGAAGATTGGATCAACCTTTGACAAAATAAATGATATTCTGTTAACTAGTAACATACCCAGAGTAAGTCCTTGCTATAAATGTTTTTAGACTAGTTACTCTTAACCATGTCCCATTTTGTGTGGAAATGTTTTAAAGTCATATCCCAAATGAGCTCACAAGTCTCTATAGTCTAATAGTGAGCACTACTTGAGCTGCATGATCTATATAGTTATGTCACAGTCGGAAGCAAACAGTATTTCTTTTAAAAAAAAAAGTGAATAATATTCCTCTCTCAATGCTGGAATACACTACATGACTTTTAAAATCTGAACAGATTTTAAAACACTAGGCATTATGCACTTGCAGACTTTGTGAGTGGTTACAGAGGAAAAACTGGGCATCAAACACTGAATGACTGAGAATCACACACTGTCAGACTTTCAAGTTGTTCCAAAGACAACAAACTTATTGTTTCTAGGAGATGCATGACAAATGAAAACAATCCATGTTCTAAAATCTGCTCAAAATATCAAACATGTCTCATATCCTCTAATAGATGGAATACAGCTGATCTATTCGATTTTCTGTCAAATCTGTCAGCTCCTACTACCCGAAATCTGCAGACTGGCTCTGACTTTCAGCAACTAGTGCCGACTCCTCCAAATCGGGGCAAGAATCTGTACAACAGTTGTGTAGAGTATTCCAGCCTTCAGTTACATAATCCTACAGTTTTAACAGCTGAGCGCTCCTTCATGCAAACAGAGTTTGACTGCTCAGAGTCAAACATCTACCAGCACCATTTCTGCATGTTTAAATCAGGAACAAACGAAAAAGTTCAAAATAAAACCAACTAATATCGTTAAAGGAGTATTTAATGCTTCTCATTAACAAACAAAAAACATATGCACTCATCCCATATGCAGTTTTTGTTGACACTAATGAGGCCGACATATTTAACCCCAGACTCTTGCACAGGTTATATTTATATGAACCTGTGTGCTGTCTTTCACCCTTAGCTTTACACAGTATTACTGTCTACCAATTTGTTTTCTTTCTTTTTGATGAAGCCATTTCAGATTTTAATATGTAATTAATATTGTAATTCACTGTGTAAATGGAGTCATGTACACGTACTTGTCTCGGTCATTAAGTAAAATACAGTTTTACTCAGTGAAGGAGAATTTCTGTCCTTCTTAATTAACATGAAATGCAATAATCTCTGCACAGATTTTTATTTCTTTATGAACTGTATTCATAGACATGTCGGAAATATTGGATATTGGCATTTTGTGATTTGAAAGTGGATATTAACGCTCGCTTGTGTGCGTTTTAATCCAGTACAACATTCAAAAGTGATTCAGAATATGCATTATACGAATTCAGTCCTCTTACATTGTAATTATAGTTTTATTTTTGTACATTGTGAGACAAATGAGAGTTAAAATGATTCTATGTGCCATGAACACTGGCTTTTAACTGGGGTCTTTCTCAGTGATGTATAGCTACTCTTGTCTTTTCATGTTTGGATCAAAACGGACCATCATAGCAGCAAGAGCAAAGCAGGTTTAGTGAGGATATGAGCTTTTATAAGCACTGAACTCACACTGATATTGATTCCCCAGTCATCTGTTGTGCTGAATGAGAACTTCACTTGCTTTTTGTTTGGTTTGCTTGCTACCCCTGATCTCTCGCTAACTAGACATGTCATGTGACCCAAGCTTGGAGGGAGTTCTTGCCACGCTTCACCAGTTTTGAAGCAAGTGTGTGTGTTTGCGTGCTTGGTTTTTGTATCCTGTACTGAGAAATCAATGTGATCTGTATAGAGACTGATCACTGAGTTATTTAAGCTGCCAATGCATCTTTAATGACCTCTCGCGCAAGCTCTTAATTAAATCGGAAGTCCTCGTGGGTGGACAAACGCTTCCTCTTCATGTATTTGAGCGCAGTTACGATATTTGCTTGTGTTGTTGCATTTGTAGCCGTGATCATTGTGTAGTTTTGTTGAGTTTTGTCACTAACAATACAAATTCTCTGAGCATATCTATACCTGTAATTAGTGGGAATGTGAAAGGTGCATGCTTAAATCCATGAGCAGTGTGTCTGTGTAGTGACTTGATGTTTTCTTGCTGAGGTGGCCTGGGAAACCAGGGCCACTTTACGCTACTATAAGCCATGAGTGTAGTCATTCTACAGTCCTGTATCCTGCTGACTCACCAATGCTAATAAAGTCCTGTCATATTTCATCTTTTGGGTCCACAAATTGTGCACATTCAAGTACACTATGCTGCAAAAAAACTTTTATTTTGTTTCAGTAAACTGAATTTAAAAATGTTTTCTGAATGTGCAACTTAACATTTGAAACTTACTTTACACTATACACACATAAAATCTTACATACATGTACATAAAATCGAGTATTACAGAAATAATGTACTTTTAAAGAATATATTCAATTGCAAACCGAATGTAATTGCATTAATTGTGATTGTGTTAATGAAATTAAATTGATTGTGTTATATATTAAATACTTTTATAGGTCATTGTCTTTGAAATATGGTTAAAGGTCCGCCGAAATTAAAATATACAGTACAGCATGTCATTTCTACTGAACATTTTGTCATATATAAATACAAAAATATTTGTAATTACCCATTTGTAATGAAGTTGCAATTCAGTAAATTTAAAATATATTAATTTTAAATGTAATATTGTATTACACATTATAGTTAAAATTATTATTCTTTACATGTGCTTTAGTATGTTAGTAAACACATCAAAATAAGTGTACGCCTTGACACACGATAAATTATAGGAAACCACAATTCCCCTGACACTTTAAGAGTACCGTAGTGGCATTTTATTTCATTACTAGATTAGCACAGATTTTTTTAAAGAGTGCGTTTAAGATTTGAAGTACACTGCAATTGCACATTTAATACAAGTAAGCACACTTCTTTTTCAAAAGGGTGAGTTTAACAGTAGACTTACAGTGGCAATCAAAATCACTGATTTCTCCACAAGTCATATCAGCTTCCCAAGCAAAGCTGTTGCAATAATCCATTGTTATTTATAGCCAGTGGGAAAATAATGATTAAAAGGAGTAATGTTGATGAAAAACTGCATGTTGCATAACTGAGTCAAAGGCCATCATATGAGGAGGAAACAGAGAGAGAGAAAGAGAGAAAAAAATAATTTAGCTAACACTGTAAAAAGAGTGACGGCACAACCAGTATTTTAAGGAAAGAAAAAGGAGCATAAAATGGTAAAGACTTATAGATTTAAGAAGCTGTTAACATGTAACGAGAAAACTTTGAACCCAGAAAGGCCTGGAAGAATAGAGAGCCTATATGTGAACTGCAGTCCTTCATTGTTGCTGAATATTGCCCTTGCACTCCAAGTAAGTATTTATTTATTTATATTTCTTATCTCTTTTACAAGTTAATGAAGTCATATGACACAGTAGAATACAATAAAAGAGTACACTTTAACTCTTTTCGTTACTTAAGAATATACTTTCATATTTTACAAATGCTGAAATCTTAAAGTCATAATGAAGTACATAAATCTAAAGTTCTCAGATTAAACATTGAACAAAGTCTCCATGCAGCATGTGTTGGTACTGTACTCTCTGTGTGCTGGTTGTGGATACACTCATTCAGGAAATAGACAAAGAGAGAACAGTGGCCTGTGTGCTCTTTTACTCAGGTGTATCGACACTACTGCAGAGCTGGATTGGATCACGGTAAGATTACATTTACCCTGTTGCTTTCCATGGAAGCTGATATAGTTGTACTAAAGCATCTATAGGGTTAAGTCCAATGATTCTTCTGTTTAGTTTGCCATTGATCCTGGCTCCATCTTTGGACTTTCTGACCCCTGCCCTGGCCCTGCTTTCTGCTCAGTCAGGTGAGAATGGCGGAATTAAAGTAAACTAAAGACAATCTAATAATCTAACCAATTAAGCATACTAACAAACCCAAATGAAACCCATCTAAAGAGAAAAAAAAGTAATTGGTGCAAATTGTATTGTGGCCTGCAGGGGGCAGTGCACTGAACCAGAGGAGCCTGTGGCCCCAGCACACCCATTAAGAGAGGTAGAGCACAGTGCTGTCCGTGGTGCTGAACATTCAGACCACCCTCCATTGTCACATTGTTCTACAGTAGCACATAGTGACCGTCAGATCCCACTTACCAAAAAGGCGTAGCCAAAGTTTGTTTGTTTGTTTGTCAGGGTTATTATAGATAACTAAATTTAAAACATGTCTGTTACTTGAAATAAAATAAATGTTAACTGGAATGAAATATTTATTTATTCATTCATTGTCAGGGTATATAGATAACTAATACAATTTCAAAACATTTCCTGTTTACTTAAAATAAATGTTAACTGGAATAAAATATTTATTTATTTATTTGATAACTAAAACCATTTAAACATTTCTGTTACTTGAATTAAAATACATTTGAACTGAAGTACAATATTTCTTAATTAATTTGTTTATTTATTTATTTCAGGGTTTTAAAAGGTAACTAAAAAATGTATTACTTGAAATAAAATAAATGTTAAATAAAATAAAAGTTTATTATAATGTCAGCTAGTTTGCACAGGCAAAATTTTAAATTTTCATTGAAGAACTAAAATAACTCAAACTAAATAAACTAAACTATTAAACAAATGAATAAAATTGAATAAAACCTATACACAAATTAAATAATAAAAATGACATAACCCACCAAAATACTTAAACTTTAACTAAAATTAAAGTGAAAACATAAAATATAAAATAAAATCTAATTCAAAATATTAACAAATATTATAATTTAGCTAAATGAACTACAATGAATAGAAATTTCTTGAACAACCAATCAGATAATTTTACGATTTCTGAAGGATCTTACTGAGACTGGAGAATGACTGCTGAATTCAGCTTTCCTCAACGGCATACACTACATTTTAAAAGTTTGATTTTGCTAAAAAGAACATTATTTTTGTGTATTTGGTGTAATGCAATGTTTTTACACGGTTTGAGGTTTAAAAAACACATTATTTTCCACGTACTTTACATTATTGTTTCTCCTCTATGTCCATTTCGTCAACTTTTTCAAAGCTCATCGGTCTGAAAATGCGAGGTGTGCTCTGATTGCCAGCTATCCAGTGCGTTGTGATTGGCCGAATACCTCAAGCGTGTGACGAATGTTACGCCCCTTACCATACTGTGAGGCCCTGTCCGGCTGGAACGATGAGACAAAACATTCAAACCCATTCATAAACGAGGCGATTCGTTTCTCCATTGGGACTAAATTTGGTTTATATGACTTATACTGTGTTTTTACGCTTGCGTTGCATCGCGCCGCATAAACATTAAAACCATGTCTGCATTTGTGATCGAGAAATGACAAACAACAGCGCTACTCTACACTGCCCAAAACTACCGTTTTGAATCATCAGTGGCAAATCTTTAAAATGAAAACGTACTTACAGTCTTTGAGTCAGAACACCTGGCATTGTAGTCTACTCTTCCAGGATCAGGAAACGGTCCTCCATAGAATGTGCTGCACACAAATTAATATTTGTTTTGAACTGTTCTGGAAAAGTGTTGTAAATCCAACTTAACCACTGATTTCTAGTCGTGTCCTTTTTGGAAGGCCAAACAAAGTAGTTTTCACTTTCACAACGAAACACCCAGCAGGCTAGAGTGCCGGAGGCCGGCTGAGTAGCACGGGCGGCGGTATGCGTGAGAACGGCGCGCTGGCGGATTTTGACTAAGAGCGTCCGAGGCTTGCGGCAGACCACGTAGACCCCGGGCTGGACTCCTCTTCGTCCACGGTGAAAGCCGATCCGGCTATCCACAGCGCGAAGTTGATGTATTTCTCAGCGACCAGCACGATCAGCTCCAGGCATGACGCAGCGAATATCGTCCTCTTTTGGAAGGCCAAAAAAAAAGTAGTTTCACTTTCACAACGAAACACACAGCTCTTCACGACATGGCTGCAGCGTCAACAATACTACAGTTAGAATAAAAGTTACGCCTTCTTTCTTGCGTGAACATTTGGGCGGCGTTATGCATATCTTCCCACATAGTGATGTAGATATTTTGGGGCGTGTTAGAACGAGCCGTTTTAGGTAGGCGGGGCTGACTCTTAACTTTTATAAAGGACAAATCAGCTCATGGGAAATATGAATTATTAACCATAACTAGTTATAATTAACTATTCATATTTTAGCTCCACTGTAGATATTTAGCTGACCACTCAGGGTCAACCGTCTTGTCAATTCTAAGAACGTTATTTTCTGGTTAAGGAAATAACTTTCTTACTGTACAATTCTATAAGTTTGTAACTTAAATCTGCATGATTATTGACTCCGGTTTTGAGTAAACAATGAACACGTCAAGTGTGATACAAGTAAGTTTTATTAACTACATAAACACTTAAACTAGTCTAACTTACTACATAAACACATTAAGCCGGTCTCACATACACATACACACACACACACATACAGTTTGTATAGGAACGGTTAAAGTTTAGCACTAAAGAAAGAGACATTAGGAATGACATTTATGGAACCATTTTTGCATATTCAGCAGATCTAAAACATGAGGGAAAACGTCAGATTCTTAGTTAAAACAAACCTTGTAAAAAGGTGTAACAGATACTTAATGCATCAATTAAATCGAATAAGTTTGATACTTGCGTATGTCTGAAAAAAATTCCTGATGCAATCTTAAGGCCCCAAGATCTTCCTGAAGTTGGTTGATGAGAAAGAACCAGTTTTGAGTCATAGAACACTTGATGAATGAAAAGGACTAGGCCGAAGAAAGGCCTGGCACAGATGCTTTGTATCCTGAAGCGTTTTTCTCACATCTTTATCTTTGCTTCTGACCGAACCACCGACTGGGTCGGGTCCCTGGAGCCGGGCCTTTAAGGTCGGAGAAGATCCCGCCTTTCAAGATGGGCTTGTCCAATGAGTAAAATGGAATTTCCGAGCGGGAGGTGTCAATTGCTGGAGGGTTTACGACCCCTTTGTTCTCTAAGCATGTTAATTTGCAAATGGACTTAAATCGAAATCATTAACGATTCTCAGGGCCCTAATATAGATTGCCTATGTACCACCATATAATATAAACGCTTGTTTCGATCATAAGAAGGCAAATTCAAAGATACTAAACAAGGTAAGATTACATATAGTGAAAGGGATGATCAGGAATGGGTTCCCTCAGAAGCATACTAAAATAGTCTAAGAATATCCAAGACAAAATACACAATGACAATAATATACTCAATGGCCTGAAGAAATGTGTGTGTTCATTCAAATAACGGTTTTTCTATGAATTAACTAGACCACAGTCCATTTCTACTCTGCTTTTCCTTGGGACTAGCAGAGATTTTCCCTGCTTACATACTTTTGGCCAATAAACCCAGTGATATCAGCGTTGGTTGCCAGGCAACAAAGAAGCCTGTTCGACTTCCCGGGGTGTTACGCATTCCGGGGGGAAGGTTTCATGGGTCCTCATATGGCTTGTTAACTGAGGTTACAGAGTATTTGTCATATAAAAAGAGAATATATAGTGTGTTGGATTGGTCCAGACGCTACATATTTCCCCCCTTTTGAGCGTTGTTGTCCGTAGAATAGACAAAAACGAGCGATGTCAAAGGTGCAGAATAATCGAACACACACCTGACACTCACGGCTGGGAGCCAGTGGTGGCTTTTTGGCTGTTGGTGCCGTGGTGGATGCTGTCTGGTGGTGTGCTGTGGTGATGTAGGCTGTTGCAATGTGTGGGTCCTCGAGCTTATGCAGCAAGTGTTGAGGCTGTGTCACCTGTCATTTTGAAGTGAGTTAGTCCGGGTAGGATGTGTTTGTTGATGCTGTTAGCCAGTAGGCTCTCTGTGGTACCCACGATGTGGAACAGACGGGTTAGACTCTCACTGGTGAGAGTGCTGGTGGTTCCAGGGATTGCAGGTAATTTTTATGGAGATTTTGTAGTGTGCAGAGTGTTTCAGACTGACCTAGTGATGATGGTAGGAGAGCAGCAGGTGGTTGTTAGCTTTCTGTTCTGCCCGAACGTCACTAGAAGTCTGATGTTTGCGGTGTCGCTTTGCTTTGCACTGACTTGAGCTTGCCTGAGTTGTGTTGTTAGAGCTTTCGCTGTTGGGCATGTGGTCCCGTTGCTCAATCCAACGTTGTCTGTCTGCTTCTGGGGGTGTCGACCGGTTTAAAGGGATGCTCTTCCCTTGGAGGGGCCTGATGCTGTGTTTCAGCAGGCAAGGAGTCAGAGGTTTGTTCTTCTCAATACTCCTTAGTTGAGTTTTGTTCAAGGAGCTCTTTTGCGAGTGTCAGCAGCTCCTGTAACCCAGAAGTAGGCGTGTCCAGCTGTCCTTGTGTAGCCTCCGTTGTGTGGAGGAGGATGTTGTGGTGGACTGCTGTTGGACATACCGTGGTGTTTGCAGGATGAGGACGCCTTTTCCCAGTGGTTGGTCTGGAACCTGGGTCTGTTGCCATGGTGATGGCTCTGTCCTCTTCTGGCTAGGGGCTTTCTGTAGAAGGGTTTTGCATTGTGGCAATGCTGGGTGCCTTCTGGTACCCGCTTTGGATTCTGAGTTGTGAAGTTCAGAATCAGTGGGGTCTTACAAACACCTTTAGTGGAGTCCTTGTGCTTGTTAAAGGCCTTCTGTGTCAGGTTACGCAGCTGTTGATTAGGCATTGTGCGGCAGGCCCTAATGCCTAGATGACTTCTTGCAGCTGGTGTCCTCCGCCATCCCAGGGTAATCGTGAGCTTTGGAGTAAGTTTGTCAAAGTCTGTGGTAGTAAGCATGGGGAGTTTCACGCCGGCCCTGCTTGGTGTCTGGGGCAGCGATCAGTCCGTGTTCAGACTCTGGGTCTGAGAGTATTTAGGTTGCCAGATGTGTTGTCTCTGGCCAGCTCGTTGGGGTCTGTGGGGTCACACGGTGTGTGTGTCTGCAGTGATCCTCTGGAAAGGTCCCTGCCCCACCCTCTTGTGGCTGCTGGTTGGTGACGTGTTAACAGTGGCTCTCGCCCCCCCCCCTCGCAGGTTCAAACTCTTGGCTGAGGGGTGGGCCTGCTGGCCAGGGGAAGATCTGTTTCGTGTTTTCCCTATCTGTTCACCTTGTGGTCTGCAAGCATATTTCAGTTCATTTGTGACACTGAATTCACCTCGTTGCGTTGTTTTGGTTCGCCTGAATTTTTTTTGTTGCAGCTGCAGAGGTTTCAGGGAGCTGACTTGTGAAGTGTCAAGCAGAAGGCTTTGGCTCCCTTTCCCCCCTTTCGTATCTGTGCACAGGCGTGGAGGGCTTGCACTGCTGGCGACGTGATGTTCAGCCGGCTGTCTTTTGCTTAAGTCTATGCGCAGTCGGTAGGACTGTTTAAATTCTTTCTGGACCATGTCAAGTTCCTCTTTATTTGCTGAGTCAGGGTTTGGACCTCAGCTTTGTCTGTATGCAGGTGGCCTTGTAAGGACTAAGATGTGGTGTCTTTCTCATTTATTTCCACATATGTTGTTTTTAAGAGTGATTTTGTGTGAAACAGTTCTCTTTTCAAGTTCTGTGTGATGGCTTTTTCCAGTGGCGCTTGGTGTCTAGCAGTTGTTAGAGCCTCTGTGAAGACTGGTGATTTCCTTCTGTCGCACCATTCTGTGAGGTTCTTTGCATCCGTTCTGTGCTTTCTCTCGTTGAGCAGGTGTCATTTCTCTGTAGAATTCTGTGACTTGCAGTTTCAGCTCATATATCTCCTGTCTGATGCCCTTGAGGGTGTGGGCCGAGGAGAGGATGATGCTGGTCAGGTGTTCGCTTATTTCGCAGTCTCGCTGTTCCTTTCTTTGCCATGGCAGGTCGTTGGCTGCTTGGAGCTGAATGATGTCCATTACAGTGCTCTGCTGAGTGTCCAGGTGGTCTTGGTGAGCTGGCAGGGCTGGATGTCTGCGATATACTGGCACACTTGTGGGAACACCATAGAGAGAGAGACACAAGGCAAATGCAGGTACGTACAGAGGTGTTTAACTATCTCTAAGGGGAACGGCTGTGTAGGCCGTGTCAGGTATGACTAGCTGGTGGGAGGCAGATAGTGAGGTAGGGTGCTATGTTTTTGTATTCGTGAACACACAGGAAGATTTTGAGTAACTTTGTTGAGTGGGCCGTAAGCAGGGGTCAGCTGATGACCGGGCTATACTCCTGATGGTTCACGGGTTTGGTCACTATGACGAAACTGATATAAAATAAGATGAACTCAAAAAAAAGGAACATTTTTACCTATTTGAGTTTTGTTTCTAAGAGATATGGCTACGCAGGTTTCACTTGTGTGTGATGCTGGAATAGACTTCATAACCCTAGGGTTAGGCTGGTAGCTAAACTAGCAGGGACCCACCAAATACCTCGTCAAAAAAGAAAAAGAAACAGTGGGAATTGTTTGTAGTTTTATCTTAGCCTACATTGTGTTGAATGGTTGCTGCCCTTCAATGTATTAGGCCTGGTACTGAGGTGTGAGGAGAAGTAGAGAGGAAACAGGTGATTATGCTACTAATAACCTGTATAAATCGTTAAGGAAACGACAGTTGCTAGATCTACTGTAATCCTATCCAAAAGCGACTATGGTGATGGTGAAAATACTAAAATAAGTTAAAAGTAAAACACAACAAACAAAAATTTTAATAAAAAGGGGTCCTAAGAGCTGTAAGAAATTAAAAGGGAATCGTAAATAAACACAATAAAAATAAAAAATAAAAATGGAATAAAATAAAAAATAAAAATTTGATTTAATTAAATCTCAATTTAATACAATCAATTTAGCTGCATTGGTACATTTGTGCTAAACAAATGTAAAGAAATGCAATAAAATTAAAAAGAGGTAAAATAAAGTCAAAACAAAAAATAAACAATAACACAAGTAAAACCCAGTATATGGGTGGGTCCCACAGGGACCTGTGAAGGCATCAACAGGAAGTGACACCAGGAGTGACGGAGAGAGAGAGGGAGAGATAGGTGTGGTTAGAAAGTTACACTTTATACGCCTATCTAAGCGTTAGCCAGATGTTAACAGCTAGCAGTTGAGGTAAAGGGCTTATCTTAAGAGTTAGTGTTGGTTACACGCAGTTCTTTGTTTACACAAAGGTCTGTGAAGTTGGTGCTGTTGTCAGATTAACCGGAAGGGTTTGCTCACACTTCCGGGGTCACGTGTTTCTAGGAGACCAATGCAAGCTCACAACCGGTGCAGGTGGAGCAGACTTGCACTGCTGTGCGCATGCATGGGAAACTCATGCATGTCCCATACAAATTTATTCATTAATCAAAACAGCACATTTACTTCACAGGCAATGGTGGATTCGTATTTAGCTACGCTAGAATAACACCATTAAGTTTACGTAAATGTTTCACATGAGCGAGTCAAATTGAAATACAATGATACGTAACACATATAAGGCCTTAAATTAATGAAATGAGGAGTATCGCTCGGATCACCTACACAGTGCTGAAAAAGGGGCTTTCTTCGCCCAAGATCAGACCGATTCAGTCTGGTACCATTTCTATGAGCTGCTAATCTGAGATTGCGTCGTCAGAAATTAGACTTATGCTCCACTAACAACAGAAATTAGGATTTCTTCGCTAAAATCAGTTTAGTTTCTTATCGTACGATTTAAAAACATTATAGCACTGAAATTTTCTAATACCTGTAGGAAGGCACCTTCAAGCTATATTTTTATCTGATTATATTCAGAACCTGTTGCGCGCATGTATAAGAGTTACGTAAGTGTTTCACATGAGTGGGTTGATATGAATACAATGATACATAACACTTAATAAGGCCTTAAATCAGTGAAATGATGAGCATCGCTCAGATCACCTACACAGTACTGAAGAAGGGTATTTCTTCGCCCAAAATCAGACCGATTATTCTGGTACCATTTATATTAGCTGCTAATCCCGAGATTTCGTCGTCAGAAAATAGACGTGTGCTCTACTAACACAGAAATTAGGCTTTCTTCGCTAAAGTCAGGTTAGTTTTTTATCGTACGATTTAAACACATTATAGTACTGAAAACTTCTTACTGCTCGTAGGATGGCGCATTCAAACTATAATTTTATCTGTTTTTGATCAGGAACTGGTATGCGCATAAGTTACTAACTTATGAAACAGACACACAAGATTGATTATTGGGTCTGCTTGCAAGCAATGTTTAAAACGACTCCACCTTTCTAAATTCCTGCTCGTACTGCCTAAAGTAGGAAAATATTGTTTCCCCAGCAATGTGAATGCTGGGATTTTTTTTCTGGCTAGCTTGTCAAAGTTTCTTGGGGTCACATCATGCGCTGCTGCGGGATGCTTGGAAGTATTACAGTTCTGTTCTGTCAGTTGTTTAGCAGAAAGTGTTGGCTCTCCCCTTCTTAGCTTGTTGCATATGAGGGAGTTTGCCCGGCTGAATGAGGATGCGGGAGTAGGTTGTCTCTCCCACTGCGCCTCTTTTCGCCGCCTGTAGGAGTCCCTGCGTTCTCTTCGGAGCATGTCAAGCTTGACTTGAGTGTTGTTCAGCTGCTGGATCAAAGTCTCAATTCTGGCAACTTTGTCTAACAGCTCAGAATTTGCTGCTTTAATAGTAATTTTGTGTGGGTGTTTCCTTTCCAGGTCCTTTCTGGTTACCTTTTCCAGGTGCTCTTGCTGTTTAGCAGCTGTCAGAGCCTTTTTAAATCTATTGATTTCCTCCTGTAACTCCATTTTGCTGGGGTCCTTGTGGGCTACCGCTGTGATCTGTTGCTTGAAATCATTTACCTCCTGTTTCAGACCCATGAGGTTGTGGGCCAGGAAGGTGATGACCTTGGCGAGCTTTTTGTAGCCACAACTCTCGCCCGAGTCCTGAGTCTGAGGCACACCCCTCCCCGCGTCAGCCGCTTTCCGCTCAGTAGGTGGTCGTCGGCCCTGGGTAAAGGGGGTGTTTCTCACGACGCCTGGCCAGCCCTCTCTGTTCTGCATTCTGGGCAGGTAGTCTGAGCATCTGCAACGTTTTGACACACTGGTGTTGAGAGTAAGGGCTAGAGACTACTACAAGATCAAAACAGAGTGTGAATGCTAAAATAGTTTTGGGTCAGCATATGTTTTGCTGAAAAGGGCGTAAACAGGATTTTGATTGATGACTTAAGACTACTGTCAAATTATTGTCAAATTATCACTCAGAATTTGCTGACGGTTCCCCAACAGGCTTAATCTCTGAGGTATGAATGAGAAAAGGGAAAAGCAGAAGGAAAAGGAGAGCATTTCCATTCAGATTATGCTTATATTATTTTTTTTTTTGAAAATAAAACAAATCAAAAATAGAAATGTCTCTGGTTCCTTTTGAGGTTCAGAGAGAACATCAAGGGGCATAACATGTAAATGGATTTAAAATTAGCTGACTGCTATTAACAAAACAAGGTAATCATTCTGGTATTAGGAACAAATAGCAGCACTAGTGATTAGTGTGTTACTAAAAGCACCCCAATACCTTAATGAGTCTTTCCTCGATAGACAGTTAAGATTTAATTAAATTTAGATTTAATTAACTAGTAACTTAAGCAATAGCATTCAGGAAGGATACATCTAGATAGTTAAATTCGCTGAGTCGAATTGAAGATTGAGAAACATAGAAGAAGAAAAAGGAGGAAGAGAAATGGAAAAATCAGAAACGAGGGATTAGGTTAAATTCTAATTGCTTCACACTGCACACACACATCTGTATTTAAGAGCTTCAATTAAAGAGTGTTAACCCCTAATTGTGAAAGCTATTTGGTAGCTTAGCCTAAAATGAAACTATGCTAAGTCGTGTTAGCTTAGCTGCTTCAAGTGGTTTGTTTACAACATGGCGTGTTGTGCTATGTGACGTTAGCACTTCCTGTGACAAGTTGTTGTCACGGTAACCAATGCATGCCAGTGTAATTAACGCAGTTTAATGTCTGTCTATGTTAAACAGTCACAGTTTTTAGAACGTGGTGCTTTCAGCCTTCAAGGCTTGTTGCATTAACTAAGCACTTCGGTGAGTGCTTCTCTAATGCAACAATAAACTTCTTGCACTTGTTTAAAGAATTACAAAACGGGTTTACTGTAAGTTAAAACCGGTTTAAACATATATGTAGTTATGTTTGCCTCACATATGAGTACTAAAGTACAGTATTACACCTTTAATTTCACTCAGCGAGTGAAACACAGTAATGACCACCAGGTTGCTCGGCTTATATATATACAGTCAAAGTGTAGATGAATTGCTTCAATCTAATTATAAACTATAAGGCCTTTATGCTGTAGAAAGGGGAGCAGCGCTCACATCTACCTTGATATAACTGTACTGAGATTTCTTCTTCAAAGAAACAATTTAAACAATACTGCAATTTTGTGATTTCTTCACTAAAGCATATTACATTATGGTACAGTTTGAAAATGCCGCTGAGCTGAGATTCAGACTTACTCTTTGTCAAGACAGATTTATGCTTTAATACTGAAATTAGTTTTTTTTTGCTAAAATCAGATTAACCTTACAACACCAAATTAAAATTTTTTGAATTAAAAAAAAAAATAAACACAAACCGCTGCCATGAAGCATGAAATACATAAAGACTCTCACAATTATAATAGCGGTACCAATTCAAACCCCCACTTTATCTGCATCTCAACAAGCCAGCAAATAGGGACACCACAGGGCATCTGAAGTCACGTCCTATTTTAACCTGGGCTATCAAGCACACACTTTTAAGTTGCCAGTGTTTTAAACTCATAACTTTCGTTTTATCATGCCCGCATTTTCTCCACCAAAATCTGTAGCGAATCAGCTCCTGGGAAATATGAATAATTAACCATAACTAGTTATAATTAACTATTCAATATTTAGATCCACTGTAGATATTTTGCTGACCACTCAGGGTCAACCGTCTTGTAAATTCTAAGAACGTTAATTTCCTGGTTAAAGTAAATAACTTTCTTACTGTACAATTCTATAAGTTTGTAACGTAAATCTGCATGATTATTGACTCCGGTTATGAGTAAACAATGAACACGTCAAGTGTGATACAAGTAAGGTTTTATTAACTACATAACCACTTAAACTAGTCTAACATACACATAAACACATAAACTGGTCTAACAAAACACACACACACACATACAGTTGGTATAAAAAGGGTTTAAAGTTTAGCACTAAGAAAAGACCATACGGAATGACATTTATGGAACCCTTTTTGCATATTCAGCCGATCTAAGTCTGAGGGAAAACGTCAGATTCTTAGTAACAACACACCTTGTAAAAAGGTGTAACTGATACTTAATGCATCAATTAAATCGACTAGTTTGATACTTGCGTATGTCTGAAAAGATTCCTGATGCAATCTTAAGGCCCAAATCTTGCTGAAGTTGGTTGATGAGAAAGAGCTAGTTTGAGTCAGAGTCACTTGATGATTGAAAAGGACTAGGCCGGAGCCTGGCACTAGCTTTGGTATCCTGGAGCGTTTCTCTCATCTTCATTTTAGCATCTCCCTGAACCACCGCCTGGGGCGGGTCCCTGGAGCCGGGCCTTTAAGTTCGGAGAAGATCTCCGCCTTTCAAGAAGGGCTTGTCCAATGAGCAAAATGGAATTTTCGAGCGGGAGGTGGCAATTGCTGGAGGGTTTACGACCCTTTTTTCTCTAAGCATGGTAATTTGCAAATGACTTAAATCGAAATTATTAACGATTCTCAGGGCCTTAATATATATTGCCTATGTACCAATATTATATACACGCTTGTTTCGATCATAAGTAGGCAAATTCATAGATACTAAACAAGTTAAGATTACATATAGTGAAAAGGGAGTATCAGGAATGGGTCCCCTCACAAGCACACTAAAATAGTCTAAGAATATCAAAGAAAAAATACACAATGACAATAATATACACAATGACCTGAAAGATATGTGTGTTCATTCAATAACTTTTTTCTATGAATTAACTAGAACACAGTACATTTCTACTCTGCCTTTCCTTGGGACATGCGGGGATTTTCCCTGCTTTACATACTTTTGCCCAATAAACCATGATATCCGCGTTGGTTGCCATGCAACAAAGAAGCCTGTTCGACTCCCTGGGGTGTTACGCATTCCGGGGGGAAAGGTTCATGGGTCCTCATATGGCTTGTTAACTGAGGCTACAGAGTATTTGTTAAATATAAAAACAAAATATATGTTGGATTGGTCCCAACTCTACAAAAGATTAATATCTCTTTGGATTTTGAGACTTTAGTCTTTTGCAACTTCAGGGATCTTATCTACAATCAGCTTGTAACACTCCAAAGAAAAAAACTTGAAATCACATCATATGACCCCCTTTAAAATAATTAAACACATAAAACAGTTATTGTAACAGTAATTTTAATAGTATATCAATGATACTAAAATAACAATGATTTATTTATTTGTCTTTTGAGCAAATATTTTGATATTTATATATTATATTGATATTTCATATTTATCACCTTGATTTGTGTGTATGTATCTGTGCAAGTTTGTCAGTGCTTGTCCAATAAAGTTTCATTATACTTATTATACTTGGCGTATTGTGTGTATGTGTTGGTGTGTGTGCAGTTGAGAGGCATGACTGTGGTTGCAGGTATGGTGCAGCTCGCTGTGGGTTTGACTGGTCTGAGTGGCTTTGCACTGGGATGTTGTGGACCATTAGTTCTGACTCCTCTCCTCTGCATTCTGGGGTTTTCCATCTAAAGGGAGGCAGCTCTGCTTTGTTCTGACCTCTGGGGCATGGCTGCACTGTAAGGACACGCTTTTCTGAAGTCTTTCATATTGTGTATACTGTCCAGGAAAAAATAGCAGTTTATAACATTAGCAATTTGTAGTATTTTAATTTTTTTTGTAATTGAATAATATAGAAATACCTTATAAGATCAGATTGGAAGGAATACGTGTTTTCTTTTGCACTGTTGCAGTCAGTGTGCAACTACACAGATACACAGACAGCACTAAATACAAATTTTCTTTTTCTTTTTTTTCAGGGCAATTGTTCTTCTGGTGATCCTGTCTCAGCATCTGCCCTGTCTGTGTTCTCCGTCTGCAGGAGACTCTTTGTGAGTCACATCAAGGGGTTTTGTTTAAATTCAGGATGACTTAAGGCTGAAATATACAATAAGACTGAACTGATTTTAAAACACTAGGCATCACACACTTGACAACTTTGTAAATGGTTACAGAGGAAAAACCGGGCATCTCACACCAAACATTTGAGATCACACACTAACTTGCACAGAAATGTGCCTTTTTTGCTAGGAGACAAATTGTAAAGAAGAATGCTGTGAATTTGGCTTGAAATATCAATCATGTTTGATATCCTCCGACTGTATGGAATCATAGTCTGAAGCTAAAAATCAGAGTCTGTGCCCATCATATACTATGCAATTTTCTGTGAAATCTGTCAACTTAAATCTGCAGACTGTCTCTGACTGTCCAGACTGGAAAAGTCCTGTAGTGTATTCCAGCCGTTAGTTTGATTTTGAGAGCCATTTCTGCAAGCGTTTCTTCACTTTTTAATGTTGTGGGACTTTGCACAAAAAAGAAGTTTACTTTCACTTCCAAAACTAGTCTAACACAGACACCCTCAGTCATGATTTATGGGATTTCCTGTGTTGCACTGGTAGTCGAGCTCTTTTACAGCTTTTAACCTGCAGTACATTAGATCAGTGTTTTGCCTGTAAGAAGATTATATCATTGATCTGGGCAAAGTTTCCCAACGAAGATGTGCCTTGTGTTACAGCGATCTTTGGCTAAAATGTTCTTAATTTAATATGAGGTTGAATGTTGTCCAAGGTTATGGGAAACAGTTTAAAGCTTTTTATGAATGATCGTAAGCTCGTATTGGAATCTTGCTTTTGGGAAATCCTTATTGGTTTTTCTCTGCTGTGTGGAAGTAGACAGTGCCTGACTGTCTAGTTATTATTCTCATCCATCTAAGGCTGTGTAAATGTTTTGATGTGGGGGTGTTTGTGTGCAGCTAAAAATGTATGAATTACAATATCCAATTTGATGTATTTTTTAAAGCATTTATTTATGTTAGTTTATAAATATACATGTTACAACATATATGTAGAAGTTTACATGAACCTAGATTCATGGTTGCTGGAATATATTTCAAATTAGATTTACACTACCCTTCTAAAGTTTTGGGTCAGTAAGATTTCTTTTTTAAGTTATTTTGATCAAAAGTGACAGTGAAGACAGGTAAGGATCATTTGACACTGCAGACTGGAGTTATGATGCTGAAAATTCAGCTTTGCCTTCGCGGGAATAAATTGCATTTTAAAATATATTCAAACTGAAAACAATTTTTTTAATTGTAATAATATTTTATAATATTATTGTATTTTTTTTTTTATCAAATCCCATTGAAGATGTGAAGAAGTGTATAAATATTGCATTCGGTATAAAATAAAACTATGTGGCATCTGCAAATAAATAATTTTTTTTAACTTTTCTAGGCCATTATTGCAATCACTTTTAATCTGTTTTTGTATGTACATAAAATAACACAGGCGCATTGACATTTATGCACTTGTTGGGTCACTGTATGCAGGCCTTTTTTTTAGGTCCCCACTCAATACAATATATTGTTTCCTCCGCTCTTGTGTTCGTCCTGTTTAGTACTTCTATCTGGATTGGACTGGGGTGTTTGTGCCGCACTGGTGCACTGGGGACAGGTCCATCTTACCTCTCTCACCCAGATGCTCTCAACAAAGAGAAACGCCAGCTTCATTCAGTCCACACTCATCTGACCTTGTCTTTCCTAATGACTCTATACCCTGGCTGGACTTCCCCCTTCCTGGTAATGTGAAAGATTTTTCAGTTTTAGTTACCTTGTAGGTATTAGCTGTGGAGTTGTGTGTCCAAAATGTAACTTTCCACATGTTTTTGTTAAACATTATGTTTCTTGTGTACTCTCAGCCCCAGCACTCCCCCTGCTGTCTGGACAAAGCATTGCAGCAGGAGAGGCAGGAGGCCTGTCTGCCAGCATTAGCTCTCCGGCTGTGTAGGCTCCTGAAGGCTCCTGTGTCCCCAGCACATGCCTGTAACAGGGGCCTGTGTTTGGATGGACTGGGAAGTGTGCTCCCTGGCCTGATGGGGGCACCAGTAGGACTGTGCAGCAGTGTGCCTAATGCATGTGTTATTGGGCTCAGCCAGGTAAGAGACTGTACTGATGCGGTGACTGTTAGCTTTGCCTAGATTGAACTTTTATGATATTTATTGCAACAGTCTTCATGATGTTTCTTCTTCTCTCAGTCTGGGTCTACGGAGCACAGTGCAGCTCGCTGGGGTGTTGTTGTTAATTCTGGGTGTGTCTCCTCAGTTAGCTCAGATACTCTGCTCAGTCCCTCTGGCCGTCCATGGTGATCATCATTTTATATTTTTACATTTGACTTTTCCTCTTCATTTTATAATTCACTACTGGTCAAAAGTTTGGAATATTTTTTTTTTTTTAAATAAAAGAAGCATCTTACACTCACCAAGGCTGCATTTAATTGATCAAAAAAACAGTAAAAAGTTGAATAATTGTACAGTAAATCATAATTGTGAAATATTATTGCATTTTAAAATAATTGTTTTCTGTTTTAATATATTTTTAAAATGTAATTTTTTCCTGTGATAACAAAGCTGAATTTTCAGCATCATTCCTTCAGTCTTCAGATGATTCGCATGATCCTCGTAATATTTCAACGTGCCTGCTTTTGCTGCTCAAGAACATTCTTTTATTAGCAAGCTGACAGCGTTGTGTCTTGCTTCATATTGTTGTGGTCAGTTTGGTTTAAGGTAGATTTTTAAAACTACATAACACTTTTATATTCCGCAAGATCATCATTGATTAAAAGTGAGATAAAGACTTATACTGTTACAAAAGATCTCTATTTCAATAAATGCTGCTCTTCTGAACTTTCTGTTCATCAAAAAAAAAACGCCGCAAATCAACATATTGAATGATTTCTGAAGGATCATTGACCTGAAGACTGGAGTAAATGGCTGCTGAAATTACATTTTAAAATATATATTTAATATAAAACAGTATTTATAATAATATTTCACAATATTACTGTTTTTACTACATCTATATCTTATAATATTTAATTTCCTGTGCATTCCCAATACGCAGGTTTTCCCTTGCATTATCACAAATGAACCGTTAAAACATGGAGCACATACAAAAGTTTCAAATTCTCCAAGCACAACTATGCAATATGCTTAGAAAATCTTCATCAACATAACATCAATATGTTTAAATAAAGGGTGAAAATATAAATTTAGCTAGGCCCGACATCACTTTTAGCCACTTCCTTTCCCTTTCCTGTGCATCTCATTGGGCAAATGTTTAACAACACTTTCATATCCTAGAAATGTCTCTCATAGTTCCTGCCATCCATCCACAGCTAAGATCACTTAACATAGAGCTGAGATCAGCATGTGCGCCCTGGTGCAGCTCCACCATGAGACCCCCTGGTCCCAGAGGCAGAGCTGCACGACCAGCCCCAGTAAATATGCTTCCTTTCTCTCTTCTCATCTAAAAACTAATGTTGTACCCTCCACAGCAGTGCTTTCCAGCTCTCAGGTACTGCCATCCATCCACAGCTAAGATTACTTAACATAGAGCTGAGATCAGAATGTGCTCCCTGGTGCAGCTCCACCGTGAGACCCCCTGGTCCCAGAGGCGGAGCTGCACGACCAGTAAATATACTTCCTTTCTCTCTCCTTATCTATAAACCATCGTTGTACCCTTCACAGCAGGACTTTATAGCTAGACCAGCACCAGCCACCATAATCCAGCATGGAAATTCAAGCTTTTCAGTAGCGATACCTTCCTATACTGACTTTAACCCGAGAGCAAACCATACTGATCATCAGGAAAATAAATGCAAGAAAGCAAAATTCAACTCGAAGAGAGTTTGAAAATGATCAGTATGCCTTCAGTTTACATTGGATTTTGTAAAATATGAATTTGAACAGGTCTTAAACAAACATTTTCTTCATAAAGCATCAAAAAACCATAAAAAAATAATCTTTTGTAGCTTTTGTGTTAACACAATGCAGAATCAAAAACCATCCGTGGCCTTATTGATCAATTCTTCACAAGATATCTCTCAGGTCTTTTATAAAAGAGAATTTGCCGCCATGATGTAATTTTTGCAAGCAGTGGAGAGATGGTGGAATAATGCAGGCACATTGATTGATGGATTGATTTAGTGAGAGAGGGGGCGGGGCCTGGCTTCTGCTGCGCTGCGGTTTCACGATCAAGCTTCATGCCGGCCCTCTGAACCTCAGTGTGCTTATTAGATTTGCACATTAATGTTTGATGACTTTGCTCATCCGCACCAGCACAAGCCAATCGGTTGCAGCCAAAGGCACTCAAGGTCAGATGGCGACGCATCACTTCCCCCCGTGGAGGTGGGGGCAGGGGCGAGGGTGGGAATGGCGAGGTGTCACCTTTAAAACCCATCAGCCAATTAGAAGCCCGGCAGGGTGCATTGTGGGAGTATGCAGGGCTCATGTGATCGTGATATATGATATACGCATCAACTCTACTGCACCGAGTCTGGAAAGGAGATTATGTGTTCGGGAGGATGAGTGGCAAAACAAATGGCCCTATTTGTCCACTAGATTTAGTCAACACATTTCACGTTGTGTTCTGAAGTGAATACGCTTCATCTTTATCCTGAGGTGAGAGAAAAGAGAGAGATGGATGAATGTTTGGTGGATAAGACAGAGAGCAGGAATTGGACAATAGCGACACACTGAGAATGCTGAGAAATACATCTGTACTTAAAAGACCAGTTTGAATTTCCATGCTGGATTCTGCTGGTTAGTGCTGGTCTAGCTGGGGGACCATCATGGCTCAAAAATGTTTCAGCAACTTTACCTGTGTATAATTGGATCTCTGCCAGGGGTCCGGGGCCCACTAGGAGGCCTCAGCAAGTTTCCATAGGGGCCTCTAGATTACTTGAAATAAACAAAATAGGCATTAAAATAAGCTAAAATAACTAAAAATCTAAATATTTTCTATATCGTAATTTAGAAATACCCACTCAACGACAGTTTTTTTTCTTTGAAGAACCCGTATTGACATATACTGCCAAAACATGGATATACGAGATAGCCTAATTTTTTGTGGGATTTCTAGAAACAAATGAAGAAAGTTATGTAAAATGGCAATGGACATTTTTATACAAAATAAAATGCTTATAGTTATGCCAAGCAGTATAATATTATACTGGGTAGAAATTGACAGTAAAATATTTTTAAAAATCCTTATCCAGTAAATTATGAATGATTGGAAAAGTAATTTAAATGAATTTGTTGAAATAAGTAGGATCCCTGAAGAACATTCAGGGAATTCTGAAATTCATTAAAATGTTATTATAATTATTTTAGTTACTTACTGTAATCTATGGACAACTTAACTTAGAATAGAAACATGGTAAATATTTAGTGAGATGTATACCGATAAGCATTTATGATTTAATGATGAATTGTATTATTATTTTAATTTTATGGTAACACTTTAGTATAGGGAACAATTATCACTATTAACTAGTTGCTTATTAACATGCCTACTATTAACATATTGGCTGTTTATTAGTACGTATAAAGCACATTTTCTGCATGACCATATTCTACATCCCTAATCCTACACCATACCTAAAAAAGGTATACATGGCATCTGGGGGGTGAACAAAGTCCTCCTGTAGCGAATCCATGTGTTTTTGTAAGAAAAATAACCATATTTAAAACATAATAATCTCTTTAATCTAGCTTGCGCTCACTGTTGTACACGGAAGCAGTTCCGGGCGCATGACGTAAGACGTCGGCCTCCTTAAAGATTGCCTCAAAGTGTTCAGTGTTTCTTTTGGAGTTCAAGCTGTCTTGGACAAGAGACACTGCAGAGAGCATGCCCTCCACTGTCTGAGTGTTTTTCTGGAGAGATGCGTTTAGAACCTCTAGTTCACTGATCACATCTAAAGCAAGCAGAAGTCCCAGTACATTACCCTGTTGCAGTCGAACACATAAGCCCTCTGTCCGGCTTGCAGATTCAGAATTACTTGCAGCCATCTCATCTAGTGCATTTAGTACCATCCCATATTGGATGAGAACAGCACGGATAGCAGTTGAGCATACAGTCCATCTAGTGGGACATAAAGGCCTGATGGACAGGGCTGGCCCTTCCCCTTCAGCTGCAACAATGGCTTTAAACTTGTCTTTCAGCTTACCAGGCTGCCCAAAAAATGTGCCAAGGTCATGTATCCAGTCAAGTGCATTTCGCACGACACTGGAGGCTGAGCAAGCCTGTTGTGTAACTAAATCAACACAGTGTGCTCCACAATGTATATATGGTGCGAGTGGCTGTGCTCACTGAATAACAGCCTGGGCACCTGAGTACTTTCCAGCCATATTTGAAGCCCCATCATATGCCTGACCTCTGAGGCCCGATATTGGCAAATTCAGTCTCAACAGAATGTCCAAAATGATTCTGGCAAGGTTTTCACCTGTTGTAGAAGTTGTTTCATACAACCCTATAAAGTCTTCGTGCACCAGCAAATCAGTGTCAACATAACGTAGGCACAGCACCTGCTGCTCAACACAAGAGATCTCCCTTGTCCCATCCATAATAATCGAATACTGCAACACTGGATCTCGGTAGGGACTGGATCTCATCTGCAATTGTCCTGATAATTGATGAACTCATCAAATTTATACGCTTATTTTGACAATTCCAAGATGTGTGCACCCCCCATCTTTGCAGAAAACCACCTAGTAAATGATCGATCATCTTCAGCATGGTATTTTAAAAGATGGTCAAGGTTCCCTTGATGATGTTCATGCCCCCTAAAGGCCAATCCCTGCCTCGCCCTATTATTTTTAACAGGCTAGCTCTGTTTTCTGCCTGCTGTGTACTGACTGCACTGCTCAACTGTGTAGTAACTGGCCTGTTTTCATAGGCAGCAGTTGTAACAGCAAGTTTGTGATCCTCTGATTTCTCATGCATGGACAATTTTTCAAGTGCTTTTTTCCAGTTTTTAGATCCAGTTCTGACAAAAGCTGGGTCTATACTCTTGGCTTGTGCTGGTTTCCCTGTCTTAAAGTATTTAGAGCAGTGAAAACACAGAACACCATCAGTACCCATACTAACATGGAGCCAGGGACACTTCTCATAACATGATTTTTGGAATGTCAGTGTCCGGTCTTTCATCACTTGTTTTTGCAAAACTTTAGGGTCAGGTTGATTTGGCTTTGTATATGTCATTATCATGTCAACATCCTCTCCCTCTGTGTTGCCTCCTGTCCCTGCTTCTTCTGTCTGTAATCCTACTGTCTCTCCTTCCTCATGCTGTCTTTTTCTACTGTGGCTGCCCTCTGGCAGATCCTCACTTGACTGACTAGGGCCTGCCTCACTGTCATCAGGAATTGCCTGCAGGCCAGGAGGACAATGTTAACATTTTTTTTAATCTTATAATTTCAGTTAACCCTCTATACCCCAATAGAATTTCACAACAATGTGAAATACAACATATTCCTGAGAATTCTGGCTAAAACTACTAAAGTTGGTCATTAGATGTCTAAGTGTTAATTACAAGTTTGTTGCAATTTATATATTAGAAATAGCTCTTTCAAATTATGTGTGACTCATTAAGAACTAAACATACATGTTTTCCATATCCCATAATTTAACCTCCTTAGGTCGAGGTGGCGCCAGCGGCACCACTTGCAGATTTTAATGATAACAACGAAAAGAACTTTAAAATGCTCCTTCATACTTGACCGTACATATAAGAGTAATACAGCATTTAAATCTGTAAAGGGTCTACTTTTATTTGTGAACACACTCACAATATCAACAAAACATTGTGCTTTTGCAAAATAAAGAAAATAAACAGGGTGTACTTTTAGCCGTCTCATTCTCCGCTCATATCTGTTTGAAACGCGTCACTAAAAGGAATTGAAACTCAGCGAATATTTGACACACACACACACACACACATGGAGAGATATATCTATAGAAAGACGGTAGCATTTGGACCAATCAGACACACAACTTTTTGTTGTATTTAACAAATAATATCTAACTCCCCCTCAATTAACCAAATGGCCAATTACGAGGGTCTATGGACCCTTCCCCCGGAATGCATCTAACACCTCAGAAAGGCAAAACAGGCCCTCTGGTCCCCATGACAACTAATCACGATATCACTGGTTTTATTACGCCTCCAGGAATGTGAGTAAGATAACCCATTCTGTGTCCCCAGGACAAACGCACCGTAGAAATTGACTTTTCTACTAATTAATTCATAGGAAAACCTTCTTTGAATGAACACCCATTTTCTTCAGTCCATTGTGTATATTATAGCTGTTTTGTATTAATCTGTTGTATTAAAGACTATTTTTATTCATGCTTACGATAAAACACTCATTAATATAACCTTACATATACCGTGTTTAGTATCTATGAATTCGCCTTATTATGATCGAAACAAGCGTGTATTTTATATGCTGATACCTATGCAACATATGGATGTTCTAAGAATCCTTACTAATTTGTGCCTCAACACCCAAGCGAATTACATATGCAAAATACCATGCTTACAGACAAAGAGTCATAAAACTCCCCAGTATTTCCAACCTCCCGCTTGGGATTTCAGCCTTCCTCATTGGACAAACCCATCTTGAGAGGCGTGAATCTCTGCAGGTTTTAAAAGGCCACACTCCATGTGACCCGCCCCAGTCGGTGGTTCGGTCAGAAGCTAAGAAGATGTGAGAAAACGCTTCAGGATACCAAAGCAGTGTGCCAGGCCTTTCTTCGGCCTAGACCTTTCCATTCATCAAGATCCTCTGACTCAAAACTGATTCTTTTCATCGACCAACTTCAGCAAGATCTTGGGCCTTAAGATTTGCATCAGGAATCTCTTTCAGACCGCCGAGACTAGCAAGTATCAAACTTAGTCTTATTAATTGATACATTAAGTATCAGTTACACCTTTTTACAAAGGTGTGTTTGAACTAAGAATCTGACGTTTTCCCTCAGGCTTAGATCAGCTGAATATGCAAAAGTGTTCCATAAAATTCATTCTTTATGCCTCTTTCTGTGCTGAGTTAAACTTTAACCCTTTCCTATACCAACTGTGTGTGTGCATGTTAGACCAGTTTATGTGTGTATGTAGGATGTTAGACCAGTTTGTGTTTATGCAGTATGTTAGACTAGTTTATGTAGTTAATAAAACCTTACTTGTATCACACTTGACGTGTTCATTGTTTGCTCATAACCGGAGTCAATAATCATGCAGATTTACGTTACAAGCTTATAGAATTGTACAGTAAGAAAGTTATTTCCCTTAACCAGGAAATTAACGTTCTTAGAATTGACAAGACAGTTGACCCTGAGTGGTCAGCTAAATATCTAGAGCAGATCTAAATATTCATAATTAATTATAAATAGTTATGATTAATTATTCATATTTCACATGAGCTGATTCGCTACAAACATATAAAATCTACTTTTAAAACAAAGAAGTCATGATGAAACAAATATTATGTGGAACCGTATCCAGATGAACAAACACGAATGTCAACAGTCTTGGAAGAAGACGTGCTGAGAGAAATAAGACAGAAAGAGGCGCTGAGAGGAATAAGCTTTGGATTTTCCTCAGAAGAACGTGCCAGCTTGATATTCAGGAGGATATCATTTACACTAGTAAGTCTTTTTTATTAGCCTACTTGCATTAGTTGTTATTGTGTTACTGTGACATAACTTGTACATATTTTACTAGTTACTTTTTCCAAACCATGATTCCTGACTAAATGTATAATCAAGTGAAACATTATGAAGATTCATTCACTGCATATAATGTCTCACAATGCCAGGAAGTTTTTTTATGTTCTATAAAATAGACAGCAACAATATAAAAGTAATGTGACTTATGTTAATATGTTGAATGTTTTATACTAGGTCATTGGCGTTCGCAATCGTCTGATTTACAGCTTACTTGAAACGTTTACACATGTAATGCATCCACAGACATATACGCGCATCCTTTCTTATCAGCTATGCATCTTAAGGTAATTGCTAACAACTGTTTCAGTTTTCGTTTAGGACTGTGGCTGCATCACTGGCATAATTGCACAAGAAAGGCACACGTGTCGTTCAGTTTTGAGTTCACTGGAAAATCATACTGAGCAAGTGCACAGTATAGTAATTGTACTTTTATTATGCCTAGACTATATGGTAATAAAAGCATAAAAAGGCATAAACATGATTTTGTAAACATGATCTATATCCTCCATACAATAAAAAAAAAACATGATTTCCAGCTATAAGAGGTTGTCAAAAAGGCTATGTAGGCCTTTATTTGTTGTTTGCATAAACCTTGCACCACACAAATTTACTTAATTAATTATAATTATTTTATAGTGGCTTACACGTCAGTAAATGTACCTCAGTCAACTTATACAGTACATTGGGTTAGATGATAATGTTATGCCAGGACCCTAATTTAGATTTATCCAACCATTCTTTTTGTGTTCATTCGCTATTTGCCTCTGTCCACTCACCTAATTGCACAGTCATGGTCTCGATGTTTTGCTGTGTTTGCTAAGTGCAAAAGCCTTCAATTCAATTCAATTCAAGTTTATTTGTGTAGCACATTTCACGATACAAATGGTTACAAAGCAGCTTTACAGAATATAAAGTTTCTACAATATATTTAAATAAGTGAATGATGCATTTATATAGCACTTTATTGTGTATTGCTGTACACCCACAGTGCTTTACAATCATGTGGGGGGTCTCTCCTCAACCACCACCAGTGTGCAGCATCCACCTAGATGATGCGACGGCAGCCACAGGACAACAGCGCCAGTGTGCTCACCACAAACCAGCTACAGGTGGATAGGAGAGAGAGTCATAGTACCAATCAAGTGGATGGGGGTTATTAGGAGGCCATAATAGACAAGGGCCAGTGGCAGCAATTTGGCCAGGACACCAGGGTTACACCCCTACTCTTTACAAGAAGCGCCATGGGATTTTTAATGACCACAGACAGACAGGACCTCAGTTTAACGTCTCATCCGATGGATGGTGCTTTTTACAGTATAGTGTCCCCGTCACTATACTGGGGCATTAGAACCCACACAGACCACAGGATAAGCACCCCCTGCTCGCCTCACTAACAACAGCAACAGCAACCTAGTTTTCCCAGGAGATCTCCCACCCAGGTACTGACCAGGCTCAACCCTGCTTAGCTTCAGTGGGCAACCAGTCTTGGGCTGCAGGGTGATATGGCTGTGGCTATTATTGTGGCTATTTAGTAGTAGGTTATCAGTTGTGACTATGTCAAATTGATGTACATATGGCAGAAATGTATGGTCAAATTCAGTTAATGACGTAATCAAACAGACGATGAACACTATTAACAGCAATGATGTTGCAATCAAACTTGTAGCAAAATTTGTTAGTTTATGTTGTTTCCGGGTTGGCATCATCTCTTCTCAGGTGTTCGGTCATCTCAGGTCTTTGTAAGGGCTGGCTCCAGACTGAAGCTTGTGTAATTCCTAGTTACCATGGGATGTTAATGCCGTGGCAGAAACAGAGAAACAAATATAGACATAATTAGCATAGCTGCTGTTTCAACCAAGAAAAAATTATTTGTTCAACCCAAGCTAAGGAATAATAATGTGCATTTGATCAGATATAACTGCAGTACAAGAGTATGAGATGCATTATTTGAATGCTTGGCCAGAGAGATGTGTCTTTAATCTAGATTTAAACTGAGAGTGTGTCTTATCCCCGAACGTTATCAGGAAGGCTATTCCAGAGTTTGGGAGCCAAATGTAAAAAGCTTTACCTCCTTTAGTGGACTTTGCTATCCTAGGTACTACCAAAAGTCCAGAGTTTTGTGACCTTAGGGAGCGTGATGGATTGTAGCGTGGTAGAAGACTAGTTAGGTACGCAGGAGCTAAACCATTAAGGGCCTTGTACGTAAGTAATAATATTTTGTAACTGATACGAAAAAATTTTTTTTTTAAAATTTTTTTTTTTTTTTTTTTTTTTTTTTTTTTTTTTTTTTTAATGGAAGTTAATAGGTAGCCAGTGCAGAGACTGTAAAATTGTGGAAATATGATCATATTTTCTTGACCTGGTAAGGATTCTAGCCACTGCATTTTGGACTACCTGTAGCTTGTTTATTGAAGATGCAGGACAATCACCTAGTCTCAACCTAGGCAGAGCTTTACAGACAGCATCCAGATGCTCTTGGTCAGGTAAGATGCCATTAGCATCGATTATGTGTCCCAGGAACCGCAGTGAAGTCTGCCAAAAATTGAATTTTTTCTCATTTAACACCAGCCCTGCCTCTTTCAGTTTCTGCAACACAGTGCTCAGGGTCACGTCATGCTCCTCCACACCCACTCCCCCCCCCTTGCTCGTACACAAGATCATCCAGGTAGTTTTTGACACTTGGTATCCCCTCTAGGGATGGTGGCCATCATCTTTTGGAAAGTGGAGGGCACCGATGCCAGGCCATAAGGAACCCTACAAAATCTGAACAGGCCATCATGAGTGAGGAAAGCTGTAATATCTCTACTATCTTCATGCAGGGGAAGCTGATAGTATGCATTAGCTAGATCGATTGTAGAAAAGACTGTAGCACCCCTAAGGATGGTAAGCATTTCATCAATGTGTGGTAAGGGATAACAGTCAGTAATGACGACTTTGTTAACTTCCCTTAGATCAGCACACATCCGTATCCCACCATTTTTCTTCCCTGTGACATTGATGGGAGACACCCATGCTGAAGCATCCGCACGGTCGATCAAACCAGATTTTTGCAGACAGTCTAATTCAGCTGAAACAGAATCTCGGACGGCAAAGGGTAATCGTCGCAATTTCTGACGCACAGGTTTCACTGAGGGGTAAATTTTTACTTTGTGGACAAAGTTCTTTACACATCCTATTTCGGTATCATCCACGGGTGTGGTATTGGTGGCCATGACAGAAGTGCAGACATTATCACCATCAGTAGCGAACCGTGACTTTTGAAACTTGGCCCTCTCCCCCTATCCTCCTGGGCCTAGCTTACAGAGTCTAATTCTAAAAGTCATCTTTGACAAATCCACCTTTGAAACAAGAGGCTTTTCCAGCCTTAATGTGGTCACATACCAGATGAGAAGCGCAGTGCTGCGCCACACCATGTCTTTAATATTCGAACACATTGTTTTCTACACATGCAGGCGGCACCACCGGCCTGCTTTTGACTACAATAGACTGCAATTTCTCATTCTGTTTGCTCGTTTTTTTTAATCACTGAACTTCAAACTCATTGACACCACTTGCTCATTCTTGAAGTGAATGTTGAAAGAAATTGTATTTATTTTATTTAGATGATGATTTTGAAATTATGAATTGCTTAAATAAAATAGGAACTTATGACTTTTTATTAAAAATAATATAATAAGTTGTAAATAATGTTTTTTTACAATAGTTTGCCCTGACGGTTCCCCACTGATCACCAAAGATTTGAAGTTTCAGGGCAGAAATCAAATCCATGCCCAGCAGAGCAGTCCCTTTATTCACAACGAAAAATGTGGCAGCAGCTGATGCATTGGAGACACCTGCCTGTGCTTGCAGACATCCAAGTACAGGTATGCATTCCTGAGTATAAGTCACAAGTCGGATGACAGGTGTAGATAATTGTGTGGCACTGAAGTAGCCTTTATAAATATGGAGGGGCAATATGGACACAGAAAAACCTGTATCCACAACAAAATTTACTGTTGTGCCAGGTGAAGCAGGAGTATTATCAGTCACTTTGCAATATAGTTTCTTTGGAGCATTGGCCGAGTTCTCTAAATACAGCACTGTGACATCATGCACTTGCACCTCACGCACATCACTCGCTGGAGCTTAATGGCACACTCGCGCAAAATGTTCATTCTTGTTGCATAATTTGCAATTAAGTTTTGCAGCAGGACACTGTGGTGAGTTAGCTAGGTGCTTGTCTGAACCGCATCTGAAACATGACTTATGGGCAGAAGAAGCGGAGGCAGCAGCTGGATGTGAACGGTGTTTCCCTCTCGCATGGTGTGACTTAACTTGTACAGCTTGCACTGGAGCATCCTTGTCAGCCGTCATTCTCTTTGCATGCTTAGCCATGGCTTCTAATTGTATTGGAAGGGCAGTTGCTTTCTGTAATGTCAGGTCCGGCTCGATTAACAGTCTCTGTCTAATATCATCACCTTTGTAAATACTCCAGCAACTGGTCGCGAATCATATCGTCGACTTTATCACAGATTTTAAAGTCACAGTTAGCGGCAAGTGCATGCAAAGCAGCAACGTACTGTTGTATGTTTTCGTGTGGGGCTTGCACTCTTTTTCTGAACATATGCCGCTCCACAACAACGTTAACGTTTGGCATGAACTGCTTTTGTAAAGCAACGACAGCAGTATCATATGTCTCACCAGTGTCTGGCGGAGCGTAAAAGATGCGTTGACCCTCGGGCCTAATTAAACAATGTAGTAGTGTAGCTCTCTTCCGAGCGTCAGGCAAAGTGTAGCTCTCTTCCGAGCGTCAGGCCATGCATTACCCACTGCATTGATTACCAGCAAATAATTGTCAAATGACATGGTAGGCTCTCCCAGGCAGGACAGAAACATTGGCGGTGTAGAGACATTCACGGACATTGTTAATCAGTCAATAAGGTCAGTACTCAAAAGTTAGTATCCTAGTCTGCAATTTGTTAGATCTCTGTAAGGAAGCACGACACTGTATCTATATTCCGAGGCTTTGCATTTATTCTGAACAACAACTTCACATGTTCACGCTAAAACATATCCTTTTTCTCCTTATCTTAACTCTCCTTCCTTCTTCCCCCTACCCAGCATCTCTAGCGGCAGCACAAGGAATTACTTCCAAGCGCTGAACTTGTTTTAACACTCCTGCCATGCCCATCTCAGGACTCGGGCATAAAGCCAGTGCTGAAGCGATCTCATATGCATCCACCCAAATGATTTTACTGCAACCAAAAGGAAGAACAAGATGCAAGCTTAAATGGAAAGACAAACTCTGCAAAACCGTATGAGAGGGGCTGCTGTTGGTAGTTGAACATTCTACACAAGCAAATTCAGCATGATGCGCATGACCTCTAGAATTGTGCTGTCATGCGTGGACGAGTTCGCAATTTACACAGAGAAAAGAGAATGCTCTGCCACAGGGGAGAGATTGCGCTTTTCCGCCGTTGGGCTAGGTGCACAAAACAATGTCCCTGTGCTAATATTAGCCAGGGGTAGAGTAGTTGAGGATGCAAATATTCAACATCGTCAAAGGGGCAAGAGCCGACCTCTCCAAAACAGTGGTAAAGACACAAAGGAGACAGGGACAGCCCGAAGGGGAAAACCTTGTACTGATATTCCCGCCCCTCAAAGGCAAACCACAGGAACAGTCTGCATTGTAAGGATCGAGACATGGAAGTATGTGTCCTTCAGGTCTATAGCCGCAAACCAAATGTGGAACCTAACACGCTAACCCTCTGGGGTAAACAAACGCGCATTTTGTGGCATTTTTTCAGATAACCCCTAAAGGAACTTAAATCAGTTTTGATTGTATAGATAAGATCAATACATCAATCGAATATGTAAATGGTCTACTTTTATTTGTATAAACACATAATAACAACAGAACTTTGTGCAATTATAAAATAAAGAAAACAAACAGGGAGTGCAGTCTGCCGCCTTGGTCTGCGTGATCTTTATTTTGAAAGCGGCACAAAAATGGACTGAAACTAGAATCAGATATAAAATGTTTTTGTATTGTATAATACATACAAAGCATGCTTGTGTTTATGACTATAAAATCATTTTATTTATTTAGAAGTTATGAGTGACCAATATTAGTGATTGCTAATGTGATAATATAGTTGCTCCTATATCAACATGCTAACAGATGTTTTATTTATTTTTTGGTAGATACCTTGAAAAATTCACTTCTCTGACAGCTATCAGAGTGTCTACTGTTGTACTCAGCTATCACTTCTCTATACCAGCATCAGATGTTCAACTACATTGGGCTAAAGTTTTACATAAAATATGGTAAAATAACCTCCTTGACTACTGATGATGAGGCTGTTTTTTTTTCTTGAATCCATGGAAAGAAGCAGCAAACACATATCAGGTATGGTTTACTTGTTTCAACATTTGAACAGGATCTGTTTCAGCAATGGCACAAAGGTGTGTGACTGTTCAAGTCTCAGTGTTTAGATCAGTTTGCTCAATAATGTGTCTTTGACCTTCACATTTGAATTAATACTGTGTTGTAAATAAAATACAAAATAATAATCCCATTATTGTTTTGTTACCGCTTAACAGACACATTACTGACTGGTGGCTCATTATGGGAGGCCCTTTGTCTCTCAGGTGTGAATCACTAAATATTCATGATCATTGTCACTCCCTCGCATACGAGCATTCTGTCACAAAACATGTCTTACAATCGTTAAATCAATATATATATATATACACACACACAAACACACATACAGCATATATTTATAGTAAACAGGATGATTCTTCACATCAGTTTGTGGCAAAAACTTTAGTCTGCAGCATCCTGTTCTCAGAAGTCTTGTGAACAAATGTTCTGTATGTAGCGAATCAGCTCATGGGAGGAAATGATGAATCAAATTAATCATATTGAAAAAAAAAAAAACTAGTTACTAATTAATTATAAATATTTAGATCCGCTATAGATATTTAGCTGACCTCTCAGGGTCATCCGTCTTGTCAATTCTAAGAACATTATTTCCTGGTTAAGGGAAATAGCTTCCTTACTGTACAATTCTACAAAAAAAGCTTGTAGCATAAATCTGCATGATTAGGGAATCAGTTATGAGCAAAAACAACGCAACAACGTCATAGGGTGATACCAAGAATGAAGACTTAAACGACATTACCACTACAAATGTCATAACCTAATACATTACACACTGAACTAGTCCTAACATAACGAAATAAACAACAGAACACCACCCACACAGCATAAAGTGGTTATAGAAAAGGGGTTAAACGCTTAAGCAAGGCGACAGAGGAAGGATTATGAGAGAAAGGAATGTGAAGTATGGAATCATTTGCATATTCAGAAGATTTTACAGCATGAAGGGAAACATGATTCTTGTTTCAAAACACACCTTGTAAAAAGAGTGCAAATGCTACCTAAGGTAGGCTAAAATTAATAAGACTAATTTTGAATACTGCACGCTAGTTCTGTCTGAAAGAGAGGTTTGATGCATCTGAAGGTCAAGTTGATCTATTGCCTGAAGTTGGTTGATTGCAAAGAAACCAGTTGAGTCAGGAATCTTGGTGAATGGAAAAGTCAGGCCGAAAGCCGGCAAGACGAACATTATGGGTGGCGTGGAGCGTTTGCTCCACATCTTCATCTTCTCAGAATCAACCAAACCACCACTCCGGGCGGGTCACTGATGTGAGGCCTTTAAGGTCTGAGAAGATTCACGCCTCTCAAGATGGGCTTGTCCAATGAGAAAGGCCGAAATCCCAAGTGGGAGTTTGGAGATACTGGGGAGTTTTTATGACCCTTTGTGTGGAATCATTTAGATCATCAGAAGTTGAGTTCATAGATACTAAACATGGTAGGATTACATATAGGTAAGATGACAGGAATGAGTGGTTCCATCATAAGCCTGCATAAAACAGTATAAAAATATCAAAGACAACATACACAATGAACCGAAGGATATGTGTGTTCATTCAAAGAAAGGTTTTCCTATGGATTAATTAGAGAAGAGTCTATTTCTACCGTGCATTGTGTCTCTTCCTATGGAAAAGGTAGTGATTTTCTCTACTTCACATTCCTTTTGGCAATAAACCCAGTGATATCAGCGTTGGTTGCCATGGAACCAGAGGCCTGTTCTGCCCTCCTGAGGTGTTACGCATTTTGGGGGAAGGGTCCATAGGTCCTCATATGGCTTGTTAACTGAGGGGTGTTACAGAGTATTTGTTAAATATAGTTAACAAAATATATATTGTGTGTTTGATTGGTCCAGACGCTACATGTACATAGTTTAGTTTTTCACTAACCACGCATAAACTTTGTTTTCTCAAAAACACAAACATGTATATTCATGCTGCTCACATATTATTGTAGCCCAGTTGTGCTGATTATGGTGCTACTAAACTTTAGCCATTAAAATGTTTATACTGACCCCCCCCACCCCCACACACAAATGTCAGGGGATGTCAAAACTTCTCCAGTGCCCCCAAACCCCCTCAGACCACAGAAGGTTAACATATGTTTTAGAGTGAACATCTTGAATGGAAGACTGTGAAGGGCCCAATTCAGGACCCTCAAATCCGGGGTCAGTCTGTGTCCCCCACCCTTCTTGAGCACAATGAAGTAGGGACTGTAAAACAATTTCTCCATCTCGGCTAAGGGGACGGGCTCTATCGTGTTCTTTGCTAAATTTCCACCTGAAGGATTACAGCACTCTGTCCTCGTACTGAGGTAAGACCCTGTGCAGACCCTGGCTTGATAGACCTGCAGGATAACCATGGTGTGCAGGGTGGATGCAGAAGCTGCGGCGGAGTATGGCTAAATGTCGCACTCGGACTCTAAGAACCAATTATCCAACAGAGAGCACTCAGGACAAGGTGGAAGAGTCCAGTTGAGCCTGATGCTCTTTGCTGCCCAGGTAAGCATGGCTGCCATCTCTGCATCAGCGTCAGATTAGCCTCAGCCTCAGGAAGTGCTGGTTCAGTCGAATCATCCACTTCCAAATGAAAGATTGAACCCACACTGAGGTGGCTTCTCAAACTCACCAGGAAACTCTACCAGACAACACGTGTGGTTGGAGGAACGAGAGGTCTGCGGGAATTCATCCGGCGGAACTGCTTCCGCAACATCTCCTTGCTCTCCTTCAGGAACGGAAAGGACGTGACCTAGTATGGTGTCACATACTTGAAATTTTTGCCCTGCATTTTACCTATCCCCGTGAACACAACACACACACACCGGAGCAGAACACCGAGAGATTGGGCAGCATTTTTTGGCTCAGCGCCCTGGAGAGTTGGGGGTTTAGAAAGAGGGGCTTATGACCAATAACACATCAAGGGGTGCACCTCAGGTCACTGGTAAGTGAAGGTGGAAGGAAAGTGACTGTCTTCACACTCCCCCCCCACCTACAATCCTGCGGTACTGAGACTTGAACCCTTTGAAGTTGAAAAATCACAAGGAACTCTTAAACTTTCAGAATGGGAAGCAGCCCTGAGTGCCAACGTGCCGATGCCTCACAAGAAGACATGTACCATCAAACAAAAAGATGCTTCCGCATGGGTGACCCCAAGACCAATGAACACAGCAATACATGCCTGTCAGAGGTGAGACGTACAAACCGCAAACCAGAAGGGAACAAACAGACGAAAAGGCATGGGTGTGCAAGCAAGAACGAAGTGCAGCGAATGTGGGAATAGCTATAGGAGTGTCGAGAGAATAGGCTTTTTTAAAGAATTTTTCTCTCAAAGATCAACCAAGTGAAGCATCCAGGTCCACTCTGCAGGGTACTGCACAAAAATATCTTTGAGTGAAGCAAGGGCAAAAGTACTATGCCTGTGCCATTAGATCCAAAGAGACACACGTTTTAAGAAGGTGAATGAAGTGTGCTTCTCAGTAAGCATCGACTACCGAAGACCAGAATGAATGGCGAATGACAAGCTGGGAATATTAATACCCGGATATTCAGGGATTGGCAGCTATGCAACGTTTGTTTTTTTCTTCTTTTACTTTCCAAAATTGGCCCTTTCTCAGGTATTCAGAGGTGTCGGGACTCCAAGTGTGACCGCTAGTGTCTAATGGTGTACTCTCGTTTACACAACTAGAATGCCATTCAGGGGTGCGTTTCCCAAAAGCACTGTTTGCTAACTATGGTTGTAAGTTCCATTGAACTCTATTGGTAAAGACGGAACTTGGGCATAGTTGCTTTAGGGAAACGCACCCCTGGGTGGATGACGTCGGATGTCGGAGTAGAGTAAGCTCCGGTGAGAAGTGACGAATGCAGAAGCGCAGAAGAGAGAGCAAATCAAAACACTGGTCATGAATTAGAACTACAAAACGAGGTTTTGTAAAGAAAAATGTCAGAGGATTTCGATACAAGCCAAGAGGAGACTGGTTTTCCTTATTACTAAAGTAAGGAAACTTTGCTTCCTTGCTCCTGTAAACAAAACGTTGGTTCGCGAGACTAGCATATTCTCACCCCGGAGCTGCACTATGCATTAAGTACTAAGTTATCGCTGATGCCACTCTTCGTTAATGGGCCTACGGACCGTGCAAAAGCTAGGATTACTTATCAAAATGAATAAAATGTTAAATATGGATATTTTTCTTATAAAAACACATCGGTGTGCTACAGGAGGTTTTTATTCACCCCCCGGAAAAGACCCAAGTGGAAACGCTAGAGAGGGTCTTTTTATTATGGATGGATGCACTTTAATGTGCGCACTTATGGGACTATTGAAAAATAAAACCCACCCCTGCCATTATTAAAGTGGGAAGAGGCAATACATTTTAAATCTAAATCGATTGGATTGGTCTGAAAGAAAGAAAGTCATATACACCTGGGATGGCTCGAGGGCGAGTAAATCATGGGGTAATTTTGGGGTTAACTATTCCTTTACTATTACATGTTTATTAAAGATGTTTTTGTTGGGGGCAAATAAAAATAAATAAATGAATAAAATCCAATTTAATAAATTATGCTAAGAAGGTCTTGATAGGAGCATGATAGACATACTGCCTTTTTATGACTCTGGCTATTTCTGACCAGTTTTTAGAAATCACACAATAGAATGGAACAATTCAATGCTAAATTAGTTAAATGTGTTAAACATATTTACTTAATTTCACATTGTAAAGCTTTAAGCAAAAAAGTATATTCCTCATCTGTTGTAATTACCGTTTTGGCCCGAAGCTAGACGACCCTGATTATAAGACGACCCCCCTTTTTCCTGATGTACCTTTTGGAAAAAGGCTTTTAAAAACCAAATCTTGTTTTTTCACAGTAAAACACATTTTGTCTTCAATTATTTTCATATTCCATATTTTAATTTGTTTTGAAAGTATGGTAAAAACTGGTCAAATGTACCAACAAACACATTTTTAAAATTAACACTTTTTGATATACCATTAAAAAAAAAAAAAAAAGGAAGCCATCTGAATTAGGACATTTAGGCTATCCATATAATAGTAGCCTACCAAAATCTTCAAACCGTTAGATTACTGTCTTATTAACTTATTAACCGCGTTTTTTCAGATGTATTTCCAAGAAAAAAACATCGTTTTATATTCGGGACAATAAGGTAGTTTTGGTCTTCGTGTCCATATACTTTTGTCTGCGATTCATTTCACATTTGGTGTAAATAGATCTTAAAGTCCCCCTGTAGTCAAAAATTTTATCCTTTAAAACTCATCTTTGATCATAAAAATGACATATTTAATGTTTTTTCTTGTGAAAATAATTTTCGCATTCCTTAAAACAGCTTGAATGCAACTCTACACCCTTGCCTAATTTACTATACACTTAGTCCCACCTCCACTCAGTCACACACCAGCCAGCCATGAGCCAGTGCCTCCTGAACTGTACTGAACTGTAGTAAACGCGATACAATGGCAATGGCAAGTGGAAATATTGGTTTAATTAAGCCATATGTGTTTGAACCAGAAATAAGCTGGTATGCTCAATGTAAGCAAGGAGACTGATGGCTAACTTCGTGAGGTAACATTATCTGTTTGCGCTGGTTCGTACACGGATAATGACTGATAAAACTGTTTTTACTAGCGAACAACTACAGTGGATACTGTAACATTCGTTAAATTCACTTACTTGATGATGTTGTGTCCTCAAAATTCCTTGAAGACTCAAATGCAACCAAGTTTGTGATTCCAAATCGCGCCAGCGATCATACATGTGTGACGTACGGATTTCAATGCAGGAGAGGTGCGTCTGACTCCGGGCTACTTTTACACTGCTGCAGCGGGTTATTATTCAAGTTAGCAGTTCTAAATACAAATAAATAAGCGCTAACAGCACATGACATCTTGAAAATAGGGGGAAATATTAACAGTTAGCGAAACATCTACAGAAAAAATATAACTGTTACCGTATTAACCTGGCTGCCTTCTCACTAGACCCTCTGCTTTGCAGCACAGTTAATGATATGCTAAGGATAGGATCCCTTGACGCGATTGGTTATTGAGTTTTGTGACGTAGCAAAAAAAAGGCTGTTTCAAACCGCGTTTCTGTGACTGCCTTTGGGAAACTACAGTTTTAAGGAGAAAAATACTCAGCAATGGTGTTGATTAATGGATTGGCACATGGTTTGTCTAAAAGCATATTAAAAACAACATAAAGACAAATAAACAACATAAAAAAATTGATTTTCACCACAGGGGGACTTTAAATCAAAATGTTGAGCACACAAATCCAGGAACCAAAGACACGCCAGATTTACTTACTTGAAGTGTGAACCTGACATTTTCACTATCAAGCCTCTATTGAGCTCTAATTTTAGCAGCTCTTCTTCCCTCAGCACTTTGATTTGTGTGGATGAGAGATTGAGCTCTGAAAGCTATAAGATTCACCTCTGGAAGCGGTGACAAGAATTTCTCCAGGCTTCTAAACTGACATCAGTCATAAAAGTCACCAATGCCATTCTACCATAATGTAAATGTGATTCACTGATACAAGGACAATGCAGTGTCCTGATCAAGAACCATGTAGGGCAGTGTTTCTCAACTGTGTGTTTTTTTTCTTTCTTAAGATTTAACATTAACCGACCAAAAGGGACAAAAAGGGCCCATTACATTTTGAATGTGTGTGTGTGTAAGAGAG
Organism: Sinocyclocheilus anophthalmus; assembly: GCA_018155175.1. NCBI lineage: Eukaryota > Metazoa > Chordata > Actinopteri > Cypriniformes > Cyprinidae > Sinocyclocheilus > Sinocyclocheilus anophthalmus. The sequence goes on from JADLZN010012195.1 coordinate 101,468, forward strand.
AGAGAGAGATAGATAGAGATAGTCACATCTAATTGTTGTCAGTCAGTCACACCTTCTGCAGATCATTTGTTTTAAACTTAACATTCTTTCATCATCCACCAGCCCTCATGTCACTCCAGAGTATGTTTTTTACACTATAGAGCTTAAAGGTAATCAAAATGTCAAACCTGCCCTTTTACATTTCAATCATTAATGGTTTTGTTGCAAATTGAATTACTTGCAACTATAAATTTAACTAAAAAAGAAATAAATTAACAAACAAAAGTCATGAATCATGATATAAATTAAATTCATTTATTTATTTTTAAGAAATATAAATTCATAACAAATATACTATGTTACTATAAACAGGTCCAACAACATGCAAAAATATTAAAATGACACTGAATAGGAAAATTGTCAGTTGGATTCCAATACACTTTTTTTTCTTTTTATAATTAGTGATATGTTCAGATCTTGTTTTTTTTACTGAAAAAACTGAGCAGGCTTTTGTAATTACAAAAGGTGCATGTTAGAGCTATAA
>JADLZN010012196.1:0-82475 GCA_018155175.1 Sinocyclocheilus anophthalmus
AATTAATTATGTATTATCATTCAAAATATGACAATGTAAAATGTTTATTTGTTCATTTATAATATGAACTGATATTAACTACAGTAAAAATATAATGATTGGATTTTTTGAACAAAATTAAATATAAAGATAGGATATAACGATATATGATAGATAGATGATAGATAGATGATAGAATAGATAGATAGATAGATAGATAGCTTTAAAAAATGAAGCTGTATTTATCAAAACTTTGTACATTTTGTGTGAAAAGGAATAAAAGGTGTCGGATTTTTACTGCCTCTAGTGTTCATTTCTTTTGGAAACTGCAGTATGTACTTATTGGTATGTATTTCGCGTCTCGCGATAAAGTGCCCCCAGGTACGTTTTTGCCATGAGACCAGGATAATGTGATATGATATGATATGATAATAATATATAATTTGAACTAGATTTTTGATACTTACAAAACCATTTCTGGAGAGAACATACATTTAGGTAAATTGACTTTTCACTTAAAAAATTCTAACTTTTGAGAAGCTGCCCTTATATGACAACTTCATGACAACTATCCCAGTTTCCACTATATTTAACTCCTGCCATTGCTGTGTCACACTGAATCGCATCCCTCTCATTTATAACAGTCAGTGATGGCAGTGAATGGACTGCTCAGAGTTCCAGAGAAAATTATGTATGTCTGCTTAAACTCATCATCATGAACATCATCACAGTGCGGATATGACTTTCAATTAGTCTGTCTTGCTTTTCTTCTTTTGTGCGATCTGAGGAAGCAAATGACCTTGATTTTCCAGCTCCACTATAGAGCAACTACTACACATGTGAATGCTAATATTAGTGGTTTTTATTGATCCAAGCAAATATATAATTCAACAGAGCTGTAAAGAGCAGGGGAATACCACCAGTGCTCTCTTCTATTCTGATGTACCAGCAATTACATGAAATATCTCAAAGCCAGTAAAAAGCTTGTGGCAAACCATAAATCTTAGCAATCACAGTGGGGGAGCGTGAGGATACGTTTCAGGCTTTCTTCTTGAAGAATGCATTTGTAGCCTTTATCAACTTAAATGGTGTTTGTTGGCCTGTCTTTCTCTTTCTTTCTTGCTTGCTTTTTTTTAGACTTTGGGAAGTAAATCTACTCTTTTCTTTTTTATTTTCAGACAATAAAGCAGCACAGACGATGTTGTTTAGTGGGAACAATTTCACCCTGTTATGCTTCTTTTGCTGCATTCTGCGTGTTTTAGGTCAGGCGTGGAACTTAGTTTAGTCACATTAAAGACAATCTGACATGCAGTAAGCAGTTAAACTCTGCCCTAATCTCGCTGTTCCACATGTCATTGCGCCAAGGTGACACCAAACTGTCATACTGTGATGTTCACATATCCTACTTTTATTTTTCAGGGTTGACATTTATATTTTGCAACCCTCTCTAAAAAGGCTGAAAAACATCCTTTGTGTGGGAGTTTGAGTATTTGCTTGTCAATGAAAACCTGTCCACAGACTGGATGCTTTGCACAAAGACTACGATCACAAGATAAGTATGCTGGAAATAGCAGGCAGCCACTATTTATTTTCTGCCTGACCAGATTTATTGTATTTATTGGGTCCAGAGTGACTCATGATCACCCTAGATCCGCTGGTTTTGGTTGACGTCACATTTGTTGGATATTGGAAAGGCCAATATCTGACCCATACAATTACAGTTTTATTGGGTTCACAGATATCGCATAGAGGACCACAACCTCTGCTGAAGGATGCATATAGTGATCCACAACAAGCACAACCTGATTGAACAACATTAGAGGCTCTTTCTCACTGATAAGAAATAAATTGAGGTTTGGGGGCAAAAACTTGCTGAAATGTAAAATGTGGAGGCTGTTTTTTTTATCATCTATATGTATTCTATTTTCGGCCAAGTTATGCATATTGTCACATTAAAAAAAAAAAAAGCTGATACTGATTTTAAATTATGAGTTACATGTTAGTGCATTTAACATAAATGAAAAAGGGCACAACTGATTACATACTTTCTGCTATTTTTGTCTTTTGTAATATTGTATTTTGTAATAAATAAAAAATAAAAAACTAATAGCTAAATTATCATTCGAAATGCAGTGAATTTAGGCATCAAATATTATAATGTATTGGAAGAAAAAAATAATGTATTGATTTTTTCCCTTATTTAACTGTGTGATGTTTACAGTAACTTCAATTGAGTGTTATATGACAAAGATAAGACATATAGGGGAAATGAACGTGCATAAATTAAATATGCAACATTCTCTAAAAATATATCCAATAATGACCCAACATTGATAAATAAAAAATATCTCTAATGTATGGTAATGTATGGCCTGTCAGAAGAAAGAAATTGCTAACCAGCTCAACTTTAACCCTTTCATAAGTTCACCATAATGGAAAAGTTCATTTTCTGACAGTGGTATACGTTAACATTACATGGACTGATGCTAGAGAAATGACTTAAAAGGACAGTAAAGATCTGCAAACCTTGATTGTAAAGCTTCCCATCCAAAACAAGTAAGACAGAACAAAAGAAGTGTGGACATGATAAGTAGCCGTTGACTGAGCATCTCTGACACGCAAGGAAAGCCTATACTTCTCACCCACCATTAACCACTCAATCTTTTCCCTCTGCTGCTGGAGTGCCTTTTGATTTTGATGAATTTATATAACATGCATCAAAGCCTATCCTCCAGTGATGTATGAATTTATTGATTGTGCCTCTCCAATGACTGTCTCAACCAACTTTATGGTAATTAAAGCAATTAATCTGGACATGGCTGATTCTTACAACAACACAGCCACTGTTGTTCACTTTGCAGGGTTGAAATGCTTTCAAAACAGCTGCACATGCTTTTGAAATGTAAATGGCATTGCGATTTGAATATGGGAAAGTATCACACGTGCAATATCTGATATTATGTCACGTTATCATAATTTTCACATTTACCAGTGGTTGGACACTATGATCTAGTGCATGGTATATTTGAACAGCACAATAACCTACTACACAATAACACAGTTTGATTTCAACTTTTGTATTTGGTTTATTGTAATAATACTCTACAAATTTGAGAGCAAACTCCATAGCCAATTTTAAAGTCCCTCTGACTTTGCACAGTTGTTCTAGTTGTCAAGTAACATTTTCTGTTGCAAAAACGTGATTTCAATGCATTCCCTTAGGACATTTTTCATTGTTGCAATTTGCGGTGGCCGAGAAGTGCAGAACAATTCACAATTCTGAAAACAAAATAACAAATTACAAACGCAAATGCAAGTCTAAAAAACTAAATAACAATTCAGAAAACATTATAACAAGTCAGAAAACACAATGACAAATTCTAAAACAAAATAACAAGTCAGAAAACACAAGGCAAATCCGAAAACAAAATAACAAGTCAGACAACACAAGGCAAATCCGAAAACAAATTAACAAGTCAGAAAACACAACGACAAATCAGACAAACCGGAAGAGGTAGGTATAGTTTGAGACAGCGCCATTGGTTTGAGATTACTCACCGCTGACTGGACAAGACATCTGTCAATCAACATATACAGGAAAGAACCAGCCGAAGAACAGCAGAGTCCTTGTAGAAAGTTCGGAGGTGGTATTAAAGTAGCTCAGTATAAATGTATTGTATGAATTTCCCTTACTATGGAATAAAAAATATGGGGTGTCTATTTACATTTAGTTAAAAGTGGCTGTAGAACATCATCTGCCATGCGCAAATGGATATGTGCTAGTTGTTGGCTTTTTTGACGCGCGACCAGGGGTCGATCCCACCTTTAGTCCAACTTTTTCCTCTCCCCTTTCAATCTCGTATTAGATGGTTCTAATTTACCTAAGTAAATAGCGTACTTTTTAGCATATGCTATTTACACTATGTTACAATAGCAGGATTTCTACTATCAAGTATACTACTTTTTGCAAATAGTGGCAATTATCTGCACTTCAGTATTGTAGTTACATTATAAAACAGTATGCAATAATACCGTATTGAGTGTAAATTATCATTGTTCTTAAAATTATTCAATTGATGCCGCCTTATTGGGATAATAAAGCCCTCCCTACACCTAACCCTACCGATACTTTATTTTAAACTTTTTGATCATTTCCTTAATTTTTTTTTAAAATAAATGCCTTTACGATGTGATAAGATATTTGAAAAGGGAGAAAAAAAAGTTCGGCAAAAGGTGGGATCGAACCCGAGTCGATCGCGTCAAAAAGCCAAAGGCAAGCACTTATCCATCTGCACCACTGAAGCTGAGGTGGGGGGGGGTAAAAAAAAAAAACCACTTTTCAATTAAATGTAGCGAATCAGCTCATGGGGATATATGAATAATTAACCATAACTAGTTTATGATTAATTATGAATATTTTAGATCCGCTGTAGATATTTAGCTGACCTCTCAGGGTCAACTGTCTTGTCAATTCTAAGAACGTTAATTTCCTGGTTAAAGGAAATAACTTTCTTACTGTACAATTCTACAAAAGCTTGTAGCATAAATCTGCATGATTAAGTGACTCCAGTTATGAGCAAACAATGAACCACGTCAAGTGTGATACAAGTAAGGTTTTATTAACTACATAAACCTTAAACTAGTCTAACATACTACATAAACACACACACACACACACACACACACACAGTTTGTATAGGAAAGGGTTAAAGCTTACTGCAGTAAAGAGAAGAGAAATAAGAATATTAAGTTATAGAACCATTTGCATATTCAGCAGATCTGCCCGAGGGAAACATCAGATTCTTAGTTCAAACACACCTTTGTAAAAAGGTGCAAATGATACCTAATTAATAAGACTAAGTTTGATACTTGCATGTCTCATCTGTCTGAAAGAGAGGTTTGATGCAATCTGAAGATCCCAGTTGATCTTTGCTGAAATTGGTTGATCGAAAAGAACCAGTTTGAGTCAGATGAACTTGGTGAATGGAAAGTCAAGGCCGAAGCCTGGCACAAGCTTATGATGTTCTGGAGTGTTGGAGCGTCTTATAGAAACCTAACAACCACCGACTCGGGGAGGGTCCCTGGAGCGGGGCCTTTAAGGTCGGAGAAGATCCCCGCCTCTCAAGATGGGCTTGTCCAATGAGCAAGATGGAATTTCCGAGCGGGAGGTGGCAATTGCTGGAGGGTTTTACGACCCTTTGTTCTCTAAGCATGGTAATTTGTAAATGGACTTGAATCGAAATTACTAAGATTCTCAGGACCCTAATATATATTGCCTATGTACCAACATATAATATACACTCTTGTTTCGATCATAAGAAGGCAAATACATAGATACTAAACAAGGTAGGATTACATATAGTGAAAGGATGACAGAAATAGGTTCCCTCATAAGCATGCACAAAATAGTCTAAAAATATCAAAGACAACATACACCATGACCTGAAGGATACACTGTTCATTCAAAGAAAGGTTTTCCTATGAATTAATTAGTAGAAAAGTCAATTTCTACTGTGCAATTGTGCCTCTTGCTTCTGGAAAATGCAGTGAGAGTCTCTGCTCACATTCCTTTAGATCGTAAATGTGTCTGGTGTCAGTGTTGCTATGGAACCAGGGGCCTGTTCGTCTTCCTGGGGTGTTACAGAGTATTTGTTAAATCTAGCTAACAAAATATCTATTGTGTGTTTGATTGGTCCAGACTCACATAAATATACACCCCGTATTTTTAATTCCATAGTAAGGCAATTCATACAATACATTTAAACTGAGCTACTTTAATACCATCTTCAAACTTTTTACCATGACTCTGCTGTTCTTCGGCTGGTTCTTCCCTGTATACGTTGATTGACAGATGTCTCGTCCAGTCAGCTGTGAGTAATCCCAAACCAATGGCTCTGTCTCAAACTATACCTATCCTCGCTTCCGGTTTGTCTGATTTGTCGTTGTGTTTTCTGACTTGTTATTTTGTTTTCGGATTTGCCGTTGCGTTTTCTGACTTGTTATTTTGTTTTAGAATTTGTCATTGTGTTTCCTGACTTGTTATAATGTTTTCTGAATTGTTGTGCTTTCTGAATTGTTATTTAGTTTTTTTAGACTTGCATTTGCTTTTGTAATTTGTTGTTTTGTTTTCAGAATTGTGATTTGTTCTGCACTTCACAGCCACCGTACTATTGATATAGAAACTGTTTCCCATTTTTACCCCATATAAAATTTGCAGTTTGCGTTGAGTATACTTGGTATCATCCTACTGTAGCAAATGTAATATCCTTGATACATATTGAAATCTTGCAGCAAACTTTTTTTTTAACAGTTTTTCTCAGTCGCTTTGGTGCAATTTCTCGCGTCATCTTAATATTTTTGCAAAGTTTGTGCATTTCTCAAAACAATTCATACAAATAGCCCCACACAATGGATTTCCTGCAAAAGCCTGTAACTTACTCAAAATCTTTAGCTCATCTCTCAAAAGTAAGTATTTATGTCAATGAACATATCAGTGCCATCATAATGAAAAGTCCTTGTGTCATTGTTCACAACCAAGATAGTCAAAATGCTTAGTCATGTTGTCAATATAACAGTGCACTCTGTTAGTTTTACCTGATGTAAACTATGGCAACAGTTTGGGTGACAGTTACTGTATTGAAATGCAGAAGACTGCACTTCTTATGTAATGCCATATATCCATTTCAAAGTACAAATTTACACATTACTGTATGTGGGATATTGATTGAAAAAAACTGGACAGGATTCACAGTTACACTTGAGCTATTTCAGAAAACTGGTTTATCATTGGTTGATCTACGTTCTTTTCATTAGAGAAAGTCAAGATTCACCTGCACAATTCATGGCAAATTTACAAAAAAGTATAATAGAAATGTGTAGAAAATATGCTTTGACAGTTTATGACAACTAGATCAACCACTCTGCTTTTATTGACTTAAACGATGAACTAATGACTAGATGTTTTGAGGGGTAAGACTATATTGCACAGAGAACTATTTGGAGCAACATGACAATAGCAACTGATAATGTAGGAAACCGCAGACAAATGTATATAATCAGTTGCATGAATGTACCAAAGCAATCTGAACTTGTTCAAAAGAATGAGAAACTGGATTTATGATGTGTACAAATGACTATATGATGTGGAGGTTGTACAAGTAGTTTTGAGAATTTAATTTCTGATTCGAGAAATGCACCAAAGCGACTGAGAAAAACTGTAATGAATTTTTTAATTTAGACAATTAAGTTACAATGAAATTAGTACAGCTTTATGGACAAAAAAATATCATCTGCTACTTTATCAAAAAAATATAAAAATCATTGTCTCTCTGTATTAAGATATTGGAGGACATAGCGCTTATGGAACCTAGAAGAGCAGATGTTTAGAGCAGAATTTTAGATTTCTTCAAAGATAAGATTAATTTCTGTCCTCCGTTTATTTCAGGATAATTTAATCTATGACAGCTGTGCTCCTGGTCAGAATCTCTGTATCAGTTCCATGTACTGTTGTGGTAACTGTGTGGGTTGAATATACCCCGAATAGTATGTCTTTCTATAGCTCTATATTTGTGTGTGTTGTTTGTGTGTGAGTGTGTGTGTGTTTGGTTGTGGTGTGTGTGTTTGTGTGTGTGTGTGTGTGAGTGGGTGTGTCCCTCCAATGACATTATTTAGAGGTGCTCAGTGGGTGATCTCAGCAAGAAATGTGACCTGAATTGAAGCCCATCTCACCCTACTCGAATTACCCCATGTGGATTTGATCCTTTTCCCTTTACACGAGCACATAGATCAGGCCACGTACAAGATGAACTGCCATTGTCTCTCACATTTGTCAGTAGAAGGAGAGCCGGGAAGTGCTCGGACTACCTACAGGCCTAAGTGGTAGGCAGTCAGATAGTGACACTTCTAATACCGTCGCTGATGACAATGACAGTATTTTTTCTCCGAGCCGAAAACTCATTTTGCACACGCCGCACCACACAAATCTATCCTCATTTTGCCTGGGCCACCTGCCAGATTTAATGACAGCTGCTTATCAAGGCAGAAAATATATGCAGTTGTGCAGAACAAGGTTTCTCAGCCGTCAGTTGGAGTGTCACTATGTGATAAAGCTTCTTCATAGTTTGTACCTCTATGTCTGTCTAAATGTGAGTCACTTTGTTTACTATAATATTTAAAGCGTAAAGTGCAGCTGCTAACACATTTGTTTCATTAATGTAATGGATTCTTTTTTTCATAGACACACAAGGGTCTGAATTCTTGACTATTGTGTCCTTTCTGTTGAAATGGATTGTTTCTCTTAATGCTAAATATTATTTCTCACCATGTTTTAATACTAATACTGCTTATAAAAGGCAAAACTACAGTAATATTTTAGCTGTATTTACATGTCGCTAACAAACTCATTAAAAATTAACGTCAGCATGAAATAAAACAATCTGTTTTCTAAATGCATGTTATTGATCTTATTTTGAATGATTCATCTGTGCGTGTTTATCTTTCTGACCGCAAAATAAAAAGAAAACTCAATCTTCTTAGATGTACGCCATGATACAGAAGAAAAGATCTGACACTATATCAGTTTCATCACAACTTTAAATGTACATTACAGTTTTTTTCAACTGCTTACATACATTTTCAAAACATTGCCTCTTATTTTCAAAACTTTACACACAAATCCAAGAATTGCACACAAAGTGCCTCACATTTCTTGCAAAATGGAGCACTGCATTCAAAATATCACAAACACATCTCAAAAGCAAACTTTTGCAAACACCTTTGCCATAATATTACAGTCCTATTATATTTTTTGTGGTATGCTATCAGAATTGTGTATTGTGTTTTGCAAAAAGTGTTTTGTGAAATTAAAAACTGAGTCAAAGGCCGAGAATTAGCAAATGGTTTTGCAGATTTGGTGTGTGGTTCTGGTGTTTGAGTGTCGGGTTTCAGAAATTATGTGACAAGTAACGATTTTGTGTGTAAGCAATTGAAAAAAACTGTAAATGTGAAGAAAAATAAATGTAAAATACAAATATATACTGGGTCATCATGTTCCCAAAAATGACAAAAACAACAAAATTACTACAATAAAAAAAGGTTCAAAATATTAATAAAAACAAATTATTTAAATCATACTAAAATAACACTGGCATAGAGTTATATATTTGACCTTTTATTTTCATTTTAATTAAATTCTTATATACATTTAGATGTAGGAGAAATTATGAAACAATTAGCTGAATGACAGTTTGGCTTGACTTTAGCATTTGGCTAGTAGGTTTAAGCCCACTAGCTATATAACATAAGACATAATAATACAACTAACTAACTAACAACTAAATGTGTACAAAAGAAAACTGAAATCATCAAGCTATTTTTGGGGGGAAAATTAGTCTTAAGGAAATGGGTAAAATTGAAATTTCTTCTTCAATAGCATCAGTTTATACAGTACATTGAGAAAAAAAAGTAGTTCTTTGTGCAACTTCAAAAGGTTCTCCTATGGCATTAGACTGTCAAACCCTGAGTGTGTGTATGAGTGTGCTTACACTGTGTACGTAAGTGTGAGTGGGTGTCGAGATGTTGTCAGTGTGTTATGGAGCTGTCCTACATGACTAGGAACTGACTGCACACCCACAGAGGCCTTTGGAAACATCTACAGCATCCAGCATTGGACCTTGCTGAAGATGATATCCCTAAGCCGGGACCTATCTGTCAGTCTGGGCCCAATGGGAACCACAGTGAGACAGAAGGTCAGTAGAGCTCCTGACAGGAGCTTCAAACAATGCCTTTCTCTAGAAACCATCTTCCTGACTGTGCTCTGCACTGTCCATCCTCTTCCCTTGCTCAACAACAATTTCCTGACAGCAACATCCTGAAGTTTCTAGAAACCCTTTGCAAAAGTTTCTGGACTTTTCTGAGATGCACAAGAGTGACTGTTCCCTAAAGCCACTCATAGAGTGTCTGTCCTATAAGGGAGGACAAAGAAACTTGTCTGTCTGTGTGTGTAGTGTGTGTGTGTGTGTGTGTGTGTGCGTACACATGGTGATATGTAGTTAAGTTTGCAGCCCTAGCAGTGCAAGCAATCCCCATGTGAATTCTAAGGTAATCACAGGATTGAGAATTCTGAGCTTTTATGAATTCACAAAACAAGTGTGTTATCTATGTAACTCATTTCCCACAAAATGAAAAAGAATAGGAACTTGCACTTTTATCTCACATTCAGATTTTCTTGCTCACAATTCTTTCTAGAAATTCTCATTTTAATCTCTATAGCTTCAAGTCTGACTTTTTTCGCCTCAGAGTTCATTTTGAGTACATCTCGCAACTCTTGTTTTTTATTTTCCCCCCACAGAATAACAAAAAGTAAATGTCTTTTTATCTTACAATTCAGACTTTTTCTTGCAATTGCAAGTTTATATCTCACAATTTAGTCTTTTCATCTTGTAATTCTGACCTTTTTTCTCAGAACTGTGCATTTGTATCTTGCAATTCTACTTTTATATCTCGCAATTCTGAAAAAAGTCAGATTTCTCTAATGTAAACTCAAGAAAAAGTCCGAATTGTAAGATAAAAAGTCAGTTACCTATTTTATTTATTATTTTTTTCCTGTGGCAAAAAAAAGCAATCATAAGTTATCATATATTAATGATAAAAGATTATTATATTAGTTTTTTAAAAACCATTAAAAAAATGAAGAGGAAGAACAGCAAAAGCATTGTCTGCCAAACTAGTGTCAGAAAGCTTCCAGCTCAGAAAAATTTGATTTGCATACTAACACCCTCATAATAATAATAACCAAATTAGAACCCCCCCCCCCCCCAAAAAAAACGGTTAGAAGTAGCTATATTTGCAGTATGCCGTATTTTTAGGTAAAATTTTGAAACGGTGAAATGGCATTTTGGTTATAAAACAAAATTATGAACCTGCTATTCTGCTTAAAAAAATGGCTTGACATCTTAAACATCCCATTAGAATCTGAACTGTTAAACATACTTAGTTAATGGCAACAGCACAACATAAGAGAAGGACATGCTATGCATAATTCATTTTCTAAATCCGCCGCAATTATTCCTCCAAGCAACATGCAGATATTAAATAAGAAACTGCCATTTTCGCCGTTTGGGAATATGCGATAGGTCGACCTACGCTGAGTTGTTTATTGGCTTCTTTAGGGAAAGTGAAGCACTTGTGGGATTTGGTGGGGAGAAGTATCATGTTTATGACAGTAGTACAGTTTTGTATAATCCCTTCTTAGACTAACCAGCGCTGTTGCTGGGTGAATCCATTCGTTCTGCTAGCTGATTCAACCCGAAGTGAATGGACTCCTAAAATCTTGCATATACCAGATAACTCAGCATACACTGTTCTTTAATCCTAAAAACAGCATCCACCACATGTGCCATGCTAATCTACCTTTGATTTACTCAGTTTATGAGGTAATGAGAAGCATGGTGAAGCCATTTGCAACCTGTATTAAGTTAATCAAATGCCAAATGGGAGATGTGTTCATTAAGTGAGCTACATTTGACGTGCAATACATACAGTAATTAATCGAACAGTTTGAAGCAAATTTTAATTTTCTCTTAAGGAAGGCCTTGTAGGAAATGTAGGAAACCTGTTTAAATGTCGAGTCTTTGTGAGACTGAAGGATATATCAGAATATGTGTGCAGAGTGTAATCCTCTTTATAAAACCCTTAGTGCCCGGTAAGTGAGTGCAATTTATTGAAGCAAAAAACCAATTCACTGAAAAAACACCTTCATTTGTTGTTTATTGCTATCTGTCACATTCAAACTGCAAAAGTGCCTTATCTGAGTACAGGCGCTGGGAGCTTTAGAAACTAATTGAGCCCCTAAATGGACAAAACCCCAGTGAAAATTTCCATTGGCAGACTCTGATGAGGATAACAATGTTGCCAGGTTGATTGTTGGTGGTACCATGTATCAAATAACACCACGGAACTTTGAGCCAGTTTCTAATTAACATAATGGAAGAGTTCAGCTAATCAAGCTGTGAATTGAAGGATGAGGAACACAGGAGTTTTATACTGCCAGACACAACAGAAGGCCACCTGGTATTTGTCACTCGTCATAGTATCTGGCATGCATGCAGACTGGATTGCGCAGGTGTTGTTATATACAGTGGGCTCTCCACACCAATCAGATCTGACCAAGGGTGAAGCATCTCCATAAAGCTTCACAAGAGCACACTCAATTGCTAATTTCCAGCACTCTGAAAAACAGCTGGAGCGTATCTTACTAATCTCTCCCCTCCAAAAAATAATAAAAAATAACCATGAAAAATGGCTGATCAAATATTTTAAAGTTACTATGAAACATCATTATACAGCTATTAATACAGCATACAACATGTACAGCAGTTAAAGATATTACAGAATACATGATCATTAACGCCTTTCAAATTAGGCCTGTACTATAATGGTGAAATGCAAAAGAGCATTTTCAGATAATAAGGCTATACAGCCATATATGATGCATCTAGAAGGTTTCCAAAGAATGGCTGTAACTCCACATATCAGCATAAATGTTGTGCGCTGATAATGTTCTGGAGCTGAAACGAAATGCATTTGTAGATTAATAGATCTGACCTAATTATACACAAAGCCATTTTTATATTTCTAACATGCTTGAGGCAAAATACTTCATAGGACTTTAGTGCTTGATGCAGCCCCATGAGAGATTATCTGTCTATATGAAAATATACAGTATAACATTTTACAAAAAGATTTTATCTCAACATATTTGGAATATTTATCTACATTTGCCAGGAAAAAGGATCCTTTGTGTATTACTTTTCAGTTACAGTTTCAGTATCTGCCAGTGTAAAATGTTAATATTCAAACAAATTGCAAACCAGTAAAAAGGGTTTCAGATTCATTCACTAAGATATGAAAAGAATACTTAAAGGAATAATTTCACCAAAAATGAAATTCTGCTATTTACTCACTGTCATGTTGTTCCAACCCGTAGGACTTCTCACCAACAATACTGAAGATTTCAAGCTTTAAAAGGACACAAAGCACCTTAAATTATAATTATAGTGATCCACACCACTTGTAAACTATAATCTAAGTCATCTGAAATCATTCAACAGATTTATGTGAAGAACAAACCAAAGTTATGCGCTCATAATCTTTCCCTCCAGTGGGCTGTTAAATGCTGAAACTGGATCATTACCTTAGTGGGTTAAACTAGTAAACTAATCATTCAGACTGCCTTTGTGAAGTGGATCAGCTGATTAATTGACTAAAAAGAACAATTTATTCAAACATCAGGCATCACTGCTTTTCTCTCAAAAACTTTTCTCTTGAATATGACCGTAGTTTTAATACATAACAACTTAAATTTCAGCCAAAACTCTTGTGTGGCTTCAGAATAATTTAGATTGTGGTGTGGACTGCTTTTATGATAATTTTATGGTTTTTCAAAATTTAGCTTTGCTCCTCGGAAGAAAGTTAGTAATACAGGTTTGGAACAACAAGATATTAAATGACAGTATTTTTGTTTCGGGTGAACTATCCTTTTAAGGTTCAATGAAAGTCGCAGTAGTGTTCCACTCAGGCAATTCATATAAAACATATGTTCTTTGTGATCATGAAAAAAGAAGGATATTTTCACCATGAGCTTGTGGTGTTTTTCTGTGCATGTTAGACAGTCCCTGCTGTCATTTGATTTTCACTGTAAAAGTTTTCCCTCACATAATGGAGGATCCGTGAGAAGGGATTTACCCTCAGGTGTTGTTAGTGCAGCACTTTAAAGTAATTGCCTGAGAAAGTACAAATTCTGTGAGGTGTTTGTGCTCTCGAACCTCATCATCTACATGGAGTTAAATTGAATGTATGATATCCTCCTCAGAGGGTCTTCTGTCTGGTTCCACAAGATGTGGAAACTCATAAACTTGCTTTAATCTTACATTGAGATGCTGAGTGTACTAAAATGGTAGACGTGTCTGTGTTTACAACCACAAGACATACCCTCACAGTGACTAGAAAAAGATTATTAGAAATAAACTGATAGACTGTAAACTTTCAAATAAAAAGACTTTTCTGTACCTGTTCAATAATGCATTTATAAATTATTAATTGCACATTCATATTTATGTGCAAAGGTGATATGCACCCTTTGCCTGTATGGATTTAGGTGAATGCATTTTCTTTTGTATTTAGATCATCTGTATTTCCATTGTCAAAGTTGACAGTGATGTCAGCATGAGACTTGAATGATGCAATTGTGTGAAACCAGCCCTGGATTTTGAACAGTTTTTCATTTGTAATATCCATCATCCAACTTACTGGAAGAGAACATTGATTATATTACGATTTTAATGTGAATATTGATCCAAAGACAGGTCGAAACCCAAAATATTGAAAGAAACCCTTCACCTGATAATACACTAGATTAAATATTGAGCAAAAATGTAGTATTAAAAAATACAGTTCATGACAAAAATAAATTATGAAATTCATTTTGATTAGGTGGTGGCCTGAAATTGACCATAGTTGGGTCAATGACCTAATCAAATGTCTTATCTATTTTCAGTTTATAAAAAAAAAAAACATTAAAATTGCAATTCATACATATGCAATGTATATTAAATATTAAATTCACAAACTCAAATGACAAAGTCAAAAAACTCAAGGGTTCCTTGAGGTCATAACAAAGAAAAATTAAGAAAAGAAGGAAAAATCTTCTTTAAAGTCCAATGAATGCGATTTTAAATTTTCCTTTCTCTGTGGAGTGGTCAAGCCTTGGTGGCATAAAGAGCTCTGTAAAGTTCAAACACTAAAGTCTCCAAACCAAAGAGATTCTTTTATAAAAGTAAGAGTTAACCCCACGCTACTTAAACGCTTGTTCAATTCTAACACCCCGCCACATACCTACGTCAACGATTGGGATTTTCTTACGCTTCCAATTTGTTCCACCAACGAAGAAAGGTGCGTAACTTTTTATTCTCGCGTTAATAAGTGTTGACATGCAGCGCAAGTCCGGAAGAACACTGTTGTTTTCATTGCAAGCGAAACTACTTTGGTTTGGTCTTCCAAAAGAGGACGATCTCCGCTTCATCATGCCTAGAGCTGATCAGTGCTGGTCACTGAGGAAATACAACAACTTTCACCGTGAACCAACGCAGAGTCCAGCCCGCCTCAGCTCACTATATCCCGGCCTCAGCGCACGCTAAGCAGGGGCTTCCCTTCACGCTAGGCCGCTGTGTTTTTCGTAGCCACTGATGATTCAAACGCGAGTTTTTGGCAGTGTAGAGTAGCACTTGTTGTTTTGTCATTTCTCTGATCACAAATGCAGACAGAGTTTTTTGTTTACGCGGCGCGATGCAACGCAACATGTTAAAAGACAGAATAAGTCATTATAATCATAATTATGTCCCCACTGGATGCAAAAAAAATGCCTAGTTTGTAATGGGTTTTAATATTTATGTCTCATAGCTCCGGCCTGACAGGGCATCACAATATAGGCGGAACATTGTTTCCATCTCACGCTTGAAGGTTCCGCCATCACCCCACGCACTGTATACTGCCAATCAGATCCCCTCGCTTTTTCGTAACGATAGCGTTGGTAAACATCGGCGCTTTTCACAAAGCGTGCATAGAGAAGAACCATAATGTCAGTATTGGGCCAAATACTGTTTTTTTTATTTTAACTTTAAAAACAACGCGCAATAAACCATTTCCCATTACACCAATCCACAAATAATGTTTCATTTTTTAGCACTCATGTATGACCCCTTTAATCTATCTGCAAATGTTTATCAGTTTAGTTATGTTAATTCCAAATAAGAGAGTCCTAAAAAATGCAATGTTTTTTTTCATACACGACATATTATGTATAGGCCCACAAGGAGAAAATCAAATCCTACATAATCGAAAGCTTTATTCCAAGTATGATTTTTTCCACACACGAATGTGACGTGCGAAAGGAGCGTCACATGTAGAAGAAAGTACAAACATAGCTTCAAGACCTACATATAGTGTAGACATACCTAGGATAACCAGGAGAAAGGTATATAAAAACTAATCTAAAAAAAAAAAGAAAATTGCATTGTCTAGCCACGAAATAGAAGTATAGGAAACAATGTCATGTTTGAAGTAATGTAAAGGATTTTTATTTAGTGTGCAGATAGATATTTATTTACAAGTGTGCATTTAATATACATATACTTGTTAGTTGTGATGTACGATTTAAATTAAGCTTAATTTGTACGACTGCGTATAGCCTGTGGGAAAAAACTGTTCTTGTTCCTTGCTGTTCTGGTGGTCAGTGCTCTATAGCGCCGACCAGAAGGCAACAGTTCAAAGAGAGAGTGGGCTAGGTGTGAGGGGTCCAAGGTGATTTTCTTAGCCCCTTTCCTCACTCTGGAGATGTAAAGATATCGGAGGCTGGGCAGAGGGGCACCGGTAAACCTCTCAGAGGTTCTGACTGTCCGTTGTAGTCTCTTGATATCTGATTTGGTAGCTGAACCAAACCACAGTTATGGATGCACACAGGACAGACTCAATGATGACCGAGTAGAACTGTGTGAGGAGCTCCTGTGGCAGGTTGAATTTCCACAGCTGGCAAAGGAAATACAACCTCTGCTGGGCCTTTTTTGCAAATGGGAGTCAATGGTAGTGTCCCCCTCAGGTCTGAAGATGTGGGTTCCCAGACCTTATGGCCCACTGCTGTCACAGTGCTGTCCATGATGGTGAGAAGGGGGGGAGCAGGGGGGTTACTCCTAAAGTCCACTATCATTTCCACAGTTTTGAGCGTGTTAAGCTCCCGGTTGTTAAGACTGCACCAGACAGCCCACTGCTTTTAAACCTCCTGTCTGTACCGACTCGCCTTCCAATCCTTGATCAGGCCGATGACTGTAGTGTCGTCTGCAAAATAATAGTTAACTGACTATTGCGCGTGCTTTTGCTGAACGTAAACAACACTCATTACATTGATTATGTACTTTAATGCATTGTGTTTCCTTCTGGAGCATCAGAGACCGTTTGAACCTTTTGTAATAGTTACATATCCCTCAGTTGTATGTAACATTTTGACCACAACTGTAGCTTGATTTTAAGTAGTTTTATTGTTTCTCAGAAAAAAAATACTAATTTAACAAATCTACTACGCTGCTTGAAAAACTTTTATCTGTTCTCACGTGGTGAGAAATGGTGAGAATGTGATGCAATCAACATGCAGATAGGAAAAACAGAACAAGAACCCTTGCAGAATCTCATGACTGTGTGACAAGGTCAACCAATCTTTCAGAAAGTCAAATAATTTGACTTTTTTATAACAAGGCTGTATAAAACAATGACATTTATGAATTTACCACATAATGTGCATAGCTAGAAAAGCAGGAGAATCAGCGAAAATGCTTCTAAATATATTTTGTTGTTGACATCAAATGCTATCAAACTGAAAAAGTGTTTTTGGACACAAATGTCGTCCATTTGACAAGGAGCCAAGTTAGGGTTTACAGATGCCCAAATTTGTGTGTCATGGTCCTCATCCTATGAACAAACTAAGTCAAAAGGCTGAAAAATCTAACCCAGACTACATATAACCGGATATGCAGCAGTAATACTAACTACAATACATGGGCATCAGCACGATGACGCTGGTGACAATATGAATTGTAACTGTCATGTTCAGTCCCCTTTTACTGGACCCTGTATAGTTCAAACTTGATTTAATCTGGTTACAGTTGCGGGTGAAAACCCTTTATGACATATGTGAATACAAGGGCCCGTCCTTTGTTGGTGCAACTGGTGAGCGGTCGCACCGCCCCTATCCTTTGAGTGAGCCCCGCGGCGACGAACCGAAACAAATCCCCCGACCCCCCCCCCCCCCCCCCCATTACCCCTGCCGACGTGATCGCGAAAGAACCAGAATCACCAAATCTGATCTGCACTTGAGAAATCCCAGAGCTAGATTCCATTGCCATGTGAGCCCTCTGAGCTGCATACCTATGTAAACCCTCCAGGCCCCTCTGGCCTTGTCTGGGTGCAAGTTTCCTTTTCCTCGCTATTTAATAGATTTGCCACAAGTACTTCTTTGAGATACTACGTGGGAGGCAAAACCGAACTCTGTATCTGGAATATCGAGAGCGCTTTGGATCCAGCCACTTTTACTTTGTGGCTCCTGTTTTTGTAATTTAAATCTCGAATAAAGCACAGCAGCAATATTTTGGCCGATAGGATATGCTAAAGTAACACTGGAACAACTGAGCGTTTGTTGTGCGCCTTCCCGTACGTAGCCCCCCAAGACCACAGCCCCAGTGCATTAGACCCTGAATGTTCCAGTGCTCAGGCACATCCTTTAGGACTCTTGGTTTTTTTCATGTTACATATCAGTGTGCCAGAACCGTGTTTTTTCGCTTTGATCTTTTCAAGCCTGTCCAGGGAGAAAAGCAATATTCCAAGATACAGTGCAAGACATAATAGCGAATAGCTTTTCCAGAATCAGAGCTTTGCACCAGAAGCAAATCCACAATTTGTTAGTGTATGCAACAAAGCACAATCATCGCTGTACCATAGTACCACTATTTACTGATCATAATACACACATTTAAGGCACATATAACCTAAAAAATTAGCCCAGGATATTTGTCCCTACAACCACCTACTGCACAGTGTAGAATCCTTCAGTCTTTTTTTTATTGGCACATTACCATACCATTTTAATTAGAGACAGTATTTACAATGTTCCATATAGACGGAAGCATGGCACAACCTGACACTTTTTGACTATTTGTTTATGCACCTTTTTTTCGGTGGTCAAATTCATTTTACACATGCCGGTACAATATGTGTCTTGTTTCTAAGGGAGATAATCCTATATAATGCACATAAAATAATACCTAAAGGTCATAACAGATTTTCTACAATTCACTTTGCACTTGATATGGAGCTTTGTTCTTACTCAAACCAATTTGGAGAATTTAGCATTGCATCATTTGCTCCCAATGAATGGGTGGCACCATAATGAGAGATTCATTGACTATTTTTTACTTCAACCATTAGGTTAAGACAGTCCAAGGCACACGTTTCTAACAAGGGGGAACAACATGGACCGTATTTTTCTTGTACGCGGGAACGCGAAATTTGCCCCCCTGCTTTTCAGGGGGCCCACAAACCATAGCGGCATATGCTACATATGTGGACCAGACTTCATGCTCAATGCATGAGAACACTCAGTGGTTAAACTCTGCATTTTCTGCTTTAAAAACCATTTGCATAATTTGCTTAATGGTCATTTGTTGTGTCAGAGAGGAACAAAAACTAGAGAGCAACTTTGTTCAAAAATTATGACAAGGAATTCAGGAATGATGTACAACTGGTATTATCCTTTATTGATGTGCCAAACATATGACCTTCAATGAATTATGTGAAGTTTGTTGTTAACCTATTGACTTCACCCACCCCACCAAAAAAGACAAAAGTAATTTCCATATTTATAGTTTTTAAGTGCTATGAATAAATCACAGACAGCTAATGGCCTTTGTGCGTTGTAGTAAAACATGTTTTAATGAGCTTCATTACGTTTCCTATTTGTGGTAGCAGGAAATGCCAGGAGTAATTCTCTTTCATTTGTATCACAATGTGCTTTTTTGCTCACCATAGTTTTTTGGATTTGTTTTGTCATTTGTCTTGCCAGAGGGTAACATACTAACCACCTTACAAGTCTTGATCAAGAAGTAAAAACTTCAGAGAGGTACAGTACCAGGTGATGATTTTTATAAAGATATTCCTTCATCTAATCTCTCCAAATCTTGTCTGACAGTGACATATGTAGACATAAAACTTTCAACATAACTAGGTGCTATATGGAAGTGGAGCGGCACATGAAATACATCGCTCAACCATGAAGAAAACGATGTATTCATTTGCCGCGCCTCACGGGTCATTATTTTTACAGTCTACATAACAGGGTGCAGTATGTGCAAAATCATTGGAACAGAAATGATGGGATTACGTCTGTATCTGCGTTAAAGCAAAAGGAGCTCCTACCAAGTATTAAGTACATGTACATACTTTCCAGAAGGCCAACAACTAAAAATGTGTTTTTATTGGTCTTATGAAGTATTAAAATTTGTTGAGATAGTGAATTGGTGGTTTTTTTGTTAAATGTGAGCCAAAATCATCACCATTAAAAGAACCAAGACTTAAACTACTTCAGTCTGTGTGCACACGGATTTATTATGCCAATTTCCAATTTGCAGTTGTTACTGAAATAAATTAACTTTTTTCGCGACCATCTCTTTATTGGATTCACCTGTACCGTGGCCTCTACTACTTTCCGACAAAACTGAAAAACATACCTACTGTATATTCCCATCGCTGCAGTTTTCCAGTTGAAATGACACTAGAGGCCGAAACGTGACACTTTAATCCTTTTCACACAAAGGATGTGAACATGTTCAATTTTTGATACTAGCCTATTTTTCGGCACATTACTTGAGATATTATGTTATATTGAAAACAATTTTACCATGCGCCATTTGAAAAACCTGATACATTCGAAGTACGGCACTTATCCAGCTTCATATGTATGGATTTCATGTTCAGAATGGTTGCCTCGGTGCTCAACGCAGTAATGGATTTCTGTGCTTGAGAGGTGAAAACGCCCCGGTACAAAATCTCGAAATTGCAGATTCGACGAAGCAATTCAAAACTTCTGGTTGCATGGAGAAAGTTAAAATGGCATGGTTGCATCACCAAATTCGTTTTTATATCAGTTTGCATTTGTTAACACTATCAGGTAAGTTTAGGGTTGGGTTTGATGTGGTAGGGGAAATAGTTCCAACTACGATAGAGCATAGTTTAGAGACTGCCGGATTATACACTGGTAAAAATGTAGGGAGATGCAGTGGGATGGCAATCGATGTGGGACACCTTTTGTCTGGCAGTAAGATGGAATGGTTCTGGTATTGTTTTGGAAAAGATAATGCCTTCAGTTGGCTGTGTGGCACAACACCCCAGTTTCACGAGAGGTCATGAGTCCGTGCTCATCTTTCGCTGTGCATTCAAATGCTTAACTGGGACTGAACTTTAATGACAGGGCGAGAGAATAGACATCCTCCAGACAACAAAAAACGACAGATTAGCGGCTACATAAAGTTTGAGAGATAGCTAGTGGAATCACCCCAAATATTCCTATTTACACTGATTTTAGCATATGATACTAATCAGCCTACTTAACATCATGGAGCTTCCCGACAAGTGAAGGCCCTGATACAATGAAAACTTTTCTCAACTCGTTTTTAGATACTAAAATTCAAAAATAAAAAAGTACTCTCTGCTTTCAGGAGCACAAAGAATTTTCATTATTCCATAAAAATTCACTAATACAGTGTATATTCAGCAATGCAGATCACGAGTCTAATCAAATGTTTTGGTCAGTACGTTTTGAAAGCGTCTCTTTTCCATTACCAGCGCCTTGATTTGAGAAAAATGAATAAATACCATAGTATTGTGACTATATTCCTATTTGAAATGTGTTTACTCTATTAATATATTTTAAAATGTAATTTATTTCTGTGTTGAATTTTCAGCAGCCATTACTTCCGTGTCACATGATCGTTCTGAAATCATTCTAATATGCTAATTTTACACTTAAGAAACATTTCAACATTTCTTATTAGTACCAGTGCTGAAGCCTGAGACAGTTGAAGAAACCTCAGAAAGCAGAGGTCAATTCCACACAATGGCTCAGTGCTTCCACCCTCATTGTCTGTGTTCTACCAGGTCAGCTGTTCTGCTCCATTAGGTGGACATACAAAGGCTGTCATTTCTCAGACACATTACTTCAAGCCACAAATGGAACGTTCCAGGTGTGAGTGGAATGACATGGTTTCATTTACTGATCTAATGTGCTGCGTCAGTAAACTAGACGCTTGAAAATCATGATGGATGTGGTTTGTTGAATAAAATTTTGTTGCAATAAAAAAAACTTTCAACCCACCAAATTGTGACCTTGGCCCACTCTGGGCAGCCACCCACCAATAAAACGAGTTTGTCATGAATTTTAAAATGTTAATTACCATCAGTTGGTCATATATTAAAGTTAAACAAACCTTGTAACTCTGAAAAGAAAAATGATGATTTTTG
Source organism: Sinocyclocheilus anophthalmus (assembly GCA_018155175.1). Taxonomy (NCBI): domain Eukaryota; kingdom Metazoa; phylum Chordata; class Actinopteri; order Cypriniformes; family Cyprinidae; genus Sinocyclocheilus; species Sinocyclocheilus anophthalmus. The sequence continues at coordinate 22,093 of JADLZN010012196.1, forward strand.
TTCTACTGTATATTTAATAATATCTGATTCAATGAGGAGAAGAAGAGCTCTTAACATTCATCCATAATGCACAAAAGGAAACTACCCAAAGGGAGCAATTTCATGATCGCTAAGGTGTTTTTTGAAACAAGAACAGAGCAGAAGAATCTTACTGAAAATGTTCTGTACTCTCTGAAAACCCATCTGAAGAAAGCAGAACATCAAAGCTTGCATTTACACAGAAATGAGAATTATTTGCAATGATCTTATCAGACATAATAGGCACAGATATCGGTCTGCATAAATAATGGTTTGCATTTACTTACAGTGTCTTATTCATGACTGAGCTTTGAACATAAACTACCCAGGAATATCGCAGTATAGCTCTCTAACAGCTCAAGAGTTTCACTGCAGTAAATGTATTTTGACCTTTCTGTGACTGCTGATGTCATCTCAGTTGATCATATATTGTACATAAGCTGTGAAATGTACAAAACTCTGATGGTCACCAAACGGTCAGCTTCCTACTGTATGTTATTGGACTCATTTTCTCCAGAGTAAATGGCACTTTAAAGCTACAGTGCCAAACAAAGTACTGCCATACATTTAGTCTGTGCAGAGTGTAATGGTGTACAAGTGAATCTCAAGCTCCATCAGTGATTTGTGCTGAAAAACATATTGCCAACATTAATATTTTTTTCCCCATATCCCTTCTCTTTCCTTATGCCCACTCAGATTCTCAGGCAAATGCAACTTGTCTCAAATGATGTGACAGAAATGGCGTGGTCAGTCCACCAAATCCAAGACCATTTGCTTTAAACACAAAATTATGTCATTCATTTGTAATTTTTACGTAGTTTATTTTTTTAAAAATCATGCAATTTATGTTTCTATACACACAACAAACAAATGTGCAACTATACTTTTCCGTTGTATACAGATAGGTCAAGTGATCCCCTTTTATAATGTTTTATCTCAATAGGGCATCAATTGACTCAATGGACTATAGTGTCCCCTCTAGAAATTAAGAGAATTCTTCTCAGTGCAAAATGAAGGTCGGGATTTTTTCTCTCTCTCTCTCCGGTTTTTTTCCACAATTTGCATTCTTTGCATCTGGCGCATGTACCGCACACAGTTTGCAAGTGGGGAGGATGCAACATCAAGTATGTACCTGTTCCTCAAATGGCACACTTGATGGACTTGCAGCTGTGGTTTGCCACTTTTGCAGCCTGCACTGATCCTCCAGTTTATGGATGTTTTTTTTTCACATTTAATTTTCTCTCCCCCCCCCCCCCCCCCCCCTTTTTGTTTTACTAAAGCTGAAGATCACATAAATTGGGTAACCTCGATGTGGCAAACATGAACATTCAGCAAAATATATATTTTTGTGTTCCCATTTGCTCCAATAGCAAAAAAAACTCCCTAATCTGATTCTAGGATTTTTTTATGAAGCAAAACATATATATATATCTATATCAAGAGGTTGATAGTTGGTCAATATGTCAAATTACTCCTCATCCCTCACACTACATTACCAACACTCATAACATCCGTTAACTATTTTGTCTGTTTAATGTAATTCCAAGATACAACCCACAGTAAGTGTTTTAAATTAGGCCTACACTTTTTTTTTAAAGGGTACATATGAATTTTTGCTAAAAAGACATTTTTTTGTGTATTGGTGTAATGACAGTTTTGTATTTTAGCGGTTTTAGTTTCTCCAAAAAACACATTTGTTCTACCTACTGTACTTCTGTTTCTCCTCTAGCCCCGCCTTTCGAACGCTCGATTTTTCAAAGGCTCACATCCGTTCCTTAAAAGCAGGTAGCTCGATTGCCAGCTTCTATCTTGTTATTGGCCGATACCTCAAGCGCTGTTTAACGGCATGGTAACGCCCTACCATACCTGTGATGCCCTGTCAATGCCGGGCACAACATATAAACCTTCCTGCCTTGTGATCGTGAAATGAAAACACAAGCGCTACTCTCACACTGCCCAAACCCATTTGAATACGTCAATTGGCAAATTCTTAAATATGAACAACGTCACTTACAGTCTGTTGACAGTCCAGAACACCGGCATTGTATCTCTCTAACCATGAATCAGGACAGTCCTCCATAAATGTCTGCACCATCCTATTTTGGGTAACTCTGCGGAACATGTGTAAACAACGTAATTACTGATTTCTGTTGTGCCTCTTTGGGGAGACCCAAACAGTTTTCTCTTTCACGAACGAAACCACAAGCGCACACTGAGGCGGGCTAGAGTGAGCGGATGCGGGCGGGCTGAGTGAGAGAAGGCCGGTGAGCTTGAGAACGGTGCGGCCAGCGGATTCAACGAAGGAGCATCCAGTGGGCTTGCGGCAAACACATGTGACGACCCCAGGCTGGACTAATCTTCGTCCACAGTGAAAGCCGATCCAGCGATCCACAGCGAAGTTGAAGTATTCCCTCAGCAACCAGCACAGATAAGCTCTAGGCATGACGAAGCAGATATCCTCCTCTTTTTGGAAAGGCCACAAGTATTTCCGCTTGCACACGTAACACAGTGGGGCGGTGTGTTTATGGAAATCTTCCCACATCGTGACTTAGACATGTGGGTGCGTGTTAGAATGAGCCGTTTTAGGTAATTGTGGCTGACTCTTAACTTTTATAAAAAAAATATCTCTTTGGATTTGAGAATTTAATCTTTGCAACTTTACAGATCTCCTTTATGCATCAAGAGCTTGTAGCACTCCAAAGAGAAAGGAAAATTTTTTTAATTGCATCATATGACCCCTTTAAAGAAAATATAACTTTGCTAGTGTTTACAATGTTACTGTGTAATCATCACTCTCTGTGAAAATGGTCAATACACAAAGCAACTGAACTTGACAGTCAGTGATCATACATTTGTGTTGTATGGAAAAGAGATACTTTGACATTTAGAATCCAATTTTGTGTTCCATTGGGGAAAAAAATATATGTGTGAAATGAAGCCAGTTTAATGCAAATTGTTCTGTGGATGGTGTGACAAAATTTATATAAGTAAATGGTTTGTCTCAGCATTTTATACAATATTGTTTTTACCTAAAATGTTCTTCTTTATTTTTTGTGTTTTTGCTTTTATTTTGATAGGACAGTTGAGTGAGAGGGGGGCAGGATCAGGAAAGGTCCACGAGCTGGGACTCGAACTCGGGACACCTGAAGCACAACAACGCTATATGTCGGCATGCTGCCCACAAGGCTATCGACAACGACTTTCCTAAAATTTTCAAAAACCTTTTGGGTAGTTCAAAATATACTTGGCATGACGTCTGTCGGTATAATAGTCTATGAGCCAAAGTCTGAACAGAGGGAGGAAAGACTGAGGTCCTAAAGCACTTGAAGACCTCAATGCTGAGGTCAACATTTGGGACAGGACATCCCGATGTTTCTTCCTCACAGGTCCTCAGCTGGGCTGTGTGTGTAGTCAGGGTGAAATATATATTATTATTCTCATGGGTGAATCTGAACAGACATGAAGTCTAACCTCTGGACTGGAAGAACGCAGATGTGACAATCTTTAACACCTACGTGATCTGGACTATCCATATGGCACAGATGCATAGATGTGGCATATGACCTTACTTATGCTGCACCGTATGGCTATTTAAACAAATGTGCTCTAAAAAACTCTTAGTAAACTTCAGCTGTAGTTGACTAGAAAATGCACACTGGTAGTAAGGGCTGTTATAATGAACTAAAACTAGAAGTAAACTAAAACTATTAAAAACACCAACACCATGTATTATATATATATATCTATTATACAGTGGGTACGGAAGTATTCAGACCCCCTTACATTTTTACGCACGGGTTAGTTCGCCGCCATTTTGCTTAAAATCGTTATTAATTCTCTTTTTTTCCTCATTTTATGTACCCACAGCACCCAGATTGACAGAAAAACACGAGGGTTGCATTGTGTTTCAGGATTTATTTCAAAAAGAAAAAACTGAAATCCCATGGTCCTAATTCATTCCGACCCTTTTGCTCAGTATTTAGTAAGCCACCCCTTTTTGATCTAATAAGCCTGAGTCCTTTTTGGAAGATCAACAAGTTTTTTCACCCCTGGATGTGTGAATCCTCTGCCATTCCTCCTTGCAGATCCTCTCCAGTTCTGTCAGTTTGGATTGTAAACGTTGGTGGACAGCAATTTTTATGTCTCTCCAGAGATGCTCAGTTGGGTTTAAGTTAGGGCTCTGGCTGGGCCATTCAAGAAAAGTCACAGAGTTTTTGTGAAGCCACTCCTTCGTTATTTTTGCTGTGTGCTTAGGGTAATTGTCATGTTGGAAGGTGAACCTTCGGCTCAGTCTGAGGTCCTGAGCATTCTGGAGAAGGTTTTTGTCCAGGATAGCCCTGTACTTGGCCGCATTCATCTTTCCCTCGATTCGATTGCAACCAGTCGTCCTGTCCCTTCAGCTGAAAAACACCCCCACAGCATGTTGCTGCCACCACCATGCTTCACTGTTTGGGACTGTATTGGACAGGTGATGAACAATGCATGGTTTTCTCCACACATACCGCTTAGAATTATGGCCAAAAGTTCTATCTTTGTCTCATCAGACCAGAGAATCTTATTTCTTACCATTTTGGAGTCCTTCAGGTGTTTTTTAGCCAACTCCATGCGGGCTTTCATGTGTCTTGCACTGAGGAGAGGCTTTCGTCGGGCCACTCTGCCATAAAGCCCGACTGGTGGAGGGCTGCAGTGATGGTTGACTTTCTACAACTTTCTCACATCTCCCGACTGCATCTCTGGAGCTCAGCCGCAGTGATATTTGGGTTCTTCTTTACCTCTCTCAGCAAAGCTCTTCTCCCCCGATAGCTCATTTTGGCCAGACGGCCAGCTCTAGGAAAGGTTTCAGTCGTCCCAAACGTCTTCCATTTAAGAAATGGAGGCCACTGTGCTCTTAGGAACCTTAAGTGCAGCAGAAATTTTTTTTTTTGTAACCTTGGCCAGATCTGTGCCTTGCCACAGTTCTGTCTCTGGGCTCTTCAGGCAGTTCCTTTGCCCTCATGATTCTCATTTGCTCTGAACATGCACTGTGAGCTATTAGGTCTTATATAGACAGGTGTGTGGCATTCATAATCAAGTCCAATCAGTATAATCAAAAACAGCTGGACTCAAATGAAGGTGTAGAAACACCTCAAGGATGATCAGAAGAAATGGACAAAACCTGAGTTAAATATGTGAGTGTCACAGCAAAGTGTCTGAATACTTAGGACCATGTGACATTTCAGTTTTTTCTTTTTAATAATCTGCAAAATGTCACAATCTTTTTTTCTTGTCATATGGTGCTGTTGTAACCTTTCATGAGAAAAAAAATTACTTAAATTATTTTAGCAAATGGCTGTAATATAACAAATAGTGAAAAATTTAAGGGGTTCTGAATACTTCCGTACCCACTGTATAATTAAATAGCTAGTTGACATGCACTTTTTCATTTATTTTTTAACTTGTAATTAAATAACTAAAAACTGAATAAAAATAAAATCTAAATCGACACTAAATTCATAAAAACTATATAGACATAAAAATGACTACTGACTTCTAAAACAACCAACAAGTTTACCAAAACTTTAAAAACTGTCAGTTCATCTAACTAATCCATCAATATTCACAAATAAGATTATTATAACTATCCGAAAAAAGCTTTATGTTGACGAGGGTTTGATCTTGGAGATTTTGAGGCAAAGAAAAGATGAAGGATCTCTTGGTACTGTTGAGTGTGTACGGAATATGGATGATTTTGATGAAGTTGTTTATTTCTTTGCTTGGAGGCATTTTTCGGCAAATTATTATTCTGCTGAAATATGGATTTTTTTCTTCTTTTTGTTGCTTCTGTATGTGTGGCTTGATGATAATCAGACAGAAACTCATCTGATTTTACATTCCTCACAAACGCCCTCATACAAAAGAACAATCACAGCATGAGATGTTTCCATGGTGACATACAGCAGCATGCAACGTTCAGACTGTATGTGATGCACATACATGCTAGACAGATCGACATGCCATTTATCTTGGAAAATCTGCTAACATGACACGGCATAAAAATGATGCATTATCAAAACAAACTGTTTTCATTCAAATAAATATATTATATCAAAGTGTTAATGTCTATAAAACACCTCATGCCTGACAAGAGATGCATTAATGCGCTGTAGAGAAACAATGAAGTCTTCAAGAGGAAGAACTGAAGGGCTATCATGTAATTGCTCTTTGACCGTGCAGGCATGTCAGTGAGACAAGTGATGTGCACTACAAAAACAATAAAATGCCCAGCTTGCAGGATGTGCGCCTACAGAGAGGATTACACTGAGATCTCACAGCCTCTGGGTTCAAGGACAAAGCGATCATGCACTTACAGGGACTCCAGTCTGTCATCTGCTTGAAACTCTCAGCTGCCCAGACACAGGAACAGATCAGAAGCTCTGTAGGGTCTTAACATAAAAATATACATATATTTACTTGATTTCAATAAACCATGGCTGATTTAACTTAATTTTCAGGTGCATTCGCTTGCATAGGCAATCAATCTGTTTACTGCTATCAGAACATACAGACATCTCAAAATAAATAGAGTAATTAAAGTTACCCTTTAGAGAAAGTATCTGCTACATTACAAGCAACATGATGCTTATAATAATAAAAGTTAAGGACCTGATTTAAAGTGCATCTGCTTGCATAAGCAATGTGTTATTGTTATCAGAACATACAGACAAGGCAGTAGATATCAAAATACATTTTAAAAAATATCCTTTAGAGAGCTACATTATTAGCTGCATGACAAATACTTCTTATATTAAGCACAACCGAACAAAATATATTTGTTCAAACTCAGGATACACGTATTTTTTGTACTTAATGTTTGTCAAGTTTTGTGACGATATTTTTTTGTCTTTACCTGCAGTCCAAAGTCCCGTTTTACCTTGACTGCCTGTGCCGGGTGGTTGATTTGATGAGACCTTCCGTGTTTCTGAATACTGAAAGTTTAACCGTTAATGTTTTTTAATATTTGAAAGCCATTGCAAGGCGAATGGTATGCGTGGGCTGTTCGAATTCGAATTTGGATCTTGAAAAAGAACTGACTCAAATAGTGCTGGGGACAACCACGACATGATTCCTGAATATTGTTTTAGGACTGTCAACGCATGCCTATGTATTACTTATTTCGCCACAAAGAAAAAAAACAGGGACAGACATCCCCAGAGATGTCACCATTTGATCTAGGTTTTTATAAAGATAGCAAGACGCTAAATGCACATCTAGCTCTGGAATTATTGGAAAAATATAATTATTATTTTAATTCACCCAAAAATGAAATTATTGCTGTCCTTTTTACTACCCCCTCATGGCGTTCCAACCACCCCGCAAGAACCTTATGTTCATCCTTCGCACAACCAAATTAAGAAATTATTTTTTGATGAACTTCAAGAACTTTTCTGACCCTCCACTAGCAGCGATGTCACTGAACTGTTCCCCCAAGCCCATAAACGTAGTAAGGTACAATTGTTACATCGTACAATGTGACATCATTGGTTACCTAACTTTTCCAGATACCCACGTTTTTATATCATTCACTTTTTTCTCTTGACCATAGATGGCACAAACTCACATCTCAACACATTTGATGAATGACTACAACTTTCTGTTGTCATGTCAACTGAATATTAACATTTGTCAAATTTACTCCGCCTGAACAGCTTTGAGGTTAAAGTAATATATTTGCTACTTGTGGCAACAACACTTTCTCTTCCTGCATTAAACTAAGTTAGGAAAAAGTATTATAAAATTGAAAACCTGACACCTTTAAGAACACTTTCAACACCCTGAATACATAACAGTATACCATTCCTGCCTTTACAGCAGTTATACATTAATACTGTCCCTTTGGTTTCAGGCTGTTTCTTCTTGATGACAATCCATTGCCAGGGAATTTAGCCTGTGAGAGCTCTTATTACTGCCCCAGCTGTTCTGAACTGATTAGCACAACCTCACACTGCTAGAACACAGAAGATTACAGTCTGCTCCAAAAGTGGCAAAACTAACAGCCTGACATATTGCTACTGTTGACAGAAATCAATAAATCAATAAATTTTATTTTTTAAATGAGTATTCTTTTTTAAATGATTATTTACCAAAAATATGAGTATTTTCTAATATTATTTTAATATTATATACTTTTTTGTTCTATGACAACCTAAAAATATGCAAAGTGTTTCAAGGTCCGAGAGTCTGGGGCGTAAAGCCATTTCTAAATGATGAACAATGTCCTCCAGGGGGATCATAACCACAAACTCACCTCAGCATCAAGGCCTTCACACCCTGACAACGATGGTTCTCCCTTGAGAGCGACAAAGAGCATCAGAGATATTAAGCGTACAGTACAATCTGTTTTCACAATGTCCATGACCATTGACAAACACATTATATGCTGACCTTTCTACATGACCAGACCCCAAATCCTCATTGTTTACACCACCTTATTTGTCATCAGGGGTTTGATTTCACTATTAACCTGGTGCGAGCGAGAGAGAGAGAGAGAGAGAGAGAGAGAGAGAGAGAGAGAGAGAGTTTAAAGCGTTCCTGTAAGGTTTCTCTGGCATCGCTGATCAGTATTCAATGCCAATAAAAACATGCTCCTGCTAAGTGGAGGCAGAAATGGTGTGATGCTGTAGAGAGTGAAAAGAAAATAACTTTTGTTTCATGCGCGTTGAGATAGAAAGAAAGCGAAGTGCAGAGAAGTGTGAGGAATCGCCCGCGCCGCGCGAGGAGGGGAAATACCACGGTAAATGAGTGTGAAATGTAACACGTTTGTGTGACAATGCATAACTGCAGAGTTGAGGGAACATAACTTAGTTGGGCAAAACTTTCAATTTCTCTGAACTTTTGTCATGAAGACCTTCCTACGGACCCCTGCATAGCAGGCCTCGTTTAGCAAGGAAACGTCAATCCAAGGGCTGAAGGGAGATAGAAATAGAAAAAAAAGTGAACCTCTGTCGACTTGCACATCATCCCTCATCTGTCGTTTGCCATCAGACCAGACACAACGTGTTTGAAGTGCTAGATAAATGAAGTTTACCTCCATTTCTCAGATGAGTTCATACTGACAGCATTCTGGGAGTGTTGGTGGTTGACCTTCTCTGTCATGGTTATATTTCACAGAAAATGTAACATGTTTTAGGATGTGATATGTTTGAGAAAGAGTGAAATGCAATCTTGCTTAAAAAGTAGTTTTGTAAGCTGGCTTTGTAAGTGCAATTTCATTAGGTTTTTAATGTAAAAATCACAGAAAAATCATGCTCGTTGTGGTTGAGCTCTCTCTTCTTCCTGAGAGTTTTAACTTCCACAATCAGTCATTACTGTATATTTGGTATGATTAAAAAAGTCAGTTAGATCATAGCCTATGTGCACAGCAAAGTGTCTTTTCATGGCCGGAGCACTTTGATTCTGGAGAAGAAACTGAGCAAATAACACTGTGTACCTGTCAAAACACTTCAAGATCTCCAGAAGCATGGGGTGTGAAAGAAAGCATCTGGGCAAAGGGGAAAAGTTGTCATACTTTTCACTCCAGTGACTACTTCTCAGGTAAGGTTTATTTTTGAACATCAATTTGTATACATAGACAGTCGTGACTACAAAAAAAAAAGCTATTAAACATTTCCACTGTTATTGCTCAGAAGAAAATATACTGTTTTACATACTATGAACTAAAAGTTTGTTCACACCAACAACTGTAAAATAAAATAACTATATGGATAGCTATCTTAGCATCCATATCAACGGTTTTGATGATGTTCTGTTTATTTATGTTGTCTGCTGCTTTAAATGCTCAAGCCCTTTAAAGCAGGATCAATTCTCATTGGCTGTCAATGTTTCTATCGTTCATCAACTGGAAAATATCACTCTGAAAGTGATTTCAATGAAATTGGTGATACCGTTCCTCTGTGTCATTATAATTGCGGTGTGAACTTCCCTATTCTCATAGAATTATGATTAAATCTTTATATTTACAGTTATCATTATAGTTATAGTCCATGTTGTCAAGGCCAGATTCACACAAAAGGAGAATAGTCTCAGCCTCAGTCTTCTGCCGTCAGTCCTGAAGATCTGGCTATGCGAGACTACAAGAAGGATAACTAAACAAATAACTATAGCGTCAACTATATTGTTGTTCACACCAGTATATGGATATGTTTTCTGTTTATTATCAAACGCTATTTTTTATAGTTTTAATTTTCAGCTGGAAAAATTCATTCTGAAAGAGATTCCTATGATGTCGTTATTGTTATAGCTGTATGTGTGGACTTCCCTCTTCTCATAGATCTGGAGTGACTATTAAAACTTTATAGTTATTGTTATCATTATTGCTATTGTCCTTAGTGTGAACCAGCTTTAATAGCAGGGAAACTTCAAAATTAAACTGCCCATTATAGGGCTTTCAGCCAAATGTAAAACAATTACGAAACACAAAACTACGAAAAAATGGAATACAAATATTTCAAATCATTGTTTTGGCCAACGATGGTAAACGTTCTTAATGGAACCACCGATGCCATTAAAATAACCTTTATTTTAGAGAGTGTATGTCAGTGTTGTTTTATTGTGTTCATTTGTTACCCTATAGCAAACTATGATATTTTAATTTTAGTTCATAAGACATAATTCACAAAAAAAATAAAAAAAATAATAACTACACTTAAAAATAGGGTTCTATATTGGCATGCATGAAGAAGCTTTAAAATCCATGAAAATTTCCTATTACACAAAAGGTTATTGGAAAACAAAAAGTTCCTATTTTTAAAATGTTCTTCACACTAAGAAAATTATTTTTTTAAGAATTGTTCACTGAAAGGTACTTGTAAAAACCTCTTCGCTGTAAAAAAAAAACTCTTTGGGAAACAATTTTTAAGTACTGGTAGATGTTTGCAAACAACAAACGTTAAAAAAACATGTAAGTGATTGGACTATTGACTCAAAACCTTAAAGTTACTGAGATACAATCCTTCTGCAATGTGACAACTAGTCTTGGTTTTCCATATTTGAGATCATATGAGGCTGGCGTATAGAAAAGGGGCCTAAAGCAGAATTCTGGATCCATGCCAGGTTAATCTGGTGTTCTTGTGAGATTGTGTGGTCATTCCGCCATGTGTGAACAAATGGAAGCAACGTGCTGTGTGCTGCCATAAATCATCTCCATATCATTTCATTCTCAGCATACACGTGAGCAAAGACAGGCAGATCTATAGAGCTCACTTACTGTCTAGATCTATTCTGGAGAATCCGCTTCACGTAGTAGACACAGTACGCTTGCTTTTCTTTCTCTAAGTACCTGTTCTTTGTTGTTGAGTGTCGTTTGTCTCGCTAAGACTTGTACACCCTAGATTAGCATAATCACAATAATTGAATCATAATTACATTTGCAATAAACACAAAGCCTCCATGCAAAACAGCATATAAATAGAGTGTTTCTAATGGGGCCAATCTTCTTGTGCCGCTACCTCCAGTTTCCGTTCGAAATCTTGATAGGCTTGTTGGAAAGGAACTCGATTGGGATGTTGGGTGACTGATGTTGTTTGTGTTCCTCAGATAAAATGACACATACTGTGCCATGTTTTCTTATACGCAAGGCCCTTCTCTCTTACCTCGCTCCCAGATGGGCCAGATATGACATCTCCTCCCAGCTTTTCCATCAAAGCAAACAGAGCCAACAGCAACAGATGATCCCCAAGCAAAGCTGAATTACCATCTAAATCTGGCTTGTCTTCCAGCTCCAACTGTTTATGGAAGCGGCACATGTTGTATTTAAAACCAGTCGGCTGCTTCTGCTCATTAAGCATTCGATTTGGAATTGGGTGTGAATTTTGCGGCTGGTTGGCGATTAACAGCATGGTTCCTACTGTTTTATCGACTGTTACGCTTATGTGTCCATAGTGGATGGATCCAGAGTTCATTATTTTATATTATTTTGGTTTATATTTATCTTTTGACATATTTGTCTTTAGTCAGTTTTACTCTGAATAATATGGCATCTAATTTTACATATGTGATTCAAAAATTTTAGTTGACAGAACGTGCAAAATTAATAATTCAACCATCTTATACAGTATTAACTGTGTTGTGAACATTTCATCTCCTAAAATAATGTTACAATAATTACTCCATTTTCATAATATATTGTCAATTCTTTTTGTCAGTTATTTACAGTCCATTTTTTGTGCATTGTTATGAAAAAGCGTATTGCATATTTTGATGAGCAAGTTTACTTGCGCATACATTTTGTCAGTTGACGTTATTGGCTATAACTGGATTATATAAAATAATCCGATTCTTTCTAGATTGTTCTTCAAAAAACGTTATTATTTCATTGTTAATATCTTGTGGAATTATTTTGTCATCATTTTCATTTACAGTACAATTGAAGTGAAATCGTTTATCATCACGATTGCATATTTCATAGTCTCATTAAAAGAACCGTTGTTAACAAATATTTGTCAGTAATTTGTAGATCTTAAAGGTCATTCAGGTTGAAAGTGAAAGTACACTTATGAATATTCTGACTGCGTAGACAAAAAATAAATCTAACACTTAAGAAAACAGAGGTCTTTGAATGAAGAAAAATCGATCATTTTTTAAACATCAGGGGCCTCATTTATAAAATGTTGCGTATAAACCGTCCTAAATTTGTTCTAAGATCATTTCTCAAAAGTGCGTAAATGCGATTCAGAGAAAACGAACGTGTGCACAAAAACACATGCGTACGCCTCTCTTCCAGATGCGACATTTATCAATCGCAAATGATCTTGAAATTGTGCACAGCTGACTGGTGTCAGATCTCCGCCTTGTAAACGCCCCCTAATTAACATCATTACCATATAAAAGAGCACACGCCAATATCCGACTTTCTATGCTTGAGAATGATGAGCACAAAGGGGAAGAAATAAACTTTACTGAGTCTGAAATTGAGGTCCTGCTGGCGGAGGTAGAGGTTCGTGCGGGGACTCTTTTTATTTAATAATGTCTAATTATTCTGTGGACAAAATGTGTGTGGTTATATTTTTTCTATTGACTATTATCAAAATTACTACGTCTAGAAACAACAGAAATAATAATAAAAATAATAATAGTAGTAATTATAAAACAATTAGGTTTCCAAAAGTAAGAAAAAAAACTACAAATTCAAGTAAAACTTTCAGTCATATTTGTAAAAAGGAGCATCCCTACTTTTCAAATCACTTGCCTAACACTGATACGTTCTTATCACTAATTCTTGGGCCAAATTAACTTTACCAACATTATTGAAAGAGAAATTGGACGTTTCATATCATAAAATCAATTATTACACACTTATGGTCTCCGGTCTGGAAAAATCTGCATGTGATTTGGCATTTCTTTATAAGCTTTTTACACAGTTTACTAATGCTGTTCAAATGTGCCATTAATGTACTTACACAAAAATATATAGTGTATTTTATACAAACATAACTGATGTAAATGACGAAAACAAAGTTTAAGGCTGATGTCTCTATACATTTTCACAGAAACAAAGCAGCAGATGTTATAAATAAAAACCGTTAACAATGTTATTGAATAGAATACAGGTGCATCTCATTAAATTAGAATGTCGTGGAAAAGTTTTTTTTTTTTTTCAGTAATTCAACTCAAATTGTGAACTCGTGTATTAAATAAATTCAATGCACACAGCCTGAAGTAGTTTAAGTCTTTGGTTCTTTTATTTGTGATGATTTTGGCTCACATTTAACAAACACCCACCAATTCACTATCTCAGTCTGGTGAGTTTGCTGGCCAGTCAAGTACACCATGGTCATTTAACCAACTTTTGTGCTTTTGGCAGTGTGGGCAGCTGCCAAATCCTGCTGGAAAATTAAATAAGCATCTTCAAAAAGCTGGTCAGCAGAAAAAAGCATGAAGTGCTCCAAAATTTATTAGTAAACGGGTGCAGTGACGTTGGTTTAAAAAAAAAACAATGGACCAACACCAGCAGATAACATTGCTACCCAAATCATCACAGACTGTGGAAACTTTAACACTGGACTTCAAGCAACTTGGTCTATGAGCTTCTCCACCCTTGCTCTAGACTCTAGGACCTTGGTTTCTAAATTAAATACAAAACTTGCTCTCATCTGAATCTGGGCAACAGTCCAGTTCTTCTCCTTAAGCCCAGGTAGCGCCTCTGACGTTGTCCTGTTGTATCAGAATGCTTTAACAGAGAATACGACAACTGTAGCCAAGGATTCCTTGACAACGTCTGTGGGTGTGGCTCTTGATGCATTGACCCCCAGCCTCAGCCATCCTTTGAAGTTCACTGTCCCAATTTCTTAATCGCTTTTTGACTTGACATCCTCCTAATGCTGGCGTGTCTCTTGGTTGGTTGAACCGTGAACAACAGCTTTTTTCTATCAACAAGGAGCACTTTTTCCTTCCACTCAACTTTGATAACATGCTTGGATACAGCACTCTGTGAACAGCCAGCTTCTTTTGCAATGAATGTTTGTGGCTTACCCGCCGTGTGAAGGGTGTCAATGATTGGTCTTCTGGACAACTGTCAGATCAGCGTCTTCCCCATGATTGTGTAGCCTTGAACCAAACTGAGAGGCCATTTTGAAGTCTCAGGAAACCTTTGCAGGTGTTTTGAGTGGATTAGCTGATTGGCATGTCACCATATTCTAATTTGTTGAGAATTGAATTGGTGGGTTTTTGTTTAATGTGACCCAAAATCATCACAATTAAAAGAACCAAAGACTTAAGACTACTTCAGTTTGTGTGCATTGAATGTATTTAATACACGAGTTTCACAATTTGAGTGAATTACTGAAATGAACTTTTCCACAAAATTCTAATTTATTGAGATGCACCTATATATTAAAACCATGATTGCACGACGGCCTATGTCTTATAGGCTACACAGACAAAACAGCCAGAGATGCGGGTTTGTGTGTGTATATCTAATATCTATATAGGCGCTCCAGAAGCGCACACACAATACTCGTAGGCGCATTTCAAGAGCGATGTGCTCCAAGGTCGCTTGTAATCGATAATTTAGAACAGAAAACAAGGAAATACACGTGTACAGAGCTAGTAAAGAACTCTCACCTAAAAAGTGTCGTTAATCTCACAAAAACTCCCGTTAATAAAAAAAATCTGACTACACTGCACAATTAATCTTTACACTGCATCTTTGTTTATAAATAATTCAGTAGTGCACATACACCACTTTTATTATTGCAGCTTAAATGTTCAAATAGCTGCAGTAGCCTACTCCGACTTTGCCACAAGGAAAAGTGCGTATGCCTGCTCCGACCCTGACGTGGCGGTAAGCACTTTTCCACGTCAAAGAGCTTTTTTAAATATGAACGTGTCGTGGATTTTAGCGTACGCACACTCTAAGATCAAATCTGTGCGTGCGCACATTTTATAAATGAGGCCCCAGTTTCTTAAGATATTTCCGTAGTTCGAAATGCCAGAGTTTTGAGATGCAAATCAATAATATAAAAGGGAAAGAGAAGAATAAATGGCTGCTGTATTTGAATTCCCACTAAAATACTCAGGACTGTTTATACAATAGCCTCAAATTAACTAAGGTCACTTCGTTCTGCAGAGAAATTCATGGAAATCTTATTCAGCTGAACAATAAATGTTAGAAATGTATCACGTGAATAAAACCGCTTATTTAAACGTAACATAAATACGCAGAGTGCTAAAGGTAAGTACTTTAATGTTTAGCTCACAGAATGACTACATCTTTCTAAAGCAGATTTGACAAGAACTTTTATAGTGCCTCCTATATAGTGAGATAAATTACCTGTGTTTTGGGGTTTTAAATGCTGCCAAGCTATGAACAGAAGCACAAGTAACATTATCTAAATGGTCATCCAAGTGGAAGTGCACATTGTCTGGCCTGTATTCACTCAGCTGTGAATACACTCTTTGTGCTAGACTGCGACGAGCAGTGATCTACTTCTGACTGCCAGCAAGGGACACTGGTGCTAGTTGACACAAAAACTGCATCTCAGTAGTTATAAGGTTTCGAGTCAAATGCCTGTGTTCTCTAAAACTTTTTTTTTTGTATGTTGATTTCAAGACCGTCTTAAATAAAATTTAAAAAAAGTCTTAATCCTGATTTTCCATAGTGTTGACAACATACCCCACTATTGGTCAAGGTGTGAAAACGGTTGATTTGTTTAATTTGTGTAGCCAAATCATTTACTGTAAACAGTATAATGACTAGCCCAGATGTCCCTAATACTACATTCAGTTGTGTTATATGACTATTTAACTTTATTCCTCAAATTCTGGTTTGGCTCTGACAGGATTACTTGTGGATTATTGTGATGCTTTTACCAGCTGTTTGAACTCTCATTTTGATGGCACCCATTCACTGCATGCTAAATTTCGAAATCTGTTCTAATGTAGAAACAAACCTACATCTTGGATGGCCTAAGGGTGAATACATTTTCAGTACATTTTCCTTTTTGGGTGAACTATCCCTTAAACTGAAAGTGTTACACTTTTATATTTATTTATTTTGCAAACTTTATACATTTGAAAATTTAAGATTAAAGTTTACTTGCATTGATAAAATGTTCACAATATGAATACACTGTTCTGTTTGCATATTGAATTGTGATTGGACACTTCTTTCTAGCATGATGACCGCAAACCTATGATGCAGCATTTTATTTACACAGAACCAAAGCCTTAAAACGCACTTAAAATTTTAAAGTGATAGTTCACCCGCAAATCTTTCATCACTTACGCACCCTCAGTTGTTACATAACCTGTTTTTTTTTTTTTTTTTTTTTTTTTGTTGTCCTACAAAATATTTTAAGAATGCTGGGAACAACAGTTTGACGGGACCACTGCCTTCCATATTATAGAAAAAATACTATGGAAGTCAATGGCGACCAGAAATGTTTTGGTTACCCACATTCGCCAAAATATCATCTTTTGTTCAGAAGAAGAAAGAGACTCATACAGGTTTATAACAACTTGAAGATGAGAAAATGATGATGGTTCACTCAAATTATCCCCTACTTTTCCTGCCTTGCAAAGACCCTTTTTAATTTGTCGTTAAAAAAAAACACATTTGACAGACAATTTGTATCACTCAAGGTGACAGAAAGGACTAACAATTAGAGACAACCCATTCATTTCTTAGTGACCTGGAGGTGTTGTGTAAAATTCTCCTGATTTTGTTTCAAGTTACCAAGGCAACACAGCTCACAAGCTCAAAATCTGCCATTGTTGACCCTTTTTTTTTTTTTTAATAGAGATTTTTTTTTAATACTTTGAGCCTTAAACACTTTCTTTACTCAAAATGGAGCAAAAGTCTTGTCATTGTACTAATCTCCAGTTACCTTACAAATCTGACACAAAACAGATCGTGTGTTGGTACTTGTATTTATTCGTGTATTCATTAAGCTCATGTACTCTTAAGGCTGCAAAACAGCTGCTTCCTGACACATTTGGGACAGAAATATATTCTATTTAAGAAAAAACATCATATACAGTTGCTTACTAGTACAAAAGGTTGCAAACAGACACATACGCAAAGCATACAGCTGAACAGAATCTGATGGCAATTATACATCACATTCAATTTGATAGAGGACTATTTATTTATTTAAACACATAATGGTTCCGCTCTATGTTCTCCATATACATTATAACATGTTAAAACCATAAATACTATTTATTAGTAATGAATCCCAATCATCATTGTGCTTGTAGTTAAAATAGGGCAAAATGATCTCACTCATTCATTCAGTGGAGTTTCCCCTGCTACTCAGTCCACACAATACGATACGCCCCATCTTTCTGTGTAACAGTACTCTCGAGGTCATACAGGATAATGGCAGCCCGGGAAATTTCCAATGAAAGGTTTTCAGGGACAGACGACAAGGGCTCTGGAGCACGAGAGTCCAGACTCGACTAACGCTTTCATTCTGACCAGACTTTCATCTAAAATCTGAAATTGTTTTTTTGGATTTACTGTGCAAGGTAGAAAGTGATTGTTTTGTTTATGTATTATAAGTGCAGGCATAATACGATTATATCTAACTTTGTGCCTCATACATAGCAGAGCATGGTAACAAAATGTATACAAATAGAAAAATAAAATTGAGTCCCATGTGTCGCAGTCAAATAATATGATGTGCAAATTATTTCCACACAATCGCACAATTCTCATCGCAGTCTCATAAAAGTTTCATGTCACTGCTGTTAGTCAAAATGACATCCTGGCTTTTCCCAAAAACAACATCTGTTATAAATCACTAGGCACAATAGTAACTGAAAAATTTCTGCCACTAATCCACATTTTCTTGCAGATTTTGTTTGTCGTTTCTAAACCCAGCTAGTCTCCAGCGGTGTCATTATGTACATCCATAATAGAAGAGAAGGCCCTTGGCTCGGTACATTCATACTGATGAGTTCTGAGGATTGCGCTCAGAGGTTAAAGGTCACCGCTCTGGGGTTCAGGGTTCCGGGCTTCACGGCCCGAGTTGCGGCCTAGTCTGGGGAAGCGGCTGGAGGCTTTGGATCGGGCAGTTTTGGCTCCACTCTCATTAGCCGTCGGGCTGTCCCTGTCAGAGAACAAACGCAAACATCGGTAAACCCCATGGGCACTTTGCTCTTTCTTCTCCTGCCTGACTCCAGGTGTTCATTTGTGTTGTAATACCTTCAGAAAACAGATAGTTCCCACCAGGCACCTAAATGCTTAAACGGAGCAGGAAACCATGTTCCATGTGCATTTACAATAACTAAACGCTCTTTTGTGTCAGAGTCCCCGCTGTAGCTAAATAAACAATGAAACAAGCTCTTCGCAATAACGTTCTTTTTTTACATCCTCACGGGCCGCACACTGACATCACCTGTAACTCAAGGCTAACAAACTGAAATTGAAAGATGGCTGTGAGTTGAGCACCGAGCGGAAAGCCCTCGAGGCTGAGTGTGTGTGTCAGAGACAGTGTGTGAGTCCTGAGGGAGGGCTGTATAGACATAAGCTGCAGTTTAGGGTTAGACACTATACATACACAGCTGCGGCTCACCGTACAGAGTCAACTTCAGCCTGGATATCATGACAACTATGTTACTCATGAGCTGGAGGAGTCTAGGAGCCAGTGGCGGTCCTGGCTCACATGGTGCCTGCTCCCAAACTACATATAAATGTAAATAATGTAACAATGTACTGCACAAACTGTGCTGTATGCCTCTGTGTGCTATAAAATAAGATAAATAATTAACTAAAAAGAACTAAAGATAAAACAATACAATGAAATACACAACTAAATAGAAGAGTAAAAATAAAGCCTTGTGGGCAGCGTGCCGACATACAGCGCAGTTGTGCTACGGGCGCCCCGAGTTCGAATCCCGACTCGAGGGCGTTTCCCGATCCCGCCCCCATCACTATCCCCAACCCAGGCTCACTCGAAATGCGTGCCTCTAAATACATTTCTGCAACACCATTATTACGTACCTTACTCCATGTGTCATGGCAGTTTCAAAGTGAAACATCCAGTGAGTGACGCTAAAACGCTGGTTCAATTTGTGACCCTTACACGTTTTTGTTACGTTGGTATAAGCACGTATGCTTGGCGTTCGTAAGGAAAAAAAAAAAAAAAAAAAAAAAAAACAAGTATCCGCTTCAGTGCGTATTGCGGTGGTATCATAATTCAATTCCGACGATTGTCCGGCTAACATATGCTCTATCGTGTTAGAAATATCCTCTACACCAAACCCAAGCCTAAACCTACCCAATAGTGTTAACCCATGCAAAACGGCTAAATAAAACACACCCTAGCTTGTGATGCAGCCGTGCTATTTTAACTTCCTTACGCGGATTTGAGCTGTTTTGTTGAACTCTAGTTTCACATGGTTCGTACCGGAGCTCTTCTTCACTTAAGTGCCACGCCATATCGTGTGAGCTACCAAGCAAACCTACTGAATTAGAGAACTCATGCATATGAAGCCGTATATGTGACAAAAATGTTAAAAACAAAATCAGTTTCAAATTCTCCGCGCTTAACTTGTTTTGAATTCATAACATAATATTCCTCAAGTAATTATGTGAAAATTAGGCATTATTAATCGAAACTGTGGACAAGCAAATCATATTTTGTGTGAAAAGGAATAAAAGTATACTGCCTCTAGTGTTCCTTTCAACTGGAAACTGCAGCGATTCGTGTGTATCGGTACGATTTTTGAGTTTGGCAGAAACGTAGGCAGAGGCACGTATTTCCAATGAGCCCATGTTGTCTATCCTACTTCACTTCCTGTCAGTCAAAGACAAAAAAACTGCCAAAAATAAATCATTAAAAAAAATTAAAACGCTGGATGTCATATTTTTGTCTGCCAAAACCAGTAAACAAGTTAGCATTTTATTCCTTCTGGTTCCATCGTTCTGAAGTCAATGGGTTCTTTGAGTTTTTGGTTAAATGCCTGAAATATTGTTAACAAAACTCAAGATATTTTCATGATTTATTCTACAGCATAAAACAGCATTGTTTTTTAAAGCTTTTAATTGTTTTGAAAAAAGGTTGTTTTTAATGGTTGTTGGACATTAAACATCATAACGCCACACAGGTAAACTCATCTACTCATTTAGCCCGCTTTTATAGCTTCATTGTGTTTAAATGTTTTTAAAATAAAGACTGAAAGAGTGTTGTAGTTCAGTTATAGCCTAGGTTTGTCTTGGGTGTTGTGTGGTGGGCTTAAGCGTGTGAGGGTTGTAAACTTTTGCTGGTCACACAGCTTATTTTCTGCAACAATCCAAAAGCCAACTGGAAAAATCTGTTTATTTGTTTAGGGGAACTAGGGTGATGCGAACTTCTGGGATGGCCTACAAAATAACATCATAACTGTAACACTTTATAGATTAGACATTTTCTCTTTTATTCTATATCATCTTATTTCAATTTGTCTTATATTTATGGTGCAGGGGAACTTAAAGCAGTCAGAAAAGCAGGAAGGTGCTTGTAAAAAAAAAAAAAAAAAAAAAATCAACATTGGGTTACAATTGGAGGTGTCAGGTGGGATGGAGGGCAGTTGCAATGTTGTGAGACTGCCATTGATGAGTAACAGAGAAGTGGTGTGTGTGTCTGAGAGCTGTGTGCCTGTATCAGCACTGCACTGAGAGTCATGGTTTTTGTGTGATTGTGGCTAAAATACAAGGCATCATAAACTTGCTGCATATGGGATGGAAAGGGTGCAACTGCATCCAATTGAATTCACAGTGATGGTGTGTGCTTTATATGCTTGTGTAAAGTGAGTCCCAGACATTTTAGGAGTATAGAACCACAGAGAAGAGCAAATACTGTATATGGTTTTGTCGAACTGAAAGTGTGTGGATTTGCAATGGATTTCTGCTAAAATGACTTTCGATCTTCAACCAAATCACAACAACTAACACCACAGTCTGCTTAAACATAAGTTTGCATGTCAAAATGGAACAAGTTCATGACTAACTTAATTGGAGTCAACAAGAGTCAGAGCTAACAGAGCATAAAGAATGAGTATAAAATAAAAAATATCTAATTTAATAATCATAAATGTGTAATCAAATAAAATTCTAATTTTATAAATCCACAAAAAATGAATTTTTTTTCACCTGAAAATGAAGGTGCATCAGATTAAAAAAAAAGTTACTTGCTCTGTGCTGTGGTTCCATACTTCTAAAATGTCCGACACTCTCCTTACACAAGCATAAAACACAATATCACTGTGTGAATTCGATTGGATACAGTCACACTCTTCCTATCCCACAAGGCATCAAATTTTATGACCAATTTATGCAGAAATCTATGGTTCACATACTTTTTTCTGTAACTAGATAATCTTCAAGTGGAGAGGAAACCATGAATTTCCTTCTCTGTTCTCAAAAAGGACCAAAAACATCAGTTTCAAAGCACTTTTGTGAGGGTATGACGGAACAGCCACTTATGAAGCCATTGGTCTGAGAGCAGGCTAATCTAGCTGTACTGATTACATAGAACTAATAACATTCAAGAGGTTTCAAAGGAAATTAAATTTGAACAGTAAGCCAGAAGTGGGGTTGCGCAACACACAACATACCATGATCGGCTTCTCCTCTGCTGTATTGCTGCTGTCAGATCGGCATAGAGATGAGAGAGAAAAGAGGAGAGCTGGGCAAGGGGAAAGAGCGAGGGAGACAGCTAAAAAAAAAAAAAGGAAGAATGAGGTATTGAGCAGCTTTCAATCAGGCTGGAGCAGCAGGGAAGAAGCTGGAAGCAGGTAAGTGGGGTGCTGCGATGCCCCCCACCAGTAAATCTATCCATCTCTCCTTCTATCCATCCTCAGCTCTTCACAAAGCAACACACACACACAACACACACACTCACGCAGATACTATTGAATGGGTCCATGCGGCAGGAGGCTGATCTGCAGTCTAAACATTAGCCGCTGAAAGAGCGTTCTTATGTTACATAACCTCTAAGAACAGAGATTCAGCTCTTCATTTAGCCGTGGAACAAGCCCTCCTTATCTGTCTATCCCCTGCACCTCTGTTGGAGAGGCTTCTTGTTGTGGATTTAGGCGGTAATATCTATGAAGCAAATTTTG
The DNA here is from genome assembly GCA_018155175.1 of Sinocyclocheilus anophthalmus. Taxonomy (NCBI): domain Eukaryota; kingdom Metazoa; phylum Chordata; class Actinopteri; order Cypriniformes; family Cyprinidae; genus Sinocyclocheilus; species Sinocyclocheilus anophthalmus. The sequence goes on from JADLZN010012196.1 coordinate 44,692, forward strand.
AAATGGCTCAACCACATTGAAACCGAATTGAGCCTTACTGGAAGTGTCCCCTCTCAATTGGGAAACACTGGGATAGTCAATTGTCCCTGGGTGACGACTGAACATCATGTCATGCCCAATCAACCTGTTCCCTTTGATTTTTGGGCAAAGTGGATTTTAAACAATACAAAATAATAAAATAATAACCTATCTAAAAAATATTATATGTTTATATCAGTTGCATGTATAAAATATGATATATACAGTATATTAGTGCTGTCGTGATATTGCGATCGCCGATCCAATCATGGTTTTTGTTTACGGTTTGTTTATTTTATTATATCAAATACACACAACTGCATGTATTATAAGAAACTATGTTTATATATTAAATATATATAATATAAAATATAAATATCTAAATATATACCTGTAAATTATTTCCATATTTTTTTAATATATCTGTACGTTTAAGTATTTATGTATACGCACCCTATCATATAACACGCACACACACACCCCCTATATCTATGTAGAACTGGACTGCATGCAATTCCAAAAATTGAGGTAACGTACTTTAATTGTATTATTTATACGGCATTTTGAAAATACTCGTACTCATACTACTATTTACTTTTGTTGATTTCATGATTAGCACTTTATCCTTCACTGTTATCATTCACCTCCCGTCCTTTTGACCTTTCTCATATGAATCCTGCAAACTATGTCACTAACCCACATTTATCTACAAATATTGAAACATACTTCTTGTTTGGACCTTGATAAAATAACATGTGTTCCTTGCGGCATCAAGTTAGCATATCAAATGGTTTTGAAGGATCATATGACACTGAAGACTAAATTTGCCACCATTCATCTCTGTCAAAGAATACATTACATTTTAAAACAGAAATCTATCTATCCACACACAACACACCTGAATGTACCTCCATCCTAAACGAAAATGCACTAGTAGACTAAAGCCCAATCCATGTCATAGGTCGTACTCCCCTTCCCGAATTATATTCCCGAAGGGGTGTTGTGGACACCACGCTAACATCACACTCAGCAATATAAACAATCGAGACTATACCGCAGACACACCACTATTGAGGGCAGGGGGAGTAAGCCGGGTAATGACATCGAGATAATGGTCTGCGTACTGACACACCACATCAGAGACAGCGCGATTCACACTCCGAAGCAAAGAAACTTGTCCAGCGCGGCCCAAACACAGACTGGTATAATACATTTAAATATGAATCGCTAGCTTTAGTCCAGCAACGAGAGGAAAATCGATGTTTTGAGTAAACTCACTGCGAAAAGTAGACGCACGATCCGCTACCGCACTTTCATCTCTCTCTCTCGGATCCTCTCAATTGGCAATATGTGTGGAAAGGATAAAATATCGATGTATGGGGTATTGGGTGGCTACACAAAGCATGGGTCGATGGAGAATATTCGCCCTAGGTGCGACGAAAAGATATTGTGCACACATATTGTGGGGGCTGTGCACCTGGCTCGCGTGCTGCATATAGCTGGCGAGGCTCTCCGACCATAGGGGGGGGCTACAAACCACAGGCGGACCAATTTGGCGGGATAATTCACGGCAAGAAATTCAGTGATAAAGAGAGGGAAACCAGGTAAAAAAAGAAGAAAAGAGGAAAAGAAGAAAGATAAAAAAGAACAGAAAAAAAGAGAAAGAAAAGCAAAAAAAAAAAGGAGGAGGGAAAGGGAGAGGGGGGAGGAAGGAGGGGCAGGAGCAGAAAAAAACGTGAGTTAAATCAATTGATGGGCCCTTTGTCATTTGAATGTAAGGCTGGTAAGCCTAATATTAGGAATGTACGTTCATGAGTGATTTGGACCACATCGGCGAGTAATTAAGTGAAATTGTAAATCAACGTATTTTGGGGGTGGTTGCCAGGCTAGTGGATTTCGCCGCACTTTCTGCGCAAACTACCGACGGCTGTGTTACCCTGGTACATGCTGCAGGGATTTAGAAGAAGCTACTTTCTCATCTCTGCTTGATATAGGACTGGTCTGAGGCAGATGTTACATGCGCAAGTTGAAGCTGTCCGCATAGAGCTCAGAGGAGGAGGCATCGCCAAGGCAACGAACAAATTGCCTGATTCTGTATTGTCCAACGTTAATAATGCCCTCCTGGATAAAGTACAAAAATGTTTTAAAACGTGGGTCTATTAAAATTTTAATAAAACCTCGAGATCTTTGTTCCCTTTGTTTTGCGTATGCACGTGTCGCTTACAGTTAAAGTCCATCTCTGACTTTATTATTGTTTGCAAGGTTGCAACGCTTCTTTGCAATATTTTAAATATTTTTGGGTATTTTGCATGGTCTGTTATTGGAGTAGTGTCACCCGGTGGGAGTTTTAGGGCGGGAAGAAAGAGGAACATCATATTCACTGTGAATAAAAAAATTATTTAGCTGATGCAGAGAGACATATAGAGCGGGGGAATCCCCCCCATCTCCCCATCCTCTGATTACGTATCATAACGTACCTACGTGTAAACAGTTTGACGGTTTTCTTGGAACTATTTTTTCTTGCATTCGAATAATGGATAAACTTGAAACTATAGAAGAATTGGAGATGAATTTAATTTACAAATAATGTAGGAAATGTGCATACTTTTAAATAGACACCTGCCAAGGTGTTTCTTAGCTATTTGTCATCTGTGATCCCTTTTGAGTGTCCTAAAAGCGGGGGGGGGGGGTCGTGGGTCGTATCACTCCCTCCACCTGTTAAAAAGTCACCGGCCTCGCCCCTAGCCGTCGTGCAGTCTGTAATGATTTGACGTTAGCAAACTTTAGCGATTTTTTCCCAAACATTTATTTGAATAACATGACCGTAAATATGAACTCACGTTTGAATATAACATAAAACAAATTATTACTTTTCATTAAAATCTTTATTTACATTATATGTTTCTTTGTTTCGCCCTTGGCAGCCATTGCCCGTGAGCTATGCGAGACCATTCACCGTCGTTCACGCGTTCACGTGTAAGGGGAGGGTGTCTCGAAGGGTGGCTAAGGGGTAGATTGGGATAGGCTAATCTCACACTGATTCAAGTTGCTAAAACGTGTTTTTGTCTTTGGTCATCGTCGCATCTAAGGCATAGAGCACCAAGTGATCGACGCCAATTGAAGCTCCATCAAACCAAAACGACGACTCTATGAGACCACTGTAGCGTACCTGGGACACCCAAACACACAGAGATATTTTGTTCGCTAGATTTAACAATACTCTGAAACACCCCACCAACAGGCACCCCCGGTTGTCCGTGGTACCTGGACAGGCCTATACTTTTACAACCTTGTGGAATGTGAGCTGATACTCTCAGCTGCATTTCACAGAAGCAAGAGGCACAAAGGCAGAATAGAAATTGACTTTTCTACTAATTAAATCATAGGAAAAACATCTCCTTTTCGTATGAACACGCGGTGTGTGCCGGCGCCCTTGCAGAGGGCCATTGTGTAGCTAGTTTGCCTGCGTTTTAGTATTACCGGTTTTATTATAACACTTTTATTCATGCTTACTATACACCACTCATTCCTATACCTTAGATATAACCGTGTTTGTATTTGAACTTCGCCTTCTGATGACCTAAACAAATGATGTATATATATTGTTGGTACATAGGCAATAATTATGTTCCTGCCGAATCTTTAGTCCTTTTCGTGCCGTCAGTTCCAGATACGAAGTAACTACCGCAGTTTCCACACACAGAGGTCAAATCCCCCATAATCTCAAAAAAATGCCCACTTGGGATTCCGGCCTCTCTCGTTGGTTAAGCCCATCTTGAGAGGCGGGGCTCTTCTCTGACCTTAAAGCTGACACACCATGTGACCCCCCAGTCGGTGGTTCGGTCTCAATCATGCGTACGATAAAAGATGTGAGGAAACGCTTCAGGATACCAAAGCTCTGTGCCAGGCCTTTCGGCCTTGACTTTTCTATTCACCAAAGATTCTCTGACTCAAAATGGTTCTTTTCATCAACTAATTTCAGCAAGATCGTGGGCCTTAAGATTGCATCAGGAATCTATTTCAGACAGCCGAGACTCGCAAGTATCAAACTTAGTCTTATTAATTTATATATTAAGTATCAGTTACACCTTTTTTACAAAGGTGTGTTGGAACTAAGAATCTGACGTATCCCTCAAGTTTAGATCTGCTGAATATGCAAAATGATTCCATAAATGTCATTCCTTATGTCTATTTCCTGTACTGGGATATAAACGTTTCAACACCCCCGTGAGTTCCTAAGCCACTGTATATGTGTGGTGGTGCGTGTGTATGTGTATGTGGTGTAAGTGTGTGTATGATTTAGAACCATTTTCGTGTGTATGGTGAGGTGTGAGACCGTTTATTGTTTTATGTTATATTGATTAGACATTTAAGTGTTTATGCTAGTTAATAAAAGCCTTGCTTGGATCAACTTGACGTGTGTCAGTATTAGGTGGCGTTCCTAACCGGAGTCCTTCAGACAACAAATAAACCGGACTGTACTTTGGCTCAGCGGACAAGCATTGGAGTGGCAGTGGTGGTGACAACAGAAATTGTACCGTAAGTTAGCTTCCCATTAACCAGGAAGTTAACGTTCTTAGAATGGACAAGACAGTTGACCCTGAGAGGTCCGCTAAATATCTACAGCAGATCTAAATATTCATAATTAATTATAAATAGTTATGATTATTCATATTTCCTGTCATGAGCTGATTCGTTACACCACCTTTGCTGGAAGCTCTTTGAAACAGCCCTGCACGTAATGTGTTGACCCTCAGGGGGCGCGCATCCTTCAAAGCGGAAGTCTCCGATCTGAAACCTGTGTGTTCACGAACTTCCTCCACAAGAATGTCTTTTAAAAGACCTTCCTAACGATCCAAATCAAAACGACAGGGGGGGGGACAGTCAGGAGATGCTACAGGAATGGGCACACAAGAGCGGTTTTAACATGAAAGGATTCCCTCGTTGGCAAAGCGAGCTCACTATAACCTCTGTGTGACAGCTTTCCACTCTGTCTGTGTGCCAGAAGGCGGCTTTATTGGCATGGAATGGATATGTAATCACCAATGTGTTTAATGTGACTGTGAGCAGCTACTCCAGGTCTGAGAGCGTCTTTCAGAGCACAAGAACAGAACTGTTAATCACATAAATCACACTGGCTAATTTAGAGAGAATAAACACAGTTCCTAGACAGCACATTCAGAAACACAAGCACTCAACTGATGAACGTTGAACTGTTCATCAGTTCAACTGACACTAAGAAAACCCAACCCACATACAGAATGGAATCAAGGACTCTGGGAGCCCTAGAACGAGTGCTTTTGTGATATATTGGCGAAACATCACTGCCTAATCATACATCACATTCAGATCTCTGCCCAGCTAAAAAGCAGCTGGACTCATCTGTCCTTAGCACTCAAATTATCTCCAGTCATGCCAAGCAAAGAGCCATTATCATCTCACAATGTGCCAAGGGTCTCTTTTAATTAAATCAGATTTGATGTGAGGGTAAAATTGTTTTTTTTTTAATTAATTTCCCATTTGATATCGCATCACGCTGCCAGACCCAGCGCTAACAATAAACCAATGAGATGCAGCGTGTGAAAGGAAGTCTGACCTGATAAATCAATGAGCCAATCAGAACAGACAATTGGACAGTAAAATGCAGGATGTGAGCAGTTCTGTAAGCAAATCAAATTTCCTGTAAAAGGACAGCTGTGAGATGATTGGTGAAGCATTTGTTTTGTGTAAAATGCGCAGAGTGGGATTTCAGCAAAGAAACCTGTGCCATATTCATTCACCGTCATAATCTAGCTTAACCAGGTGCTGAAAAATTGCCTCGGGTATTTAAATGAAGTCACTGTCATTCCTTTCAGCACAAACACACCTGTCTATGTAAATAAATAAAATTAGAAAGTTTGTAAAAGTGAGCGCTATTTGCTTGCCGTAATTAACGTTGTGCTATTACCGCCCACAGAAGGCAGGCGATAAATAGGGTTTATTAAAAATTGAAGTTTGTGTACATTTTCTACTCATCGTGGCAGTAGTAATTCATCAAATGATGATCAAATAATGGAGAACAGCATTATAATGGGGCATATATCCAGACAGCGTGCAGTCGAGCAGACTTTCTGCATCGTAAGGGGATTGTGACTGAGTAAGACCGGGTAATACCAATACACAAGAACTAAAGCTGTGGTTCATACAACCTAAGGGGCACCAGAAATGATGTTGCCGGATGGTGTGGCGAAGCAACGAACAGAAGAAGTGGTTAGTACAGATGGAAGCGAAGGAACAAGTCGTACTACAAAGTCTTAATTCCAGTCATTTAGTCTTACTTTAACACTTCCTCCCAACAACTTTTTTGTCTTTGAAAAACCAAGGTTGCTGTGTATTTATGAGGTAGCCTAATTTTAAGTGCAATTTTTAGACCTGAAAAAGAAATCTAAATCAATTAAATAAAACTCCCAGGGCATTTTTTATAATGAATATAAATTTTTTCAAGCCATGCCAAGCTCTAAAATATTTTATTGGGTATAAATTGAGTAAAAAATATAGTTCTGTCAGGACCACTATCGTCAAAGATGATTGACAATTAGCATACAGTTTGGATTAGCAGTATGGTTCCGTTCTGGGCAAAAACTCCCTGCGCATCCATGCAGCCTAGGTAATGAGCTATTGAGCAATGCGAAAACTGCTGATAGTACAACGGGACTTTATATATGAATACTTAGATAGGTGTCGTATTCCCATAGGTTTGTAGCGAATCAGCTCATGGGGAAATATGAATAATTAATCATAACTAGTTATAATTCATTATAAATATTTAGATCCGCTGTAGATATTCACTTGACCTCTCTGGGTCAACTGTCTTGTCAATTCTAAGAAAGTTAATTTCCTAGTTAAAGGAAATAACTTTCATACTGTACAACTCTACACAGAGCCTGTAGTATAAATCTGCATGATTAGGGACTCCACTTATGAGCAAACAATGAACAACGTCAAGTGGGATACAAGTAAGACTTTATTAACTACATAAACACGTAAACTAGTCTAACAGTCACATAAACCCCCACACACACACACACACCCCCGCACCCAGTTGGTATAGGCAAGGGTTCAAGCTTAACTCAGTAAAGAGAGGAAATAAGAATATGAAGTTATGGGACCATTTGCATATTCAGCAGATCTACCTCCTGAAGGAAACATCAGATTCTTAGTACAAACACACCTTCGTAAAAAGGTGCAAATGATACCTAATATATAAATTAATAACTAAGTTTATACTTGCCGTCTCGTCTGCGAAAGAAAGGCTTGAGCAGCCAAAGGTTCAAGTGATCTTTTGCAGAGTTTTTGATATAAAACCATTTTGAGTAGAGAATCTTGTGAACTGGAAAAGTCAAGGCCCGAAGCCCTGGCACAACTTAGCGGTTGCAGAAGCTTCTAGCTGCATGTCTTCATCTTATAATCAAACCAAACCACCGACTCTGGGCGGGGCACTGATGTAGCCTTACGGTCTGAATGATTCCACCTCTCACGATGGCTTGCCTATCTACGAAAAGGCCAGGAATCCCAATGTGTATTTTTGAGATACTGGGGCGTTTTTATGACCCTTTGTGTGAGCATGGTAATTTTGCAAATGGAACTTAATCGAAATTACCTCAAAGATTCACCGGACACTAATATATTCTATGTTACCACATATACTATACAGGCCGTTTAGATCATCAGAAGGCGAATTCCAGATCTAAACATGGGTACATATGACCATCTGTCAAGATGACAGGCACGTCAGTGTTCCATCATATCCTTCCATAAAACATTATAAATATGAAGAGACACTACACATGACCTGAAGGATATGTGGTTTTTCCAATTCACAGAAAGGTTTTTTCTATGAATTATTTAGGAAGAGTCCATTTTCTACCGTGCATTGTTGGCTCTCCCTATGAAACGTTGATTTCATCTACTTCGCATTCCTTTGGGCAATAAACCCATGGAATACACGTTGGGGGGTTCCATGGAATGAGAGGCCTGTTCTACCCTCCTGAGTTGTTACGCATTCGGGGGAAGGTCCAGAGGTCCTCATAGGCTTGTTAACTGATGGGGTACAGAGTATTTGTTAGATTTAGCTAACAAAATATATATTGTGTGTTTGATTGGTCCAAATGCTACAGGTTGATGGGGATCAGCTGAGAGTCAGCTGATGCGAGCTTGACTAACGTGACCTGCCAGAACTAACGCTACACTTGATATTTAAAAATCCTTTACCCTTATCTAGTAACTCAGAAACAAGTGGAAAAGTGCTACAAATTCATTGTTTAAAAATAGTGGGAACCCTGAAAAACATTCAGCTCTTTACAGAAACAAAGAATGTCTGGACTTCAAATGTTGTTGTGGACAATTGTGTTGAGAAATTGTGAATTTTAGCATGCAAAGTGCATTCAATACAAACTTATAACAGCCTTATTTGCTTAATTCCTTTAGAGAATTATGTGTAGCACAAATGGCAAAGTGTGAATGTGGCACTCTAAGTAAGTGCAATTCATTCTTGGTGAATTTCCCTTGTGTGTCATTTCTTTATTTAGCATGCATTTGTGGCATTTGAAAGTTTGATTGCATTGGCTTACTTGAGTGACAACTCAAAATGGCATGTATCATCCATTGAGGCACTAAAATACAGTGTCATATAGAGTTCATGGAGCTGAATTGCATACAGTTGATGATTATTGCATGTGAATTATTGTGTCAGTGTTGTGTATGTACTCACTGGCAGAAAGGCAGTAACTGCAGTAAAGTCTCCTTTGTGGGCTGGGCAGTGAATTCAGGCAGTGTCTGGATCAGTTTATTCATCACCATACGCAGGTATGACTGCAGCTGTTTCCTCCTCTCCTCTACAAACTTGGCATCCTACAAATTGATACAAATACATAGTTCAAATGTCTTAAAGGGATATTTCAGCTAGAAATGAAAATTGCCATTCCCCTTATGTCATTCTAACCCTTGTGAAAAACATTAACATTAACATTATTAATGAAATAAAAAAGCCGCTCAAGTATATCCAGAGTGCACTTCCATGACACTGTTTCCTAACAACCTTAAAAGTTTTAAAGTACATTTTATATCATTGTTTTAATAATATTTTGGCATGATTTTAAAAAGTACTGTGCACTTATTCTGATGTGGCGAGTAACATCATTAAGTAACAGAATTATAAAATTGCATATAAAGATACCTAAAAGTTAAATTAACCACATTTAATTACAATTTAAACTATGATACATTTTTTTTCATTGTATATCCCAGTAATTAAGTGTCCAAAAACATTACATTCAGTTGGCTCAAGTATAAAGTATATTATTTCCATTTTTCAAAGTATGCCAAAGTGAACTTCTTGAAGGATGTTCCTGCAGCTCTTTTCCATACTGTAAACTGACAGAAAAAAACAATAATGTTCTACATCATTGATGTCAAACCTGGTGCAACATCTGGAAATGCCATATTTTAACAAACAAACGTGATTGAGATTTGAGAGCTTTGGTGGAAGAGATCCTTATGAGAAATTATTGACTTAAATATGGGTCTTCAGTAAAGTAAATTCAAAGTATTCATCACATAATGCCATTTATTGTATGACTCCAAAAGATTTAGAATAGTGCACAAATGTTGTATAAAGCCACTTTTAGAGTACCTTTATGGTGCTTTTAGTTATTTTCAGAGCTTGACGACCTGGCACAATATATATATATATAGTTATATAATCTTATCTACAGAAGTGAGTACACCCTCACATTTGTAATATTTTATTATATCTGTAGATTCTACAGGGTATAATACTTCAGCTTCATTCATCGTTCCAAAAGATAAACTGCAGTGCTTTACCACTATAGGACAGGAAGAGCTAAATAACTTATCACTGCATCTAAACCAACATTAACATGCCTGTTAGATCCTGTACCCATTAAATTATTGAAAGAGTTGTTACCTGTAGTAGAAGAACCGCTTCTTAATATTATTAACTTGTCGTTGTCTTTAGGTCACATCCCAAAACCATTCAAAGCTGGTGGTTATTAAGCCTCTTATTAAGAAACCACAACTAGATCATAGTGAACTGGCAAACTACAGACCCATCTCAAATCTTCCTTTTATGTCAAAAATTTAGAAAAAAATTGTCTGCTCAATTGTGCTCCTTTCTGCAAAAAAATTATCTCTATGAAGATAATCTTTCAGTCAGGTTTCAGGCCCCACCATAGCACGGAAACTGCACTTGTTAAAATTACAAAAATTACTTGCTTCTTGCGTCAGACCAAGGCTGAATCTCATTGCTAGTTTTACTTGATCTAAGTGCTGCGTTCGACACTATAGATCATGACATACTCATAGATCGCTTACAAAACTATACAGGTATCCAAGGACAGGCTTTAAGATGGATTAGATCCTACCTGTCCGATCGCTACAACATTGTTCATTTAAATGGGGAGTCAACTCAATTATCACCAGTAAAATACGGAGTGCCACAAGGATCTGTCCTAGGTACTCTGCTATTTTCGATATACATGTTGCCCCTTGGTAATATTATTAGAAAATATGGGATTAGTTTCCATTGTTATGCTATGATACTAAACTATATATCTCAACAAGACCAGATGAAACTTCCTAAATTATCTTAAGTAACAGAGTGTGTTTAAAAATGTAAAAGATTGGATGACATAATTTTCCCTATTAAATTCGGATAAGACAGAGAGATTACTTATTGGACCAAAAGACAGTAAACAATCTCTTGGATTACAATTTGCAACTAAACGGATGCACGGTTACTTCCTCTACAATCAAAAATCTGAGACAGCAACTTGTCTTTTGAAAATCAAATTTCCCATGTTACAAAAACAGCATTCTTCCATCTTAGAAACATTGCCAAGTTACGAAACATGTTACCTGTTTCTGATGCAGAAAAAGCTAGTTCATGCATTCATGACCAATAGACTGGACTATTGTAATGCACTGCAAGATGGTTGTCCTGCATCTTCAATAAACAAAATACAGGTAGTCCAAAATGCAGCGGCTAAAGTCCTTACCAGGTCAAGAAAATATGATCATATTACTCCAATTTTACAGTCTCGGCACTGGCTACCTATTAAGTTCCGTATCAGTTACAAAATATTATTACTTGCCTATAAGGCCCTTAATGGGTTAGCTCCTGCGTACCTAACTAGTCTTCTACCACACTACAATCCATCACGCTCCCCAAGGTCGCAAAACTCTGGACTTTTGGTAGTACCTAGGATAGCCAAGTCCACTAAAGAAAGTAGAGCTTTCTCGCATTTGGCTCCCAAACTCCGGAATAGCCTTCCTGATAACGTTCAGACACACTCTCTCTGTTTAAATCTAGAATAAAGACACATCTCTTTGGCCAAGCATTCAAATAATGCATCTCATAATCTTTTACTGCAGTTATATCTGATCAAATGCACATTATTATTCTTTAGTTTGGGTTAAAAAAATAAATTTTGCTTGGTTGGAACAGCAGCTATGCTAATTATGTCTCTATTTGTTTCTGTTTTTGCGGATTTACACAAGCTTCAGTCTGGATCCAGAACACCTGAGAAGAGATGATGCAACCACTCAGAGGACCTCAGATGATGCCAAACATGAAACAACATACAGAACTACCAAAATTTGCTATAAGTTCATATGATATCATATAATAATTGCTGTTAATAGTAATTTGTTTGATTACGTCTTTAATTGATTACATATTTAATAGATTTTTCCGTACATTTCTGCCATATGTACATTAACTGACATTCACCACTGATAAGCTACCACTAAATATTGTAGAAACTTAATTTGCTGTAAAGTTGCTTTGCAATGATTTGTATCGTGAAAATAATTTAATTGAATTGAATATCTTTTCATGTGACAACACTGAAGAAATGACACTTTGCTACAATGTAAATTAGTGAGTGTACATAACAGTGTAAATTTGCTGTCCCCTCAAAATACGCAGCCATTAATGTCTAAACCGCTTGCCACAAAAGTGAGTACACCCCCCTTATTCAATTCTTAATTGGGCCCAATTAGCCATGTTCTCTCCCCGGTGTCATGTGACTCACTAGTGTTACAAGGTCTCAGGTGTGAATTAAACACGTTAAATTATAAAAAGAAAAAAAAAAAGGGAGCAGGGGTGTAAATTTGGCGTTATCACTCTCACTCTCTCATACTGGTCACTGGAAGTTCAACATAGCACCTTAAGGCAAAGAATTCTCTGAGGATCTGGAAAAAAGAATTGCTAACGAGGGCTAGGCTATAAGAAGATTGCCACAGACCCTGAAACTGGCTGCAGGCAGGTGCCAAGACCATACAGCGGTTTAACCGGACAGTTTTCACTCAGAACAGGCCTCGCCATGGTCGACCAAAGAAGTTGAGTGCACGTGCTCAGCGTCAGATCCAGAGGTTGTGTTTGGGAAATAGACGTATGAGGGCTGCCAGCATTGCTGCAGAGGTTGAAGGGGTGGGGGGTCAGCCTGTCAGTGCTCAGACCATACGACGCACACTGCATCAAATTGGTCTGCATGGCTATCTATCTATCTATCTATAGTGTATAAAAATCAGTGTTGGGGAGTAACTAGTTACATGTAACGACGTTACGCAATTTAATTACAAAATATATGTAACTGTAATCAGTTACAGTTACTAACAAAAAATGTGTAATTCAATTACAGTTACTTATGAAAATGTTAACGATTAAAAAGGGGGGTTACATCTGAATATTTTCACATACACACATTAAGATTTAATTGATTTCTTTCCCAAATGGCACTGATAATCGAAAATATGCGACATATACGGCCCTATGATTTCAGCGATGCGGAAAACATGGACTGGTTCGTAGAATCCAGTCATAAAAATAAAAATGGAATTCCTATAATGCGGAATGTCACAGAATATGCCACATTTTGGATGAATAAATCAAAAGTAGGTCAGTACACTTGAATCAAAACGCAATATGGACTAGAGTCTGTGACTATTAAGCCGCAAAAAGACAATATATTTATCCTGCAAGTTCTGCATGTTTCCGGCGCGGACTGGCCATCAGGAGAACCGGGACAATTCCCGGTGGCCTGGCAGCCGATTTGGCCTGCTTTTTTAACATTATTATTGTTAGCTAAATAATTGCCTGCCGAATGTATTAAAGTGATGATTTCCGAATTCGCCATTCGATAATAAATCATGACTCGATTAGTCGCGACTGGCAATGCTAAGCTTCGGCTTGCGCGCTCTCTGCACCTCCACCAAATGGTTTCGATCAGAGTAATCAAAGCGAGAGATTTTAGAATGGAGTGGAAGAACCCAGGTGGAGCAGAGAAGCAAAACTACTGTTCAGGATTTCAAGTGAAGGTCAGTTTCATCTGTAAATAGGCCTATGCTATTGTAGTTTTGCCTTTGTTTACTTAATCAGTGGCAGCCCATTGCTCATCAGTCATCACTCAAAATACTGTACTAGCCTAAAGGACATCATTGTTATCTATTGTAAAGTTACTATTAGTAATAAAAATAGTAGTAGTAATTTAGACAAATAATCATATCGTTTTATAATAGGTTTAGGTGGAGCTAGGGCAGACAACAACACAACCCTTACGAAAATTAACGATCAATTTTACTATAAATCCAAAGACAATTGTTGTTAAACCATGGTAACCACAAATTAGCCATGGTTTTTGCTACACTAACCATAGTTCAACCATGGAATTTGTAGTAAAAATAAATACAAATGGTAATCCATTTGCAAAAAAATCTCCCAAAAAAACATGGTTACTGTACTTTAACTATGATAAAATCATGGTTGATTTTTGTAAGGGAAAATATCACATGTTTATTATTAGGACTTTTCTATAAAGATATTGTAATGATGTGGTCATTATTGTACTAATTTTGACATGTAGGCAATTTAGAAAGTATAGTTTTGTTAAATCTTGAGTATTAAAGGGGTGCTACTAAAAAGAACATTATGTTGTGTATTCGGTGTAATGAAATGTGTTTATGCAGTTAAGGTAAAAAAAACATATTTTACACAAAGTACATTGTTGTTGACCTCTATGCCCCGCCTTTCTGAAACGCATCGATTTTTACAAAGCTCATCGTTCTGAAAAGCGAGGTGTACGCTGATTGGCCAACTATCCAGTGCGTTGGCTGAATACCTCAAGCGTGTGACGGAAATGTAACCTTAACATACTGTGATGCCCTGTGTCCCGGCGCAACAAGACAAAAACAATAAAACCCATTACAAACAAAGCATTTGGTGCATCCAGTGGGGACATAATTACTGATTATAATGGACTTATACTGTTGAGTAAGCGTTGCGTAACGCGCTGCGTAAACATAAAACCATGTATGGAGAAACGACAACCAACAAGCGCTACTCTACACTGCTCAAAACTGCGTTTGAATCGTCAGTGGCAAATTCTTTAAATATAAAAAACGTACTTACAGGCTGTGAGTCAGAAGCACCAGACTGGCCTTGCAAAGTCTCCGCTTCATCCACGGTGAAAGCCGATACGGCGATTCACAGCGCGAAGTTGATGTATTTCCTAAGCGACCAGCAACGGATCAGCTCTAGGCATGACGAAAGCGGATATCATCTCTTTTGGAAGGCCAAACAAGTAGTTTCGCTTTCACAACTAAACAAACAGCATCTCCACAACATGGCGCTGGCAGCAACAACAATACTACAGCGAAAATAAAAGTTACGCCTTCTTTCTTTGTGTGAAGATTTGGGCGGCGTTATGCAAATCTTCACACATTGTGAAGTAGACATGTTGGGGGTGTGTTAGAACGAGCCGTTTTAGGGAGGTGTGGTTGACTCTTAACTTTATAAAGAATATATCTTTGGATTGAGGACTTTAGTCTTTGCAACTTTATAGATCTCCTTTATGCACCAAGAGCTTGTAACACTCCAAGAGAAAGGAAAAACATTGAAATAGCATCATATGACCCCTTAAAGTGTTGTGAGAGCGACAGAGAATATGGGCAAAATGTAAGGAGATGAAAAGTAAACTGGAGTGATAGGTGGCCCAGTTCAGGAGAAAACATCGTCAGATCATTATACAAACAGAACCAGATGGTTCAGGAGTTATGTACAAGAATAGGATACATGCTTCTTAGATCAACTGTATTTGGGTTTATGTGTATGCTTAATTTTTTTCCAAGTAATTGTTAGATGCAGTGTTTCCTGTAGTTATGCGAAGACTTCGTTTCAAAAACACTATCAGTAAATTATTTCTTATGATTTTAAATCTGCATTTAACCTCAGATCATTCTCAAAGTAAAAGGCGGTACTAAAGTCTGATTTATCATCTTAATTAAAGTGATGAAGGTTTTGAAAATCTGAAAGAAATCAGTGTTTAATACTACTGTAAGGTTAACCCTGCATGGTGTAAACGTTTGAAAATGATTAACAGTTTAAAACATTCATTAGAAATTTAGAAAAGTAATCAAAAAGTAATCAAATGTAATCCGTTAGATTACTTTAATAAAGTAATTGAAAAAGTTACACTACTATTACATTTTAAATAGGGTAACTTGTAATCTGTAACCTATTACATTTTCAAAGTAACCTTCCCAACACTGTTAAAAATAGAGTAGCATGAACATTCTGCTGAATTTCTCCTTTTGTGGTCCATATGAAGGTGAGAAGTTAACTATGATTATTTAGTTAATCCAAACAAAATCTCTCCAAAAACCTGTTTCATCAGGACTTGCTTTGAATTTAGAGCATCAAAACATCAGCATCAAGTCTGTATGCAGCATATTAAGCTGATGGATAACCAGATCAAAGTCAGCGCTGTAGCGGGGGTGACATCAAAAGCAAATGAGATAGAACAAGGGACAGCGGGAGAAAGACTGAAATGTTATTAATGTCCCCTTGATGGCTGATTAATTGGCCCTGATGCTCCAGTTCTTGCATCTGTACGCGTGTGTGCATATGACATCTGTCAAGTCTCACGTGCTGAGGGGAAGTGGACTACTCTAAATGCTCTGGCGTCACCCACTTCATCAGAGGTCAACGGCTCAATCACCCAACAATAATAAAGACTGTTAGGAAATGTTTGTGTGCCATCTAAACCACTGTCACCCCGCATTACAGCATTAGTGTGTCATCGGGGCATGAAGTTCTAATAGTGATCTATCTCCAACAGGCATGAAAAGGCATAAAAGTTGATTATGATATGGGATATGTGGAGGAGATCACTGCTGTCAGATTAGCTTACCCATGAGGGCTGTGCCTGCCAGGGCTAATTTAATGCTCTGGCCCACGTCATCTCAGAACTCCCTTTAAAGGTTAGAACCATGAAACCAAGTACAAATATTTGCTCTTTGAGCACTTTACAACAATAACATCAAGTGATATTCACTATTAAGTATATTAGGGGGTCTTCAAACACCTTAATCGGGATGGAGACGAAGCATGGATTCCCTGTGTCATATAATAAGAAATTGAGATTTGCATTTTAAGCCTGACCTATAAAAACATAAATATAGTTATAAATAGGGGGGGAACGGTTTGCGAAAAAAAATCGAACTGTACGGTTTGCTATAAATAACACGTAAAACAAACAGGGTTCGGCTAATATATGTTTCTGTTGATAGATGCGCATTCTGGCTTCCCAATACATTACAACAACAGCGATGAAAAAAAAAGTGGACAAACCATTCACTCTTGTTCAATGCGAATGCCGTATTCTGGAATATGAGCAGTCATTTATTCCATCATCATCTGGGTGCTGATAGTGCGCGCGCACAGGTGAGACCTGAACAGCACACGTTGATATCTGTGTTTAATCTAAACTCATTTATTAAGCCTTGCCAGTTTAAACATTTAAGAGCCAGAGGACGCGAGAAAATTTGTGCGTGCGCTCATCTGAAGCGCACAAACCCGCGCCTCAGAACACGCGCAAATATTAAGCTCTCTCTGAAGTATTGTGTTTAAATGGACAAATTCACACAAAAATTATGTAAAAATGCCCGTCTTGGTAAGTATCCTATAGCAGACATAGCCGGCTGAACGTACTTAAGTGTCTTAAAGTGACAGCACTTTCTTAATATTAATCAAACAGCAACAACAAAAAAATCACTCACTGCTCTTGATTGAATAGCTTTTGTAACTTTAATAAAGATGAATCTTTAATTTATACAGTCAAATATGCAATGCTGTTTTACATTTCATTACTTTATTCAATTTATGTACCTAAAAATTAATGTTAGACCTACCTAAAAAAAAACTGAAAATCACTGTTTATTTTATTTGTATCTTTACTCTATTGTATTTATTTGTGCTGTTGCTTGTTGTTAGATAGATTATTCTTATTTTCTTTATTTTTATTTGACAGTATAGTTTTTCCCTAAACATAGCACATACCGAACCGTACCGAAACGGTGACTCTAAAACCGTGATACAAACCGAACCGTGAGTAAGTTGAACCGTTCCACCCCTAGTGATAAATATATGTATTTGTATACATTGTTATGATGCTTACATTGCAATATCAATTTAAGGTTTATAAGATTTGTTTGTTTTTGAAAGATGCATCTTATGCTCAACAAGGATGCATTTATTTTATTAAAAATACAGTAAAAAGTTTGAATGTGAAATTTTATTACTACTTAAAATAATGTATGTAATTATAATTTATTCCTGCAATGACAAAGGTGAATATTCTTCAGTCATTACTCCAGTCTTCAAAGTCACATGATCCTTTAGAAATCATTTTAATATGCTGAGAAGTGTATCGCTTAATTAATGCAGAAAACTACATCTAATAGGATAAACTGGCTCAAATATGATATGATAGAAATATTGATATGACAAAGAAAAGAAACCCAAAGCCTTTGGTATTCTTAGTAAAAGGCTTATTTCTAACACTTTCCTAGTTTGAGGATGTATTATTCTACTAATTGGATTCTATCAGGATAACAAGATACTAAAACACCTTTTCACTGAGGGACCATTAAGGGCCAAACACCTTGATAAACAAGCCAAGCACACGCGCACAAAGCATTATGGCAAGTGCATCTAATAACTGATGTTTTAAGCTGTTTATGCGTGCAGCTTGAGTAGGTCCTTCAGTCAATCTGTTAACACAAACACCCACCTGCAATTCACACAAACAACTCGTGACAAAACCAACAAAGCACTTTGCGATCTCTTAAGAGAACCAGAGTGTTTCTCTGCAAATTATTCTCTCAGGCTTCTGTCTTTGGGCCAGTTTTGTTTCTTTCCTTAAACGACAGGCTCCTCTCCAAATTCCTCAAAGCACAGTTCTGCTGATCATCTGTGTCTGACAGCGACAGGCAGTGAGACAGAGAAAATCACTGCCAGACGCTGCCATTATAGCCAATAAAGACTTGCTGGAGTGCTTCTCCATCTTCACAGGCTATTGTCTGGACCAGGAGATGGCTTTAGCCAGCCGGTGCTGCACAGGGAGTTGTGTTTGTGTTCGCTTTAGTCCAAACATGTGCAGCATGTATGGACACGTGTGCAGATTTGAATGAAAATGACAACGTGTGCGGGTGATTCAAGCTAGTACAGTAAAGCACAGCACAAGCCATCACACTCTCCCTGAGAATTAAACCGTTAGGACTGAAAGAGGTGATTTATCACGCTGACCGTCCCACAGAAGGTTGCTGTAAAAGTGGTTGTATGTTGCTTTTCGAATGGGGAAATAACCTCATTCATCCTATAAAAAAAAAAAATCTGATGGTACATATTTACTCTAGTTTATCTCCGCTCTGCCTGCAACTGTTTGACAAATTGGATTTACTGTACAAAACCACATCGAGCTAATCAATCATTCTGGGCATATCTGCAGTAACTAATCAGGTGTGATGTGAGACGCTATTTACAATTATGCATTTGCCTAAAGGTTTTATCCAAAATGACTTCCAGAGGATTTAGGATATAATCCTGTGAATCAAACTTTTGATGCAGTCATTGCAAAAGCCATGTTACAAAACCAGGGTAGTGAAAAATGTAGAATTGTAGAATGTAGAATATGAACTGAATTGGCCAGAGGATAAGTGATCCTCGACTGAGCCTAGTTTCTCCCAAGGTTTTTTTTTCTCCGTTTCTATCACTGGATGAAATTTGGATTCCTTGTGACTGTTTCTTTTGGCTTGCTTAGTTAGACTTTAATATTTATTTAATATTCAGTAATATTACCGATTTACTGCACTAGCACTACTGAATGAGAGCAAAATTAAACTGAATTGAGCTGTAGAGTATTGTCTACTGTAGAGCTCCTTTATGGCTCAAATTTGTTCACAACTGACAATTTTTGCAACATCAACTCTGTTATGGAATCGAACTGAATAATGAATAGTTTGAGTTAAATAATGACACAACTGTATACAATTGAGCTGTGATTCCCTGAATTAAACTTATTTAAACTTTACACAATTATTGAACTGATCTAAACCAACACTAAACTGGCTGGAGTTGAATAATGACACTATTGTCTTGTTAGAGCTACTTTACAGCAGAACATGTATTTGCCTCATTTTGTATTTTGCATCACTGACTATGTTACTTTCCTGTTTAATACTGTTAAGTTGCTTTGAAATAATCTCTATTGTATAAAGTGCTACAAAAATAAAGATGACTTGACACCGTGCAAAAAGATGAATTGGAATTGAATGAATTGTAATTTACACCGATTTAACAATGTTCTCTCACCCTAGAACACAAAAGAGAATTTATTAAAGGGAAAATTAGACAATGGAACACACTTATTATTGTGCTTTATCTGAGGAGACAATTGAATAATCAGTACTTGTATGGCTGAAAAAGCAGAAAAAGTCTGAAGAGATAAAAAACGTGTGTAAACATTTGTTAGTTATGAACAGATTTGATTCAGCTCAGTACAGGATACAGAAGGTGAGAAGATCTGATTATGGAGAAAATCCTGTGTAGTGATGCCCAAGTTGCCTCTTTTCAGAGGTAATGGTTAAGGGAATTATTATGTAGACCGATCGTAGAGACAATCACGCTGATCACCATCTTTTTATTACTCACTGTTTTTAAACCTTTCAAACTTATTTTCGAACGCCTTCAAACAAGGCTTTGCGAAGCCAATATTCAAATTCTGTCTATATTCAACATGTGTCCTTGAAGCTTTCTTACATTCACATTCAAATTGCAATTCTGCATTTTGTTTGCTACCTCACTTCAAATTCAATTCAAATTTAGAAGACATTTTCAAAGCAATTCCAAATCACGCACAATCTCTTAATACAGTATTATGAAACAACAAGCAATTTGTCTAACTGCATTGAACATCGAACTCTTCACAGCTGGCTATTAAAATTTCTTTTTTATTGTTGATTATCCTATCAGACTTGTTTAGGACATGGTCCAACAGTATAAAGTGATTCACAATTGCAGCATCACACACTGACACTTTTTTATTAAGAACGTTTTCATAAGAACCAAGCAAGTCATGAGAGATCATATGTGTTTTCTCAGCACATGTTCGGTGCAAGAAAAAACTGGCACACGCATCAGGCATGTTGCATATGCATACAAAATCCAGGAGTCATAATTTATTCACTTTGACTAGTGAAAGCAGAAATGGCAAACACTGCATTAATGAGAACAGGGCAGATCCTCCTGGGGC
This sequence comes from Sinocyclocheilus anophthalmus, assembly GCA_018155175.1. Classification (NCBI taxonomy): domain Eukaryota; kingdom Metazoa; phylum Chordata; class Actinopteri; order Cypriniformes; family Cyprinidae; genus Sinocyclocheilus; species Sinocyclocheilus anophthalmus. Next base: position 65,358 of record JADLZN010012196.1, read on the forward strand.
TGTCATCTTTAATGCAAAGATAATGTGGAGTTAAATTAAAGCTGCGCCCAAGAAGCCAGAAGAGACAACAGACTGTCTTCTATTTCTGCGCCTCCCTCAACCTTTTGTTTAAGCCAAATGGTGGGAAATCAATAATGTATGATGCAGGTAGCCAGTACCATAATGACCATGTGTTATGAACCATAAAGAACTTTCCAGACTCTTGCACTCAAGAAAATATGGATACTAATGTCTCAAACCAGGTGTTGGGAAAGGCCAATGATGAGAACAAATGGGTCAGTAAATGTACGAGAACCTGCAGAGAGTCAGTGAATAATTCAGCACACAGCAGAAGGTGGGTCAGAAGAGAAAGTCTCAACCTCCACTCAAAATCTTGTGCTAGAAAGAGCCAAATGATTAAATGAGTAGTTCACCCAAAATCAATGCCATCGCAACCAATGTTCATTTTTTGCCCTCTACGTTGTTTCAAACAAAAATACAGTCATTTTTCTATATATATATATTATATATATATATTATATATATATTATATGGTGTGTGTGGGTTGTGTGTGGGTGTAAAACAGTTATCTGAAAATAATTACCAATTATAATGTATTTATTGAATAAATATAACATAATATTAGGGCTGTCAAACAATTAAAATTTTTAATCTAATAATTACATGATGGGCAGATTAATTAATTAATCACAAATTAATGACACATCAGTTTTGGCTAAGAAATTACCTCCTAAAAGATAACAGTCATTATTGTGTTAAATGAGAAAAGCATTGAAGAGACATTACAAAAATATTTTTAGAAAGAAATATCTTCATTCTACAGTACATAAATAATGATAATGATTTTTTTTGGCAGATTCTGCAGGGATGTCATTTTTTACCACAACTGTAATGAACATGCATGATAATGCACTGAATTGTTTTTCTTTAAATTATCGATATGTTTTCTGTCATGTAGTATGTGTCAAGTTTACAGATGCAGAAAAGTGCCAGATGTTAAAAATGTGTTGTCATCAAAATTACTTTTCAAAAAAATAAATTAACTTGACCAAGCAAAATTACTTTAAAGGGGTCATATGATGTTGCTAAAAAAAGTACATTATTTTGTGTATTTGGTGTAATGAAATGTGTTTATGCGGTTTAAGGTTTTTTAAAAAAACACATTATTTTCCACATTTTTGTACATTATTGTTTCTCCTCTATGCCGCGCCTTTCTGAAACGCTTCGATTTTTACAAAGTTCATTGTTCTGAAAAGCGAGGTGTGCTTTGATTTGCCAGCTATCCAGTGCATTGTGATTGGCCGAATACCTCAAGCGTGTGACGGAAATGTTACGCCCCTACCATACTGTGATGCCCTGTCCGGCCGGAGCGACGAAACAAAAACATTAAAACCCATTATAAATGAGGCATTTGTTGCATCCAGTGGGGACATAATTACGGATTATAATGACTTATACTGTCTTTTTATGCGTTGCGTTGCATCGCGCCGCGTAAACATAAAACCCTGTCTGCATTTGTGATCGGAGAAATGACAAACAACAAGCTCTATTCTACACTGCTCAAAACTTGCGTTTGGATCGTCAGTGGCAAGTTCTTTAAATATAAAAAACATACTTAGTCTTTGAGTCAGTACAGCCGGCATTGTAGTCTACTCTCCCAGGATTAGGAAACAGTCCTCCATAAAATGCGCTGCACACATCTGAATATTTGGGTTGAAGTGTTCTGGAACAGTATTGTAAATACATCTTTACCACTGATTTCTAGTCGTGTCCTCTTTTGGAAGGCCAAACAAAGTACTTTCGCTTTTGCAATGAAACACGTAGCCTCTTCACAACATGGCGGCGGCGGTGGCAGCAGCAATAATGTTACGCCTTCTTTCTTTGCGTGAACATTTGGGTGGCGTTATGCAAATCTTCCCACATCGTGACATAGACATGAGGGGGCGTGTTTAAACGAGGCGTTTTAAAGAGGGCGTGGTTGACTCTTAACTTTTATAAAGAAAATCTGTTTGGATTTAAGACTTTAGTCTTTGCAACTTTAGGGATCTTATCTATTCACGAACAGCTTGTAACACTCCAAAGAGAAAGAAAAACTTGGAATCGCATCATATGACCCCTTTAAATAATCCCCTGCCTAGAATCACCACTGAACATCACATTTTCAATCATGCAGATATTCACAAAAAAATGGCACTCTTTCTTATGCATGTTATTTCTAAACTATATCATATATATAATTATAAGACAAAAGCCCACAGGCTTTTTAGCTGAATAGTTTTTGCATCCTGGGAAGAATGTATATTAGGACGCGGGCTGTGCAACATCTAAGCACTCCCTCAAAGTTCCTCTGAATCTCTGCTCTCATTCTGGCCTGTGGCTATGTAGTACAGTATCATCTCTCTCTACATCTGTGCAACCCAGCTGCAGTGAAGATCACACTGTATGCACCAAAGCGTGAAAAAACATGAACATTTGCTCATTTTAATCATGGTAAATGTGGGTCACAGGGATGGTCAAAGGTCTGTAATTGTTCCCCCTGAAGACAAGAGATGTGATGAACAATATGAGCAAAATGTGAGTGCACAGATAATCTAGATAAAGGTTATTCATTCATAATGTGACGTTAGCAAGGTCCTCTAAGAAACAGTGCAACTAGAGTTCCCAGCTTTGCCCTTATTTATACTCATTATTCTAATCAGATTTATATTCATAACCAATGTTAGAGTCATTCTTCGACCACATTTACGTACACATTTTCAGATTAAAATCCATATTCTCATTAAACCTTTAAACTGAAAAGAGGTTTACATGTTCACTTGTGTATAGCTATTTTACATTCCTGCATGCATGGAAAACATTGTATTTTGAGTAAACTAAGACATGCACTCTTTTCACGCTATTCTCTTCTACGTCTCTAACCACTTATTATTTCACATTTGAATAATTGAATCAAACAAATCATTTACATTCATATCCACAATAGCATAAACTGAATTTTTTTTTTTTTTTTTTTTTGAAAGAATGTCATTACTGTCACTTTTGATCGATCCTCGAAGAAAACAAAAGTATTACACTGTACCGTAAAAGTACTGTACTGTACATTCTGAGACTCTGACATGACGCATAATAGGAATATAACTAATTTTGTATTCACTTTAGAATATTACTGTGCATGTCAAATGTGGTCTCCTTTTTTTCATTCATTCCATCAGTTCAGCTTAATTATTCGCTCTCGCACCACTAGAAAATAAAGTCTGTGCACCCTGGCGTGCCAGTACATTAGCACAAAAAAGTTATCTCATGCTTTTTTTGTACTTGTGTCTGTATATGAAAATTTTGTCCGTTTCTGCATTGATAAAATGCAATCTGCTTGCTTGTAAGTTTGGGGTGGTAAGGTGTAGTAGTAACATAATTAAGCAGCGAAGTTAAAGATCATAGATTTGAATTCTGTAAGCAGCAATCATTGATCTAATGCCATTGTGCCCTTGAGCAAAGCACTTAAAGGAGTCATATGATGCGATTTCAAGTTTTCCTTTCTCTTTGGAGTGTTACAAGCTGACTGTGCATAGATAAGATTCCTGAAGTTGCAAAGACTAAGTCTCAAACCCAAAGAGATATTCTTTATCAAAGTTAAGACTCTGCCACGCCCCCCTAAAATGGCTCGTTCTAACACGCCCCCACATATCTACCTCACTATGTGGAAATATTTGCATAATGCCACCCAAATGTTCACGCAAAGGAAGAAGGCGTGGTTTCAGTAACCGCAGTTGAAGCAGCCATGTCAGGGAGACGCTTCTAGGCGAAAGCAAAAGCACTTTATTTGGCCTTCCGAAAGTAGATGCATTTAGGAATCTTGATTACTTACAACAGAACAGCAATGCATTTTATGGACGACCGTTTCGTGAACCTAGGAGATGAGGTGATTCTGACTTTGCTATGACAAGCTGGTGCTTCTGAATCAGCTACTGTTTTGTTATTAGTTTAAGTATTTGCTATTGACTGTTCAAATGCGGAGTTTTGCACATCGTGTGTGTGTGTGCACGTGTGTGTGTGAGAGAGAGAGAGAGAGAGAGAGACAGAGAGAGAGAGCGAGAGACAGGGTCACAACACAGTGGAGTCAGCTGTCTTAACCGTGGCTGTGTAATGCAAACACACATTCATCACTGTGTATGTCACGCGACTCTGTTACCCTTTCGGGCTTGAACTGATGGTAAACTAATGACATTATTTACTGTCTTTACATTTATTTTGAAAGATGAAGCTTGCGATTATGGTAAGGCGCATTACATTTCCGACCCGTGCTTGCGGTGTTCGGCCAATCACAATGCACTGGGTCAGCTGGCCAATCAGAGCAAACTGCACTTGTCAAAGGAGGGGGCTTTGAAAATGACGTGTTTGAGAGAGGCAGGGCATAGAGGACCTACAATAATGTACAGTATTGAAAAATAATGTGTTTTTTGAACAAAAAAAAGCATGTCAACATATTCTGTTACAAATACACAAAATAATGATCTTTAAAAAGGCATCATATGATCCCTTTAAGGGATGCTGTCCCTGTGACAAGTGTACTGTAATAACTGTACCTTTAGATTAAAGCAACAGCTTAATAACTACTATTGTTGTGCACCTCCGCCACTTTCTGACAAGGAGTTTTTAAACGGCAGTGAGTCATAATAACAGAATAAATAAATGGTTCAATTAAATAGTCTCTTGTGCTGTGTTTTTATTACACAGACTTGGGTTTAACGTGTGACAAGGAAGTATATTATGCTAAAAAACGTCAATATTCTATAAAACACCCAGGTAAAAGTGATACATTGATACACTTATCAGTATGCATATGTAGGTAAAGCTAGCAGGTATTACACACTGGCATTGTCTTGTTTTGCTGTGAGGCTATCAGCTGAGAGCAGGGACAGCGAGGACGTGCCTAGGGAGGATGTGCACATTATTGCTGTACTGACACCCTCTAAACAGCCAATCCCCGGACAGACTCACTAAATCCCTCCATCAGCCTCTCAACCTATGAGTGGATGAAATAAACCTACTGCACAAGAAGCACACAAAACAACACAGTCACCTGGATGAAGAGCGCAATCTTGAACCAAACACAAATGCACATATAGATACAAGAATACTAAAACTCTGTAGTGATGGTCATAGACAAAGCTTATATTATTGTATTTCTAATATATTAAGAATATATTAATTCAATAAAGTTGAATATTGATTAAAAATGAAAACAACAACAAAGGTCGCAGAAACCATGAAGAAGGGTGAACAAAAGACAAAAACGAAGACGAAGACAACACTTTATATTATCATTATTATATCAGTAAATATGAAGCAAGAATAGAATATTACACATGAAAAATCAATCATCATCATCATCATCATCATATTACTTTTGTTATATATTAAAAATATTAAATGATATTATTTATTAGTATTAAATTTATACTTTACCTTAATTAATTATATTAAAAACATTATAAAATATATAATAATAATCTTACAATATTAAATTTAATGGCTAATGTGGTAAAATTTTATATTATAGATATTATGTAGAAGATATAATAGGATAATGAATATTAGATATTCTGAATATTATTAATAGAATATTCAAATTATTTTCTTAAAATCAGGCTATATTTCACCTTAACAACACATAAAATCTCAGGACTGTACATAACTTCTCAAATATTTTCCTCTGTAAAATAGAACATTCATAATTCTTTCTATTTTCTCTATATTTTGTACATAACTTCTCAAAACATTTGCACATTCATAATTCTGTCTATTTTCTCTATTTTGTATTACCATATAGCTATTATTTTTTATTTATTTATTGTCTATTCTCTTTATTATTAGAGCTATATTTCTGTCTATAACCTTATTTAGTGTTATAATTTAATTTCATTCTATAACCTAATTGATATGTTTTATAATTTATTTCATTTTATTACCTTAAATTATATGTATGTCTGCACTAGGTCTGTACTTTCTCCACTGGAAGCTCCTGTCAACCAAGACGACTTCCTTGTGTGTGTAAACACACTTGGCAATAAAGCTGATTCTGACAGAAATGCATCTTGAGGTCTAGAAGTGATTGTTACAGCAAAAAAGTGCTCAAATTGTGGATTATGATAGGGCAATATATTAGGGATGTAATGATATTATCAATATCGAAATATCGCGATAGTAAAACTGTCTCGAAATTATCGTGGTCACATGACGATATGAAACGATAGGTGTTCCGGGCAAAAATTGTTGTTTTTAAAATATATTTGTTTTAAGCCTTAAGCTTTGGCACAGTATCTGTCAAACGAACTAAAACCGAAAGCACAATATGGCTTAATCCTTTCATCAAGTCTTTTTACTGCGTGTTTCAAAGCGAAGCGCACACATTGCATAACTTTACCGCAGTCCAAATTCAAAATCTCTCTTTCAAGTGTAGAAATTAGGAAAAAAAATTGTAATTTCTCTATTGTAGTGTAAAGCAAAAATAATATACCCATGAAATATTCATTTTCATTTATTTTACAGTACAATCGTTTTACAATATATGGCTATTACTGTAATTGTTGTTATTATTATTATATTCTAATTCGTTAGGCATCCTAAAACACCAGTGTGAATGTAATTTAGACTGAGACAGTATATCACAAATAAAAAGAGGGTTGAGTCCCCTTTAAAGTTCAGATACAGGGTCAATTAACTTTTTTCTGACTTAAGTTTTCTTGATTAAGAACATGGGTTGGAGCTTTTAATTTTGAACTCTCAAAGTGCATTAGATAAAATGATTTAACTTTAAAATGTACAACATTTTCATTTTTTCCCAATTCATTTGTCTTTTTTTCTTTTTAAATATCGCAATAAATATCATATCGTGGACTTCATAACGTGATATTATCGTATCGTGAGATTTTGATACCGTTACATCCCTAGTGTGTATGTATATATATATATATATATTAATATATATATATATATATATAATAACAGATATATACAGTGGTGTGAAAAGGTTTTTTGCCCCCTTCCTGTTTTTTTAAAATTTTTTGCATATTTGTCAAACTTAAAAGATTCAGACCATCAAACTAATTTTAATATTACCCAAGCGCGTCTTCGTGAGATGCAATGTTACAGGTGCGGTTTTTTGCACGGAATTGGGCTGATTTTAAACTGTTGCAGTGGGTTGATTTTCACCCCTATGTTAAAGGTTTGAAATATTGTATAAATCACATTTGACTGAAATGCTTGTATTGAAAAATTTTGCATTCTACCTATGATAAAACTGTGGTAGATGTTACGTTTTGTGAAGGACGGCCACTGGTTGGAAGCCTTTTAGCTGTGTTTATGATCAATGTGCATAACACAGACTGTAAAATATGTGGAAATTACATAATTTGAGTTTTGATATTTGGGATATGGTTATTGCGCTACTAAGGGGGCTAATTTAACCCCCTCAAACCCAACAATAGCCCAACCATCAACAACCCCATCCCCGTCTGCAGCCTGCCCACTGTCCTCTTTTTTGGAAAACTAAATATGGTCACCAAGTTATAGCAGGCACCGTTCCGAGTAGATACCGGCACTATCGCGGCGAACCACACAACAGGGTGCGGCCGGGACAACTCTGATGGTAATAAAGGAAGCGTGCTGCTGGCATTCTGCCATGCCAAACTATGCACGCAGCAGCCCATGCTTGCTTTCTTTTTAACAGTGGTTTGTGAAAGTTGATGCTTAGCCTAAATAACAAATAATTTATCGGGAGCATTTATGCTGGGATGTTTTGGATCATATGTTACAGAACCATTTAATGTAAATTTCTACGATGTACTGAAAAAAATCTATATAGAATACTTTTATGCGGGCTTTTGTGGGCGGGAGCGGGACAAAACACGGAAGTCGCGGGCGGGGCGTTGGGATCCAGATCAGATCTTTTCTGTGGGGAGCGGAGAGCGAGGGGGCGGGATAGAATCTTAACCGTGCCCGAGCGCGTTTGACCCCCAAAGCCAGGTTCGTTTGACTAGTGTGATTGCTCCGTGCCGCGCTTGGGCGTGGTTCGTTTAGCCGTCCCTGGCTCGGTTTGAAGAGGTGGGCCAGAGCGCGGTTCACTTTGGCTCGGGCGGTGTACGCATGTAGTGTGAGCGGAGTGCGGAACTTCTGATGCGTGCAGAATGATTGCGTGAACATTTCTGAGCGGTAAAAGTGATAGATATGTAAAGCAATATATTGTGAGAGGGCCGAATGTTACCGTGTCCCAGACGACTCAAAATAATAAACCACAAAGTTAAAAAAACGATGCACTCCACTGTGCTGAGCGAGAACGCTTCTCTGCTGTCTTCACGTGCTATCTGAACCGCTCGGTTACTATCGTAAACCTCGGTTCCCTGAGAGCGGGACGAGACATCCCGGAGATATTTCTCCGTTATGGGAACTCCTTCCCTTCCAGCCAATTGACGCGAAGTATGCAAACCGCATGAAAATACTGACGAGCTCAAGCTGGCAGGATAAAATGCGGTGCACGCGAAAATTACGTCAGAATCGGATACTGAACGCAGCTCTAGCTGATCGAGTAGCGAACACGGCGACCACCGTGATGTCTCGTTCCCGCTCTCAGGGAACCGAAGCTATGATAGTAACCGGAGCGTTCCCTCTCGAACTTTCACGAGACATCACAGAGACATTTCTCCATTATGGTAACTATATTCAATCCCGCCATGAGAAAGGCTACGAGTAGCCTGTACAAGTCACATACTCAGCGAAGATAAAATACACAATTCCCACAACCAATAGCGACGCTTGCTAGGCGGGCTCGCAGCTGATAGGTGGAGACAAGCCAATGAGCGTCTCATGCCCAGGCATACGAAATTTGCATATCTGGACATTAATAACGTTGGCTGCGCTGAGAAAAGGGCAGAAACAACACCATTACTGTCAGGGGCTGCACAGAGAAAGCGGTGTTAACAGCATAACACATAACATGATAATCGAGGGCCTTCCATGGTTCCGCAGCAACACACGAATAGAGGTAGCATAAATGTGAATCAGTCACTCACCGACAGCACTCGGGAGGCTGAGGACTGAACGTCCAGCTTGTAAAACCTTGGAAGACCAGCCGGCTGCAAAGCATATACAGTATCCTGAATAGACATACCTCTCGACCACGACCAGGAGGCGGCGATAGCTCTTGTTGAGTGGGCCCTAATGTGAAAGGGGCATTCCAAACATTGGCTCGTATAAGCAGCCGTGATAGCATCCACAATCCAGAGGGAAAGTCTCTGTTTTGACACGGCCCAGCCCTTCGCACAACAACCATAGCACACGAAAAGCTGGTCAGATTGCAGAAAGCTGGCCGAACGGTCAATGAAAATCCTCAAAGCCCTGACGGGGCACACCGAAGTCTGAGAGTCCGCATCACATGAGGTCGATGACTCAGAAGACAGGGCAAACAGCGAAACAGTCTGCGCTCTGAAGGGAGTAGATAGTGATTTAGGCACGTAGCCCTGCCTCGGCCGGAGAGTGACGCTGCAGTCACCAGGTCCGAAGCGAATACAGTCACTGTCCACAGAAAACGCATGTAAATCCCCTATGCGATTAGCGAAGTGAGGGCAAGAAGAAGTGCGTTGTGAGGGATAGCTCCTTCATATGAAAGGATGCTAAAGGCTCGAAGGGTGGCTGTGAAAGAGCTCTTAACACCACCTCTAAGTCCCAGGGCGGGACTGAAGGCGGACATGGGGGATGCAATCTTCTCGCTCCCTTAAGAAAACTCACCACCAGCGCGTGCCTACCGATCGATTGCCCGCCCAGCGGGGAACGAAATGAGGAAATAGCGGCTACATAGACTTTCAGTGTTGATGGCAGTGATCCACTATCCAGTCTGTACTGTAGAAGATGCAGCACATCCGACACGGAGCAAGCAGCCGGGTCGATATGAACATCATGGCACCATTTCACAAACACTCCCCATTTCAGAGCATACAAACGCCTCGTGGAGGGCGCCCGTGCCTCCGAGAGCACGTCGAGAACACGAGAATGCAGAGCATTCAGCCCTCCGACGATATCCCCGAAGCAGCCACACATGAATGCTCCATAACTCCGGGTTCGGGTGCCACACAGAGCCGCTCGCTTGAGACAGCAGATCCTTCCCGATGGGGATCGGCCAGGACGGCACCACCAGCAGCTTTGTCAGGTCCAGGAACCAAGGCTGGTTCCGCCAGTTCGGGGCGATGAGTATCACCGAAGCCCCCTCCTCCCTGATCTTGCATAACACCAGTGGCAATATCTTGATTGGAGGAAACGCGTACAGCCTGGCTGCTGGCCAGTGCGATGTCAGAGCGTCCCCCTCCAGCGGGGAGTGAGACAGGGAGAAGAAAAGCGTGCAGTGCGCATTCTCGCTCGTGGCGAACAGATCCACCTCCGCTCTCCCATAGCGGGTCCAAATCATCCGAACCGACTCGGGGTTCAACCTCCACTCTCCTTGAGGAATCCCCCTCCTCGAAAGCATGTCCGCCCCGCGGTTCAGGAGACCGGGGATGTGCGCTGCTCTGATGAAGAGAACGTGACGGTCCGTCCATAGCAGGAGATTCGCTGCCTGCTTGTACAGAGCCCTGGAGCGTATACGCCTCCTTGGTGATTTATGTACGAGACCACAGACATGTTGTCGGTGCGAATCAGTACATGTCGCTGTTCCAGCTGCGGCCGAAAATCCTTTAGAGCTAAGAACACTGCTTCCAGCTCCAAGCGGTTTATGTGCCACCGGCTCTGAGGTTCTGACCACAGCCCCAAAGCTGGCATGCCCTCGCACACTGCTCCCCATCCCGAGTCGATGCGTCTGTCGTGACCACAACGCATGACTCACCAAGCCCAGGGGAACCCCCCGGCTGAAGAGATCTGGGTTGTGCCACGGCCGCAGAGCTTCGATGCAGCCGCGGGAGACCGCGATGCGCAAACGGCCGAAAGTCCACGCCGTCCAAGGGACTCGAGATTTCAACCATAATTGCAGGGGGCGCATGTGTAGTAAGCCCAGGTGACATACCGGCGCAGCAGACGCCATGAGCCCCAGCAGCCTCTGAAATTCCTTAAAGTGAACAGAGCTGCCCAGTCTGAAATGGCGCAGGGAAGACAAAATGGCCGCCGAGCGCTCCCGAGAGAGGCGGGCTCTCATCTCCACCGAGTCGAAGCACACTCCCAGATATGTTATAGACTGACTCGGGGCGAGAATGCTCTTCTGCGTGTTGACACATAGCCCTAGGGACTCCAAGTGACGAAGCAGCGTGTTTATATGGCTGACTAGCGTGTCCCGGGACTGAGCTAAAATCAGCCAATCGTCCAGAGAGTTCTTCTCAACGCGCATCCCGATGGTTGAGAGGGGAAAGTGCTGCATCCATGCACTTCGAGAAAGTGCGTGGGGCTAAAACCAGCCCAAACGGAAGAACAGAGTGCTGGTATGCCGTGCCCTCGAAAGCAAACCTCAGAAAGCATCTGTGATGCGGTGCTATCTGAATGTGAAAGTACGCGTCCTTTAAATCCACGGACGCAAACCAGTCCCCGGGGCGAATTTGCGCCAGGATCTGTTTCAGCGTTATCATCCTGAACGGACGCTTGCAAAGCGCTCTGTTGATGGGCCTGAGATCTAGAATCGGGCGGAGTCCCCCGTCTCTTTTGGGTACCACGAAATAGCGGCTGTAAAACCCACTCTCCAGCTCGCTGGGAGGGACTCGTTCTATCGCTCCTTTTTCGAGCAGACTGCATACCTCTTGTCTCAGAACCAGAGCGTTTCGGGGCAATGTTAGAGACTGCACCACGCCATTGAAACGGGGTGGTCTGCATCTGAATTCAAGGGCGTACCCACACTCTATCACACCGAGTAACCAGCGCGAGACTCCCGGAATAGTTTTCCACATGCTCAGGAACTGACATAGCGGCTTTATCGGCTTGGTCGTTGGATGCGCCGGCGAGTGTGTGGGCGGCGGCTCTGCACTGCTCTGAGGCGGGGCGAGCGGCACCGCACTGAGTGAGGAGGAAATAGCTCTTTCTGTGAGAATGTATGCATTTTTATTGAATGAACATCCAACACACAAACATTTGAAACCATGAACTTGTGGCGCTTGGGAGCCGGGCCGCTCGTGCACTCTCCTCTTCTCTTCAGACCGTCAGGACGTCGGCTTAGCAGCCGGCGGCAGGCGAGAGTCACGTCGCGGGCTCTTCCGCTGGCCGTGGCGTTTCCTCCCGGGACCCCACGCCTTCCTCCAGACATCCGGCTCCTGGCGAGGAGCAGTAACGTTATCCGTCACCGTTGTGGTTGCTGGCCTGGGGTTATGCCTCAGCTGGGAAGAGCCAGGTGCCGACAAGGATCTGGATCTCGCCGTCTGCTGCTGGAAAGCGCGCCTCGGCATCACGTGACTCATGGCTTTGGCGCGCTTTTGAGCCTCCGCGAAGCGCTCAGTAATGGACTCCACGGCGTTACCAAAAAGGCCGGAGGGAGTCACGGGAGCATTCAGCAGCACTTTACGGTCAGCATCCTTGAGGTCAGCCAGGTTTAACCATAGGTGGCTCTGAAGGACAACCTTAAAACCCATGGCCTTACCCACGGCCTGGGCCGCTTGCTTCGTTGCCATCAGCGCGAAGTCCGTCGCCGCGCTCAGATCCTTAGTGGCCTCTGCCGTGAGGGCTCCGCCCTCCGCTGCTTGCAGGAGCTTCGCCTGAAAAACCTGCAGCACTGCCATGGCGTGCAGCGCGGAAGCCGCCTCGCCATCAGACGCATATGCTTTATTGGCAAGGTGGGCGGTGGTTCTGCACGGCTTTGAGGGGAGGCTGATGTCTGAGCCTAGGGTCTTGGCTGCTGCAGGACACAGGTGCGCAGCGAAGGTGTCCTCGACTGGGGGAGAGCGCACGTACCCGTGGGCCTCCGCCCCATCCACGTGGGAAAAAAATGGCCTGTGTGGCAGAGTGAATGCGCGCAGATTGGGGCGCAGACCATGGTTTCACCAGCTGCTCGTGTACGTCGGGGAAAAAAGGGGACCGACGTCCTCGAGTCAACTTTCCGGGTGGACCTGAAATACCAGAAGTCAAGCTTACTCCTGGCAGGCTCCTCAGGAGGACTCCAGGTAAGCTCCAACTCCTGAACAGCCCTTGACAGAACCCTCATGAGCTCCTCCTGTAGGTCTGGGGGCCCCATGCTGTCCGGCTGATCGGACTCCGATCCCGCCCAATCCTCCCTCTCCGAGGCCGAGATGGACATCGAGTCATCCCCCTCCTCCTGGCTAAAGGATACAAACTCCGCGACGTTGGAAGGAGGGCGGAAGCAGTCCTCGGGGAGTAAGACCGGGGAACGGGGTGACCGTTGGGGTTGGTGGAGAGACAAGACGACGCTCCCGTCACCGGGAGGGCCCACCAGCGGCACGCTGGCGGCAGTGGGCCTCATCCCGAATAGGCCGCGAGCCACACCGCGGCGGGTCCGGAGCACGCGGGCCAGAAGGTCCACGCAATGCCCGCAGTTGGACTCGTCCATCGCCGCCTCGGCGTGGGCCAGGCCCAGGCAGGCGATGCAGTAGTCGTGCTGAACCGGCGGCTCTATCGGTCCCGCGCAGATCTTGCAGATTGTTGCCATAGTGAATTCAGCAGGTGAAGTAGAAGATTCTGACGTATTGTCGCGTGCACCGCATTTTATACTGCCGATTGAGCTCGTCAGTATTTGCATGCGGTTGCATACTTCACGTCAATTGGCCAGTAATTTGGACTGGCAGGAGCCAATAGGACTTCAGGAAAGGTAGGTTGGAAGGGAAGGAGTTCCCATAAAGGAGAAATATCTCCGTGATGTCTCGTGAAAGCTCGAGAGGGGGAACACATCAGTTCAGCATTGCTAACTTGACAGCGCAGTTGGTACTTTATCAAAATAAAATAGAGTGAACCAAACATCAGCGCGCCCGCCTCTGTGTCAACGTTGGAACGCGACTGAAGTACAAAGTCTATAATTTACATAATAAATAATAGTTACATTGCAAATATGGAAATATTATAGAATATTTGGATTTGTGCCGAATGAGAATGGTAGGATACACAAGCACAAAGCTCCATTTCGCAAACAGTAGAGTGCACAAGCCTTTAAAGTATACTCCTACGCCAGTCTGTGAGAGACGCATTCAGAATCAGCACATGGTCACTGTCTAGTAGGCCTTGTTTTCAAGTGCGCAACTCATGGCATACGCTGACGGCCGGTTATCAAACAGCGTTGCATTACTGCAGACGCCCCCCTCTGGATTGGGGGTGAATTGCCTGTATTCGTTGTAAGGCCTCATGCACCAAACCGAGATGCCAGTAACCGTGACGGTTCGGTCGAAGACATGTATCGTTCCACCCTAATATATAGATATATATATATATATATATATATATATATATATTGTGTGTGTATATATATATATATACACTGTAAAAAATACAATTAACAAAATGTTGGAAGGGCAAAAATATTTAAGTTGAGAAAATTCTATTGCTTGGGCTTAGTTGAGAGGACATATTATATTAAGTCTACACAAATATATTTGAAAAACATTGAATGAGCAGTTATTTTAAAATCCAATCAACAATTAGCTATGCTAATGTTGACTAAACTAATAAAAACTAATCCAGCCAACACTGAGATCATTCTGCACGAGCCTGAGTGACTTTGCGGGAGAAACAACAGCGCCATCTTGTCAAGTTCACGAGTCAGGTAAGTTGCACTAAATAAATGTTATTTTTTAGACAAAATTTATCGACAAAAACATACAGCATATCCGATGTTTTTGAGTGGATATTTAGCAGTGTTTTATAAGTCGTGTGTCCGAAGAAAAATTTATATTTAGACTATGTTAAATGTATGTCAAGTTCACGCGTCAGGTAACTTAAGTAGAACTGAATTTGTACTTAGATTGAATTGATCAATACTTGTATATTAAAAAAGGTGTGAACGTATTATTTAAAACGTATGTATTTATACACAAACGTACAACATATAAAACCATCAAATAAGCGTTGTATGAATATGTCTGAGTGAAATTAGCTGTTTAAGTGAAGGGAACGTGGGCTTTCTTCTCGTTTAATCCATAAAAGACAATGTCATAAACTGTTACTATAATGAATTTTAGGTTTAATTTTGGCGTGTTGTATGATATTTTTGTGTTTCTGTGACGTTAAAAGATATGAAGAGATCGCACAGTCTCTCTCTTTTATAAGCCAATGCTTACTTCGACGAAATGTGTAATGTAAACCACAGTAATACGCTTATTTGAAGTTAACATGGCCATGTTGACTGGGTTTTTGCGTGTGCAAACTTTTGCAATTGTCCCGTGAAGTTAAAAGTCGACATTAAACGTGACTAACAACCAGGATCTTTTCAAACGGGGCAGATTACACGGCGTTTCTGGTCTCGTGAAGGCGCTTCGGAGAGGAGTTTGTCATTCCGAATGAGAATAAACAACTGAATCCTTTCACAAGGCTGTTATCAAAGCAGACTTCGTCTCCGTCAGTTCCCTAGGTAGTGAATCCCTAGATCGTGCACACGAGTCCCTGCACTGGTAAAGAGACCATGGCTTAGTAAACACTGGGACAATTGATCAATCAATTTGTAAAAATTCACCGGTATTTATCAACAATAGGCAGGACCGTTATATTTTGATATTATTTTAATGCTGTTTAAGGTAGACTTATAATATGAAATGTGCATGTTCTGTTACAAATCCTTGCAACTAATGAACAGTCAACATCAAGGCTCCCTGTGTTGTACAATGGATTGAGATTTTTTTTTGTGCCAAAAAAATGGTTGCAACTTCTGTTTCATCACAAATTTAATTAACTGATATTCCATTTTAAATTATTTAAAATGCATCATTTAATTTTTTGAGATAAATTGTACTTTATTTCTCCATCAGGTTGTGGCCAAAGGTTTCATTGGTGCTTTCTCATCATTGCAAGTTTTCAGATGCTGGCCATTCTTCTTCCAAGGCTCCAAACACTGCCATGTGAACAGACTGCTCCACAGCAACTACATAGTGTGTGTGTTCTTTCAACACTAAGACTTAAGGTAATATGTGTAAAAGTTTAGAGTGTTTACTACAATTAAAATGTGCTTTACTGTTCTCAGTGGCATCTACGCTAATATTAGACTGTCTCATTCTTATTCCGAGGTCACCGTAGCCACCCAGATCCAGTTTGTATCCAGATCAGATGGTGGATCAGCACCTAGGAGATATGACCTCGACAGCCCTGAATGTCAGTGGAGACCAGGACAACTAGATGAGCCCCAGAGACAGATCCCCTCCGAAGACCTCGTCACCTAGACAGCCATCGAGACAAGACCACAGGAACCAGACCAGTCCTCTGCACAATCTGACATGTGTTGCAGACTGTATTTAAACTGCTGGATTCGTCCTGGCCAGAGGAAGAACGATGGCGTTTTGGTTCTTCAAAACACAATTTTCGGTTTAATACTGTAAAGCTGATTGACGCAAATCTGTAGTGTTAACAAGCAACTATGGCAAACTACAGTGACTGGACTTTACTTGGATCCACCGTTCAGTTGAACACTGTAAAACTGGTTCATTTATTTGTTATTGGACTTATGAATCCTTTTAAAGATTTTAATGTGAACAGTAGTAATCATTGTAACATGTTTGTTTGCAAAAATGTTGTTTAACTTGTTTCGTCTTTGTAACAGTTCTTACAATGTATGTTTGACAACTGGAGCACTTAAAGGGTAGTTCACCCAAAAATGGAAACCTTTCCGCTGTTATTGTATTGACCTCAGCCGGCCATCCAAGATGTAGGTGACTTTTTTTCTTCAGTAGAACAGTAAAGAAGATTTTTATCTGGAACAGTGATCCTTGGCGATTCATACACTGCACGTCTGTGGCTGCCAGTTTTTGATTGTTTAGCTTCATAAGGCCTCAATGTGTCCTCAGGAGCCTTTGGTAATTTGGTCTTGTCTCTGTATATGCTTAAACAAGCAGCCAGCAGGAGACGTGCGTTTATGAATTGCACAATGTTTCACCTAACAATTTCCACTACTGTTCCATGCACGGGAAAAAATGAACTTACACATTCTGGATGGCTTGAGGGTGAGTATAA